>JALMGJ010000006.1:16970000-17542500 GCA_023362775.1 Charina bottae | reverse complement strand
AAACATAGCCTCCTGGGAGAATTAGTGGATATCTAGTAAATACTAATGTTATACAAGTATATGTATCTACTACAGATAGTGTTGAAGAAGAGGAATTCTTGGAAATATTTGAAGAACTCTATGATGAACTGCAAGATGTGCCAGGTACAAACTTATAAAAGGATGTAGTGCTGTTAATGGCAAAAGTTGGAGAAATACAGTAGATATTTGAACTGGCTAAATACAATAGTGCAGGAGATAGGCTAACAGATTTTTGGAAACAGAATTATTTGCTTATTGTCAATATCTCCTCCAAGCAACTTAAATGTACAATCTATATATGGACATTACTGGATGGACAATACAGGAACCAAACAGACTATATAATAAGAAACAGAAGATGGAGAAGTACAAACCAGTCAGTCAAGACACTTCCATGGGTTATATGGGTTAGATTTAAGATACATGGCTTAGATTTAAGAGAATGTGTGCCAAAAGACATGATCCAAAGGACATAGAACATAAATTCAGTGTAAGGAATTGATTCAAGCTGCTTAATTTATGTGAAATAGAATCTGCAGAGCTTTGGGAAGGGATAAGATACAATATGAAAGCCAAAGCAGAAAAAACACATTCTAAATGTTTCCGAGGAAAAGATCCAAATGCCTTTCAGATAAGCTTTCATGATAGTCAGGGAAAGTTATATGAGGAAAACAAGATGGGTGCACAATGACTTGAGTGCTGTTTTCCAGCATCAAGTAAGAAAGGACAAGGAAAGATACTTCAGTCATGAATGTCATCAAACATAAGAATTTAAAAAAAAGGAAAATTAAAGATCTTTTAAAGATCAGAGAAATAGGTCAGACATGGGTAGCTAAGGTAAGAATATTCAAAAGGAATCAGGGAACAATTTTGATAGTGGTTAATGATGTTAAAAGAAGCTGACAAGACTATACTGAGACACTTGACAAATAGGGTTATAGAAGGAAGATGCAAGAGAATGCTCTGAACCCTTGCACGAATTCCTCACACAAAGTTTTATTTAAGATCTTACAGAGAAGATTAGAGCAATCCATGGAAAGAAAAATGCTAAGTGAAATGGGTAAGTTTCAGAAAAGGTAGAGGGATATGAAATCCATGGGTGTTCATGAGGGTAGCAGTGGGGGAAATGGCAAAGTTTGTGATAACATCATCATGCAAATGGCACAATTTATGTACTTGCGTCAGATATCAAGATACAAATACACAGTGGCAGCATTTGTATGATGATTCACTGTGAAAGTGTTGTCATTTTGGCTTCATTGTGGTTTGCTGAGGATACTGCTGATGCGATCAGATAGCTAATATTAAAATGGGTAATAGAGAAAACAAAGAACTAGTAAGGTTATGTTTGCTTCATTGACTACAGCAAGGGCTTTGACTGTGAGGATCAGGTGAGAATATAGAGTATATTAAGGATAATGGGTTTGCTGGAACATATGATTATTCTCTCCTTAGGAATCTTTACAAAGAACAAGATATTTTTATAAGAACTGAATTCTGAGAAACAGAGCAATCCATAATAGGAAAAGGAGTGAGACAAGGATGCATACAATCCTTATATAATTTTAACCCATAAGAAGGGCAGTCTTGGAAGAGATAACAGCTGGAATCAAACAGATTTTTTGTTGTTAGTTGAAAGTAAGGAAAACTAAGAATTGCTTATTATGAAAAATAAAGTGAGGCACCTGGATTAATGTTAAATATTAAGACGACAAAAGCAATGCCAGTCAACATATTTAGTGAACCCACACTGATGGTGAAGCTCTGAAGCTGGTAGACAGTTTTGCTTTCTGGGGACTCAAAAACATATAAATATGGGTAATACTTCGGAGAAATAAAGAGATCCTAGTGAGAAAAGCCATAACAAACTTCAACAAGATTGTAAAGGATAAGGACCTTTCAATGAGAACAAAGATGATAAAAGGACTTAAAATAACATCTCAATATAACCATGACCTAGCCCCAGGTGTAAGGTCACACAGCTACCTAGAAACATATTTAGGATTCCCTTACTAACTTTGCTCAGACTGAAGAAGCTCCTTGGATAAGGAGCAAAACGTTTCCACTGAGAAAATAGAAATCCAGTTGACATGATTCAAGCTACAGACAATTCCACCTGGATGACTGAGAACCTTCATAGACATAAAGATCAGAACAGTTGAAACAATGCTTTTCCAGTGGTAATATAGAGCTATGAAACTGGATGCTGAGAAGAGCAAGAAAAAATTATAGATCCCTTTGGATTATGGATTTGAGTATCATAAATGTAAGAACAACCCATCACTCAGTCAGGTTGATTCTTAGTATAAGAGGCAAGTAGAAACTCACATATTTTGGTTGTGTGATGCAAGCAGGTGTTGGATCAGAAAAATGATAAAACTTGGCAAGGTTGATGTAACTAGAAATGGAAGATGGCTGGGTGGGATTAAAGAGATTATGGGCAGCATTTAACTAACAAATATTGGTGACCATGATGTTTTGTTCACTTGGGTACATTCTTAGGAAAAACCAAAACCTGCCTAATAGAGATAGATGGGTGAACTAACAATATCCAGCAGGGATGTCTGCAGCAAGCCAAGACTTTGTCAAAATGATGAAATGTGCATTGTGACTACAGACTACAAATTCTGCCCCTTACGTAAGGTAAAGGTTCCCCCCTCACATTTGTGCAGTTGTGTCCGACTCTAGGGGCCGGTGCTCATCTCTGTTTGTTAGCCGAAGAGCCAGCATTGTCCAAAGACGCTTCCGTGGTCATGTGGCCGGCATGACGCACACAGAACGCTGTTACCTACCCACCGAAGTGGTACCTATTAATCTACTTGCATTTGCATGCTTTTGAATTGCTAGGTTGGCAAGAGCTGGGGCGAGTGCGGGAGCTCACTCCATCATGCGGGGCTAGGGATTCGAACCTCCGAACTTGCGATCTTCTGATCGACAAGCCTGGTATCTTACCTGCTGAGCCACCACGCCCCCTAACGTACTTGTTACCCTTACGTACTTGTGTGCAATATCACGATGCAAAATACGAGAGAGGCATTGGGATATCACAACGTGCATTTCATCATTTGCCTCCCTCCCTCCCCCAAACCCCCATAGTATTTGTGGCTTTGTAATAGGGAGCTACCGCTATTCAGTAATATGCAGATCATCTATCTACACCTGACCTTTCTGATGAGGATTAAAATAAACAAATAAATAAAAATAATATTACTGCAACCTACTTTCTGAGTATCAGGGATTCACTATTGTTTGAGCTATTTTTAACAGTTCTTAGGTGCTGCAAAGGCTAATTATCAGAGCATTAGATTCCAAATGACTCTCAATGTTAAAAATAATAATATAATGTAAGGATGTTTTGTGTCAACCAAAGAAAAATCAGGTGTTACTGGTAACAAATTAGTGAGAACAACCTGTAAATTCAAGAATTCATTTTAATTTAAGAATGTTCTATGTGAGTCCTGATCCAGTGAATCTTGCTCGAGTCCCATTGATATCAATGGGAGAACATCAGCATGTCTAAATTTGATTGGATCTGTTTGTCAAATCTCCCTTGGAAGCTCAGTGCTATTCTTCCTTCAGGGCAAGTACATCACCTAATGTTGTTGTTGTTGTTGTTGTTGTTTAGATTTAATATAGCTGCCCACGCCAGTGGATTCTGGGTGGCTTACGAAATATGATACTAAATAAAAACCATTAAACACATAAAAATGAAACAAGACAGCCCAGATTAAACAACCATGAAAACAAAGCACAACCTTCTTTCCCAAATATATGATACTCTTCTTATATTTCAGCTTATAACGACAATTTGCTGTGTTTAAGGCTGTCATGCAGAAATACATTAAAGCCCAGGTACGACTTCAGCCCCAGCATTCTGACTCTGTGCATGAGTTTTAATAAACATTTCATTTACTCATAACCAAAATATCTGATGACAAATATGTAATTAAGCAACATTTGCTACCATTCAGTTCCATGGTTTAATATTTTTGTCCCTAGCATGTTTTTGGGAAGCAAAGTGGCAGGTGGATTTCAAGTGCAGATTAAATAGGAAACAGAGTAATGGAAACACACACATTTCTACATTGTTATATGTGTTCTTGTATAACAGCAATTTCTGTTTTTGCTTACAGATTTTGTCTAACGAACAAAAGCTCAACCAAGCTGATTAAGCAAATAAAACCTGTCTTCAGAAAACTCTAAACTCCATACACTAACATCAACAAATTACAAAATTACAAAACATCAAAATTACATCAACATTTTGAAAATTGGAAATAACAGAATTCAAAGCCCTCCAAATGAGAAAGCCAGATGTATCTTTATCCACCAGATGGCGCTGTTGCCCACATCAAACAAACCTGATTATTTTTCAGTTTTGCTGGTTTCAATTGGAATTAGCCAAATGCCCACAAGCAGAACAGTTGCTTAAAGGCAGGATGAAATTCAGCTGGGCAAAGATTGGTTTATGAATGCCCACAATTTTGGTATGTACTGTAGATTCCCCACGATTCCATTATATAATGGCACCATGAAAATTGCTTGAATCTGAATGACACATAAACAGGGACAATTTGGCAGAATAGATGAACGTTCATACTACAGCTGAATGGATAGCAGACCATGCTGTTGGATACGTGCTTGTATTTGCATTCTTCCATGCATTCACCCCTATGCATGCATTAGAGAGATGCACATGGCCTTTTTAATGTTCTCAAGTACAATATATTTGCATTGAGGATCTGCTTCCAATCCAACAATTTGATACATAGGATAGGATAAAGCAATGAAACAGGACTACCTTGTCTAGATGGCAGGGTCTGGTTATTGCACATGAGAACAACTATAGCAATATCTGTTATCTGTGGGATTCTGTTGCTAACATCTGTACCATGAAGGTATTAACAGATGTTGTCACAAGCAATTGTAAGAGACCTGGTAATGAAAATAGCATCAGAGTAACAGATGTTCCATCAGTTGAGGAAGATATGCAAAACAATGGATGCAATGGGACACACTGATTTTATTGTGCAGGTTGGATGCCACCTTGCACTACAGGAGTGAAGCTGGTGACTTGACTCACCATTATTCCTATTGTTTTATCCAGACATTATTCGGAGGAAGGGAGGAAGAGATTGAGATTGAGGGGGAGGGGAAGGGGGGAGAACGGGGGGGGGGGAGAGAAGTCACCTTTACAGTAGTTATACTAGTGTTGAAGTAGCATTTCCCTTTTTATTAGAAATCATACAAAGTAGCCTTGTTAAAAAAAAAAGTTAGGCTTTGTTATCCCTTACATTGAAGGGAAGTCAGGTGAGTGAGTACATTTGTGTGTAAACTTCCTAATGTGTCAACCATTCCTATGTGTTCCTTACACATATATACAGTTCCTATGCGGATCACCACAGAAGCCTGACCCTTTAATCAAGACAAAGGAACTTGTCAGCCCATACTATTTCCAGCCCAGGAAATATTTTCCTCAACATCCTCCTATCATTGTTGAATTCAGCTTTAGATTTAGGATACCCAGGGCTGTTGCTTGTCTCTGAGATCTGTTTGGAAGGTCCCTATGAATTGAGTGAATGAATGCGTGAATGTGATCTTGTACTTGCCCCAAAAGTATTAAGAAAAGGAATTTGTGACAGATATTATGGACTTTTCCACTTGGAGTCAGTAGTCTGGCAAGGGCCAGAGGGAATAGAAGGGGAGGGAGGGAGAAATTAGCAAACACAGCATGAAAGCAAACAAAGAAGGAAGCAATCTACACCAGTCCAGTCCAAAAGCTGGCCACTAGGTGGAAGGAAGAAAGAAAAAAGCAATTTCTGTAGGCAATCTCTCCTGTGTCTGATCCGTTCCCCCACCCCTCTCATAGAGCAGAGAGATTGGAGAGGAAGAGATTACAAGAGAGTAAGCAGGCACACAAAAAAACCAAAGGATGTTTGTGTAGCACGCTCATGGCTGCCAGCACCAGTGCATTGCTTTCGATGTGTAATCCCTTCCTCTCCAATCTCTCCACTGTGAGAAGGGGTGGGGGTGGGGAGAAAAAAACCCAAGCAATTTCTGTAGGCAATCTCTCCTGTGCCTGACCCATTCCCCCTCTTGTAATCTTGTAATCCCTTCCTTTCCTCTCCAATGAATGTAAATACGAACATTAACTCCCTTCTTGTTAATTATCCCAGCACTGGGGTGAGCATTCCAAAGGGCGGGGGAGTGAGGAAAAGGAAGCACAGTTGTGGTCACGTGATTTCCCAGTTAGCAACCACTTCGGTTAATGACAGAGCTACCGTTCCCGATTGTGGTTGCTAAACGAGGACTACCTGTATTATACTCAATAAAGCTAGGGGTTAACAAAGGATTCTTGGTGTGCTGTCTTGTCATTTAGTGTGGATCACCCACTCTTCTTTTATCCCTTAGAGGTTTGTATCTTGTGGAAAGTTGTGTGTGTTCCTGACATGAACTCCTGACCACTGACCAAGGCTATGTCTCTCGCAATCTCAAGATGCCAGCTGTTCACAAACCAAGTGGGAAGAGCTGGTTACATGTGCCTCGGTGGATGGCAAAAGGAAAACCGAGATTGTAATTGAGATATATTACTTCATGGTTGTATCAGAAAGGCAATAGAAGGGGCATATCTCAAAAATACATATCCAAAAGACTCACTTGTTAGACAGTTTCTCAGTTCCTACATAAAGGGTATTCCTCATGAGACCAGCCCGAGTTCCCATGAAGGCCATCTCCACACCATCTTCAGTCTCACTGTTGCAGAATGAAAATGAGAGCGGAGTAAATGAGTGAGAGACAGAAATCATGGAAAGGTTGTTTCAACTTTCTTTATGCCATAGGATCCGAGGTTAGGGAACAGATTGTATTTTACTGTAGTGAACATGTTTTCTAGGCAAGTTCACAAGTCCAATTCTTAGCAACTCTGGATAAAGACAGAAAAGATTCCTGCCTGAAACCATAGATTAACAGTTTTAACTAGTATGACACACTTTCCTATGTCTCTATCACAGGGCTTTCCAAAGTGCCGCCGCTGGCGACACACCAGCAGCGGCAGCGGCGCGGGGGGGGGGCGCGTGCACGGTGGCGGCGCGGGGGGCGTGCGGCGGCACGCGCGTGCACGGTGGTGGCACGGGGGGCGTGTGGCAGGGCGTGCGTGCACAGCGGCGGTGGCAGCCTCCGCTAAAATGCGGAAACACTGATACCGCGCCGCTGCTGCCGCCGCCGTGCACGCGCACGCCGCCCCACGCCGCCGTGCAGTGCCCCCCCGCATGTGTGTGGAGACACACTTTTGTGTCGCGACACACAGTTTGGAAAGCTCTGCTCTATCACATAAGCTCCCTCTGCCAAGGAATCTTTTCAACATTGTAGAGCAGAGCTTTCCAAACTGTGTGTCGCGACACGTTAGTGTGTTGGCTGCAGTGTCTGGGTGTCTCGCGGCTGCTGCTGCCTCCGAGCCCTGCCAGGATTCCGCGCAGGTCCTAGTGCCTGCCTTGTGCCTTGCTGCCTCCAAACCTGCCCTGCCAGGATTCTGCGCAGGTCCTAGTGCCTGCCTTGTGCCTTGCTGCCTCCAAACCTGCTGCAATTCCGCACAGGTCCTAGTGCCTGCCTTGTGCCCTGCTGTAAGAGTGTGTCGTGAAATGATGCCCTGCTGTAAGAGTGTGTTGCGAAATGATGCATGTCTAAAAAGTGTGTCACCAACATGAAAAGTTTGGAAAGCTCTGTTGTAGAGGGTATTGAGATCCAGTTTGGTGTAGTGGTTAAGGCACCAGGCTAGAAACCCAGAGGCGGTGAGTTCTAGTCCCAATTTAGGCACAAAGCCAGCTGGGTGACCTTGGGCCAGTCCCTCTCTCTCAGCCCTAGGAAGGAGGCAGTGGCAAACCATTTCCAAAAATCTTGCCAAGAAAACTGCAGGGACTAGTCCAAAAACTGACTTGACTTGAAGACACACACAGAGGGTATTGGGATACAACTTTCAGATCACACAAAGCTGTGCTTAACCTGAAAATGTGCATTACCCATGTTTGTAAGGGATGCACGCCCACATTAAAACCCAATTGCCAATGGGTTTGAGAATGGTTTAGATAAATGTGTGGACAATAAACAAGGCTATCTGGAATCTTCAGTTTAGAGGCTGCATGTCACCAAAAGTCAGACCTTGGAAAACCTAGAGGAGAAATGCTATTGTCTGCAATCCCTGCTTCTCAGCTTTCTGAAAGCATTCAACGGGCCATTTTGGGAAATGATATATTGGATCTTTGATCTGATTCAATAGCTCCTCCTTAGATTCTTGTATCCACTCTCTGATCACATACTGCTTTCTTATCAGAGGACTCCCTTGGTTTGCAGGGATGAGCTGGGTTGCCTGTGAAGTTAGAAGACTCTCACAGATAATGGAAACAGAGTTTTCAAGGAGGTGGGAATGGTATTATAGACTGAGAAGGGATACTCCAGGGTCTTCAGAGGATCTGAATCACAGCAAAGGGATTTATATTCTAAGGGCTATTTCCATGAAGACCATGTCCTTCATGCCTGCCAGTCAAAAATGTACTATATGTTCTTATTCATGTGATACACACACCATGTTTTTGGCACAAGTTTTGTCATTTTATTATCATAAAATAAGAGACTATGAAGGTTCTCAGTCATCCAGGTGGAATTGTCTGTAGCTTGAATCATGTCAACTGGATTTCTATTTTCTCAGTGGAAACGTTTCGCTCCTTATCCAAGGAGCTTCTTCAGTCTGAGCAAAGTTAGTAAGGGAATCCTAAATATGTTTCTAGGTAGCTGTGTGACCTTGCACCTGAGGCTAGGTCATGGTTATTTGAGATGTTATTATTTCTAAGTCCCTTTATCATCTAAAGGAGGATCGTTAAGATTACCATGCTGCTGTTGAGCTTGTGAAATGGCCTTAATCTTCCTAGGCACAGAAGACAAAGCAGGAAGGAAAATAGGGGAAAGATTGTGCCGGAGGCCCCCACATCTATTAAGGATTCCCTTACCAACTTTGCTCAGACTGAAGAAGCTCCTTGGATAAGGAGCGAAACGTTTCCACTGAGAAAATAGAAATCCAGTTGACATGATTCAAGCTACAGACATAAAATAAGAGAGTACAATAAGACCAGCTTCAATAAAAAGTAGAGTAAAACAATGAAAAAGACTTACATAGCAGCAAAATAATAGGTGCCAGGCAAGTCCCCCCCCCCAAAAAAAAAACCTATTCCACGCACAGGGAGATCTGTACCCAAATGGCAATGGGACCCAGGACATGGCCCTTTGAAGGAATAAAGACTGTGGGAAGATCTTTATGGCCAAAGGTGATTATTTGTACAATACAGATAAAAACCAAGCTGCTGTTGATTATTGCTTTTTGCATCAAATGAACTTTCTGAACACTACTTCTAGGCCGTCACAGGTAGAGTGCATTGCAGAAGTCTAAACCTGGATTGTTTCAAAACCTCTCTTAGCTCAAGAAGCGCGCACTTACTTGGACAAACTGAGGGCCAAGGTCGTCCAATAGGCTTCCATAGGTGCTGTAACTACAGCATCGAAGAGAACCTGTTGAACTAAATCTTCATCACCTGGACATAAGAAAGAATGGTAAGAAAGAAAGTCAACCATTATACAAATACTTTACAGGTTTGAACAGGTAGCATATAAAGATTCAGGCAGTTCTTGAGCTTGCAAACATCTAGCAGAAATGGTATCAGCCATAAGGGGAAACAAAAAGATCTTTCTTCACTGATAGATTTGTCATATATGTTAAAACTAATAAGGACTGTTGAAGGGAAGGGAGGGAAGGGAAGGGAATCTGTAAAATAACAGAATGCTTGAAAAGTTGTTAGCTTTTATTATGTTTTGGAATAATTGGGAAATTATGGAAGCATGGGTGAAATAATAATGTACTGTACATGAAACTGAGTACTTAAAACAAATCAGCAGTAAGTATGAATCATGTATGTTGTAAGCTTCAGCAGTGTAATATTTGATTTAAAGCACACCAATATCTCAGTATCAATAGCCAGAGCAGTTCAGGATGATGAATTAATGTTTTACATTGATGAATAAATGTTTGTCCTTACATAAGAAAGGATTTTCCAGGCTGAACAACTCTATGAAACTATTGTATTCCCTTAACCTACATTTCTATTTCAGTCTATATTTCAGCCACAAAAATCTACAGGTGTTGTTTTGCTTGAATGCAAACAGTCCTTTATGTTTCACTGTTTTCTCCTTTTATTTTCTAATTTTCACAAATCTTGGGCTGTCTGATGCTACCTCCCTCTTAGGCAGAGAATGGTGCATTTTTGTCTAAATTAAGAAAACTGAGATTGCTCGATCTCTATGGTTACTTGAAGGGTTTATAGCAAAGAGGAAGGTAGCGTTCCTAGTATGGGGGAGAAATTCAACTGTATGCCACTATCCTCACATTTTTGCAATGAAGTAAAACACAACAGCAACAAAGAGTATAGTAAAGAAAAGCATGCACAAAAAGTATTATTAGAAATGCACAGGAAAATGTATTTCTGCTATTTTTTAAAAACGTTGCAGACAGAAGCTGGAAAGCTCAAAATAAAAACAGAATCAGCCTTAACTGATTTGCCCATCCTCTACCAGCTGACTCTGGAACATCCTTGTATCAGTCTTTCCCATTCAGGTCCCACCAGATGTGCAGGACTACATTACTATCACCCTGGGTCACAGATCATTGGAGGTGAAATCCAAAGCATATGGAGGACACAAGGGTGGGGACCTGATTTATGTGTTTAACTGTACTCTTAGAGTTTTTGGAGACACCTAATGCGAAGAGAAGACTCACTGGAAAATACCCTGATGCTGGGAAAGACTGAAGGCAAAAGGAGAAGGGGACGGCAGAGGTGAGATGGTTAGATAGCATAACCAATGTAATGAACGTGAATTTGAGTAAACTCCGGGAGACAGTGGAGGACAGGAAGGCCTGGCGTGCTATGGTCTATGGGGTCACGAAGAGTCAGACACGACTTAACGACTGAACAACAATAACATCTACAGAACACAAGGTAGGCAACAAATAGGTGGATGTATTTCAGCACTAGGTACCTTTATTTAAATAAATAAATAAATAAATAAATAATAAATAATAATAAATAAATTAAATAAATAAAATCTAGTCTCCTCCAAATCAACCCTGACTGCTCATTGGAAGGACAGATACTGAAGCTGAAGCTCAAATACTTTGGCCACCTAATGCGAAGAGAGGACTCACTGGAAAAGACCCTGATGCTGGGAAAGACTGAAGGAAAAAGGAGAAGGGGACGGCAGAGGATGAGATGGTTAGATAGCATCACCAATGTAATGAACGTGAATTTGAGTAAACTCCGGGAGACAGTGGAGGACAGGAAGGCCTGGCGTGCTATGGTCCATGAGGTCACAAAGAGTCGGACACAACTAAACGACTGAACAACAACATGCACAAGGGGATCAATGACATCAAAAAGTAACCAGGTGGTAAAAGCCCTGCTCCTTTTTTACATGTGTGCAAAGCATGTAACATGTGTTAAAAAGGAGTGGGTCTTCAATCACCCAGTTGTAGCTGCCATTGTGATGTTATTGACACCCCCACCAATGGATACTCTTGTTTGGAGAACCTGGAAACTGAAACTCTCTGAACATTCCTGTCTATATAAAGCATATTCCTGAGCTTTAAAGCTGAAGCCAGCAGAGAGAATCTTGAACTGCAATAACAATGTGTCAGTTCCTGGAATCTCAATTTGGAATATTATTCCAAAGGCAGCTGCTTAAGATCTTGTTTTAAATTCATTCATCTATTCTCCCCCCCCCCCTCTCCAATGTACACTATTTGCTCCATGGAATTATCAGGAGTTGAACTTTCATACTGAAAAATGGGTGAAGCCTTAAACAATGTATTAATATAATTCTCCCTGAATCTTCATTCCAGCAAATAGCTTTGCTGGATTGGGAATGGCACACTACATACTTCTCTAGGTCAGGCTGAAAGCAAATATGCTGACTGGAGCAAAGCATGGAAAAGTATTTTTGTGGGCAAATTGAATCAGGGAGATCAAAGAAGCAGTGACTATGGGAAATGTGAGTTTAGAAATGGTTACATTAATATTCAAATGAGAGATATATCACACCTGAAGTTTCTAGCTACTGAGCAATGATATTCAAAAGATCAATTTTTAGTTGGAGGGACAGCAGTATAGTCTGATGGACCAACCCGCATGAGGAGCTGAATGACCAAAGGTATATGTTGTCATCTACCAGGTTAAACCTAAATGGAATTGAGTTGAAGTTGCTAATTCTAATTTGCAAGTAATTTGAAAATCAAGGAAGAGACAGAATGAAAGATGATTAGGCAGCATGCTGATTATGTACTGTATATGTTCACCCTGTAGAAAAGATAATTAAAAAGTGATATGATCGTCACCACCAATTATTTGAAAGGCTGTCACATAGTTGATGGAGCAAAATTGATGTTTTGCTGTTTCAGAGAAAAGGACAGACCAATAAAGTTCAAGAAACAGGATTTAGAACCTCTTGCCAATTTGGACTGTGCCATGTTGGGACAAAGTGCCTCAAAAGATGGTGGAGAATCCTACATTAGTGCTTTGAAGCAGAGAACTCCATTAAGCCCTATTGTAACCCTGGAATATGGCCATTGCCAAATTTATTTATTTATTTGTTTGTTTAATTTATATGATCGCCCATCTCCCCCTATGGTGTTACATTTGGATGAACCAATTTGGTATCTTCACAAGACGGTTCCTTACAGTTCAGGTAAAGGAGTTCAGAAGGACACTGGTTGATATCTCTATGTTTCTGCACTCACATTCAAGGTCAGCTTCTTCCTCTGTTAGAAAACGGATTACAGCCTCCAACTGGCTTAGCTTCCTGTGATCTGGATCAATATCTGTAACACAATAAATCCTGGGGGAGGGGAGAAAGAAAGAAAGAGAGAGTGTTGGCTCTTTTTCTCCTTTCAGGGGCCTATCCTGACACACATAAAACTAATGTTTCTCAACCTTGGCAACTTTAAGATATGTGGACTTCAACTCCCAGAATTCCCCAGCCAGCATGCTGGCTGGGGAATTCTGGGAGTTGAAGTCCACATATCTTAAAGTTGCCAAGGTTGAGGAACACTGCATAAGACTAAGCATAAAATATCCCACTGTCAGTGAAAAGCAAGAGAGAAGTTAAACAAATAAATAGGAAACAGCTTAGGGAAACTAGCATATGAAGCCCCATGTTCACCCACCATATCTTATTTCAGTGTGGGCAATTGTTTGAATTACTCTCTTATCCCAATAATAATTTAAAAGCATTAAGAAAACAGAATGATCTAATCCAGAAAGCTGTCCCACAGGGGCATCCACGGTGTGTGAGTGTGTGTGTCAAAAAAGTGAAGATGGCAGCCATGATCAAAGCCCCATGTGTGGTGCACATGTGCAGTACACATCAAAAGGCTAAGGATTCAATCTCATGGTTGTAGACACCATCTTGACTTTTTTGATTCCCCCAATGGATGCCCCACTGTCCTAACTGCAAAGAAAAAAGTTGGGCAGTGGACTTATGTAGCCCCTAGGATTACCTGGTTTCGGCATATAAACAAACAATGGTAGAGTCACTTATCACATCGGGTTAATATTACCCAGGGTTATGAACACTTGGGCTGTGCAGTGCTTTGGATTCGAAGGGGGCACGGTGCTTCAAAAGGCGCAGAGTCACTCACATAGCACCTGTTGGCAACTCTTTAAACCAGCTGTGTCTTTTCCTAGGATTCCGTGGCCACCCTTTGCAGCATAATCCAGGGAAAAGACACATTTGTTTTAAGCAGTGGCAACAGGTGTTACGTGCACACCCGCTTGCACTTTGGAGCAGCTTTTCCCTTTTGAATCCAAAAGGTGACACAGCCTGAATGAACATGCATGAAGATGTGAACCTGCCTTGCACCAAATTCAAGCACAGATTTAAGGCAGTGTCAGCTGTTCCCGTGGGCAGCAGTTCCCCACATCCTTGGGCAAAAATCCTTTCTCCAGTGTGTTTAGTATCCTTTAACTGGAGAAACTTTAGCTGAGCTGAGCTATAGCTCTTTAGCTTCTCCAGCCACATTCTCTCAAGGCCTTCAGTGGCAAGGATCCAGTGCCAAGCAGCTGCTAGCATTCATCTTTCCAAGACATGAATGAATGATGGGGGGAAAAAATCTTACCACTCATTGGCTAAAGTCAAATCTGGCTGCAGAAGATCATGCAAACCTGAAATGAAAAGGTTAGGCACTGTTATGGCAGTGATTCCTTCTTTGTGACAACATGCTTAATCATGTTTGCCATAGGAGCTTGCATCTAAGTAGAGCTCAACCTCCATAGGATAACAGAAGTGAGGGTGATGGTTAAGACATTATGTAATGGGAATCAGGGGCGTGGTGGCTCAGCGGGTAAGACGCCAGGCTTGTCGATCGGAAGATCACAAGTTCGGAGGTTCGAATCCCTAGCCCTGCGTGCGGAGTGAGCTCCCGCACTCGCCCCAGCTCTTGCCAACCTAGCAATTCGAAAGCATGCAAATGCAAGTAGATGAATAGGTACCACTTTGGTGGGTAGGTAACAGTGTTCCACGCGTGTCATGCGGCCACATGATCGTGGAAGCGTCTTCGGACAATGCTGGCTCTTCGGCTAACAAACGGAGATGAGCACCAGCCCCTAGAGTTGGACACGACTGCACAAATGTGCGGGGGGTACCTTTACCCTTTACTAGGATACAAGAAATTTTTCTCAAACATTTCCCATACAAGAGTTCACAAAACTGTATCATAGAACTGACCTTCTTCCACTGAAGTGTCCCCAATTAGAATATATTCACCATATCCTCGTGATAGAACAATTCCCAAGCTATGAGTTGGGGGATGGGGAAAAGGGGGACGATAAGAAAATAAAACAGAATATTATAAAGGTCTGTCTTCACTGGTGTGGCATTATCCAGATGCATTAACACTGAAACCACAGAATTCCCAGTCAGCACAGCCTTTGTAATTTTGGGAGTTGTAGTCCATATGCATCATGTTTAGGAGGCAGAGATTCAAGGACACAGATTTATTTGTTTGTTCAATTTGGAGGCCGACCGAATCCAGAATGACTCTGGGCAGCTTAACAATTTAAAACAGAAACACAGTAAAAAAGAACTAGAGCATCCAGACAATATTCCATATAATAAAACACTAATAGGGCTCCATAAGCACCCTACCTGAAGCCCTGGGAGGACAACTGTCTTTTTAAAGATCTCTGGAATGACATTAGAGAGGGAGTTAGACAAATTTCTGGGAGAAATATCATTCCAGAGGGCAAATGCTGCGACAGAGAAGGCATGCTTCCTAGGTCCTGATAGCTGGCATTGTTTGATTGAAGGGACCTGAAGTGCACCAGCTTTACCTGATCTTACTGGATGGGCAGAAATCATAGGAGAAAGGTAGTCCATCTCCTTGTGGGGGAGATGGGCAGGATATAAATGTAATAAATAAATAAATAAAATCAAATAACAGCCTGTGACATGAAGGGCTTTGTAAGTGATAACCAGCACCTTGAATTGCATGTGGAACCCCACCATCGTTCCCATTTTCTTCCACCGTGAATTTGGAAAACTCAGAGATTCACGCTTTCTATTGGTGCATATAACAATTCAGCTTTTGGGACCTTCAACATCTACAGTATCTCGAAATTCTCTTGATGGACTTGGTTCTATTTCCACAGGTAGGAAAAATGGATTCAAGTGAATGAACTGGAGGGCTCCAACTTGATTTAATTCATCTTTTTCTTTACAGGACTTTCATAAAGAAATGGGACCGCCAACAAAGCTTTGCAGATTATTCCTTTTCAGAGAATCAGCCAGCCATGGCCCTTTCCTCAATTCCCTTCCTCATCCCATTCCATTATTTTTCCATTCTACCCCTTTTGCTGGTCAGCATTTGGTAAGGTCTAGTCTTTATTGGCTTGTTGGAGGAGCTGTTCTTCCTTTCAAAATGCAAGAACACATTTTTTTTTAAAAAATGCTCATTTTATTTATTTATTTATTACATTTATATCCCGCCCATCTCCCCGACAAGGAGGGACCCTGGGCGGTTCACAGCAAGGTTTAAAATCAATAAAAACTATAAATATCAATAATAAACACTATCTATCTATCTATCTATCTATCTATCTATCTATCTATCTATCTATCTATCTATCTATCTATCATCTATCTATCATCTATCTATCTATCTATCTATCTATCTATCTATCTATCTATCTATCTATCTATCTATCTATCTATCATCTATCATACAGTTCAATCCAGGAATGGTAGATCTCATCCCATCGGTCGATAAGGCTGGTCAGGGCAGATCTAAGGGACCAGTCAACCCCAAGACTGGCTATTCCCCTCCCCTCCCCAAGCATGGTGACATTTAAAAAAATGCTTTTTTTTTGCGGGCCCAGTACTGTATATCTGCAAGAATGTTGAAGTTCATTTTTAAAAAATTGTTAGCTTTTGTGAGAACATGCTCACTCCAGTTCTCCAGAAACCAAATTCTCATTCTTTCTTCCTTTTCCTCTCTTATTTGTTGCTTTTTTTAAAAAAAAAAGAGGGTGCAATAGAAAGCAGTCTTGGCAAAATACAGCATTTGTTCATTTAGTCTAATATATCTGTTTTATTTCTTTTGACATCCTGGTACCATCCAGGTACAATTGGATTATAGCTCCCAAGATTCCCAGCCAACAGGGTCATGGCCATGCCAGCTGGGAATTTTGGATCTTATAATCCCATCATATTTGGAGGGCACAAGGTTGATGAAGGTTGACCAACTGAGTTGAATTGGCTCTGCAGGATCCTGGGTGGAATAATCTTATTGTTACCTAAGGCTGTCTAAGTACTAATGCAAGACATGTAATTTGATTTCCCTCTGCATAATCTGCTCACTCACCTAAATGGAGTGCCGCTGATATCAGTGAAGAAATAATCATTAGTGAGGAACAGAATCCTTTTCTGGGAAAAGAAAAAAAATATCAAGAAGGCTATACCGTAACTGTAGAGCAGAGCTTTCCAAAGTGTGTGTCGCGACACAAAAGTGTGTCGCCTGGGGGGCCCAGATGTGTCGCGTCAAAACCCGGAAGCGCTGATGGCGCGCCATCAGCATTTCCGGATTTTCCCGCGGCGACACACCAACGGCGGCACGCAAAAACCGAAAGCGGCAGCAACGCTTCCGGGTTTTTGTGCGCTGCCGCAACGGCGGCACTTCCGGGTTTTCCCACGGCGACACACCAATGGCGGTTGGTGTGTCGCCACGGGAAAACTTTGGAAAGCCCTGCTGTAGAGAAAGCCTACATCTTACACACACACATACACACACACACACACACACACACACACACAGCGAGAGAATGATGCAACTGGAGCAGAACTGTAGTTTGTCCTTCACATCTGCTTCCTCGCTTAAAGAGAGCCCTGCTCCTTCTTCTTACAAAGCTGGCATGTTAAAAAAAAAGGCTTTATTTTATTGTACATCATCAGATGGGTGCTGAAACTAGGTCATAATATATTAAGAACCTCATGATTAGGGCAGTCTCCCAATTAAAAAAATCTTACATTGTAACATACCTACTGGGAATTAAGACATACTGAGTTTGGTAGGTCCTGTCCTAAGTAAATGTGCAGACTTTATCAATTAATTGCATGAATTTTAATTAAGTAGACAAACCTGAATAGGCTGAAGAAGAAAAAAGTATGGTTAATTGGGTTTTAAGTGATGCATAATCTTACCAGAAGGGGCTGCAATGTTTAAAAAAACGTTTTCTTGTATGTGTGTGATGGCGAGAAAAAATTGGAAAAGTTTCTACTAAGATAGTATCTGTTTTTATAAGATCTTATAATACAATGAATATAAAAAGCAAGCTGTGCAATAAATTGACTTTATGTTGTACTCCTACTTAAGATTCATGTTTTTGTAGTGAGTATGAATAATACAACTTCTCTTTAATTGTCTGCTATATACTTTTTCATAATATAGCAGTGTGTAATAATCTGTATGTTTCATCCGCCTACCATCTGTAGAGGTTACTCAACTCATCTACATTAGCAAGGTATTGTCTGAAAGTCAACAATAACAACTTATGTGGTACCTAATTGCTTATGGGCCTTAGAACATGAATAACCCTGACAATTTCTTACAACGTTCCTATTTCTTCCACTGGTAGAAATACGTTGATGTCCCAAATAGGTTGGACGTACCGCTAAAGCTCTTCTAGAAGACGATTTCAATATCCACAACATGTGGAAACAACATTGGCTAGGAAACTGCCCTCTACAATGCTGAAGCTTGCCCTGCATCTTGGAAATCCACCTGGATTTGACCAGCTTCGTGCGATATGGACAACCTTGAACCGAATTCGCATGGGTCATGGTAGATGTGCAGATGCCCTTTATAAATGGGGCAAAACAACATCATCGAATTGTGACTGTGGGGCCGAAAAAAAACTATCCAACATATAGTGACAGAGTGTCAAAACCAAGCCTACAATGGAGACTTTGCTGATTTCCTGGCTCTGACAACTGAAGCAAAAAACTATATTTGTAAGCTAGACATACGTTTGTAATTTTCCTGTCTATATTTCATATTTCATATTTATTATGCTCTATGTTTTTTATTGTAACGCGATGTGAATGTGCCATACAATAAAAAATAATAGGTTGGTCCAAGATCAGTATGATATCAGACCAGACAAATTGCATCAAGACAGGAAGGCAAGCAAAATCATCAGAGTTTCAGAAGAACACTGTGAGAATGAGAATCTGAGGAGGAAAATACAGGCTACAAATATTCATTGTTGGGATGGATAAGGAATTCTGAGAATACTTTTGGTGTTAGATCATTCAGAAACCCTTGAATCATTTGACTTTCATGCTGAAATGGTGCAGTACCAAGTTTCCTTTAGCTGTTATGACCTATGCTCACCATTCCTTCCAAAAAAGAAATATTTCCCTTGGAGAATAGGAATGCAGGAAAGAGGAGACAGAGAACTTCACCAGTAAAAGTCTTCTTCTTTGGCAGTAAACTCTATTGAATGTCAATTTCTACTAGGATAATGGGTCTGGTAGACTAGCTTAATCGTTCCTTGTAAGAAAACACATCTTGCCTAACAAGAGGCCATGATGGCATTGCCCTCTGCTGTGGGCTACTCCATCTCTGCCCCAAGGTGAGTTTTTTTCTAAAACTATTGGGGGCAGTGGGTGGGAGTGGGAAGTATGCAAGCGGAATAGAGATGGGGTCTCAATTCTGTTTCCATCAGCTGATAGTCAAACATCCTTGCATAGCACACTGGCCGCTTTGTGAATTCACACCCATGGTACCAAGGGAATCTTGCTAAGTAGGAATATCTGCGGTATGTCGTATGGTCTCAGCATTGTTTCATTGTACACCTTGATACATGACTTGATGAGCAATGCACTTCTTGTCAGAGAACCAGATGGAATGAGAAAGGAGAAGAGGCTGGGATCTTCAAGGGAGGCTGCTCTGCCTCTGCCTTAATGTCCCTGAAACATGGCACACAAATCGATGCTTAGCAGCTGGGCTACATGAAACGACAGATAGGCTTGAGATGGAAGTGTGACCGAGAAGGTGACAAGCGGTGGGATAACAATCTCAGTCCTTGTGGCTGCAGTCACTTGGGACCCCTTTCTTTCCCCCTCCACTTAAATACCATCCTTCCCTTTTGCTAGTTAAACACCAATCCTGGAGGCCCTGGAAACCCCATCCAGTACAATGACAGCAGGCATCAAAGGATTTGAGGCTAAATTGTTCATGCTTCGGGTAGACAGATCGATGCTGGTGGCAGTTATGTGAACCGGCTGCCAGCTGAGCATTTCAAAAATATCTCAGCTAGCTTATTTAATTAGCCAAGCATGGCCAGCCTAATGGTCTCCAACGAAAAATAAATCTGTGTGGGTTGCCATATAATGTTGGGTGGCTTCCCCATTTTTACGCTGCTAGATAGGAAATAGCTTGGCCTAAACGACCCCCATAATATTCCCTCCAGGGGTCCCGAGCCCTCTTGCTCTTCTATTACTGTTAACATTTTATTTCTTTTTATGATCTCTAGCTACCACAAGGTCACAGCAGATGTCAGCATCTAGCCAACTTGGTTGATCTGGAAAAACGCTAAGCAGGATCAGGCCCAGATGGGACATGGATTGGAGACCACTAGGAAATCAAGGGTCTCTAGGATAGAGTGGGAAACTGAAGGGAGAAAGGAAAAAAAATCTTGGGCCAAAGCAATGGCAGTGCGGCGAAGAAAAGTACACAAACATACCTATGGAGTCAACATTTTGGATCCAAAGAACACCAAGAAAGCCACAATGGATTTATTTTTATTTTAAGCATATCCACAGACAGTGCTAAGGTGCCTATTTTACACACGCAAACTTTGTATGGGACAGAATTTCCTCATTCTGCTGTTTCTCCCTTTTTTTTGGTATCGTTTTTTGTCTGAATATTGAGGGGAACTGGTGAACTATGCTTGGGGTGGGGAGGGGAATAGCCAGTCTTTGGGTTGGCTGATTTCTTAGATCTGCCTCGACCAGCCCTACCAGCTCATGGGATAAGACCTACCATTGTTGGATGGATGGATGGATGGATGGATGGATGGATGGATGGATGGATGGATGGATGAACGAACTATGTCATGCATTTAGCTTCACCCTGAGGATAAGATCTTTTTTTTTTTTTTGAAAACCCAGTCGTAATGTTAATTAATGCAGCCAAAGAGGCACATTTGCCTTTGTATAGCCCAAAAGTTTGCAAGATTGGAGAAATGGCAAACAGTTTGAGGTATTTGGGGACAGGAGGTGGAGGTAATATTCACAGGAGTGAATAAGATGTCTGTCATGGAACCCTGCTTTGCTAACCTTTAAAATAATTTTCAACATGATCGGAAAGGGGGGAAAATATAAACTTAACTAATAAATTCCATGGAGGATGCAGACTTTAGATGAATCAAAGAAGCAGAGCGTGGAGAGGTTAAGGAAGGCTGGTGGGACGAGAGAGAGACCAATGCTACTTTTAAGAGAACTGACATATTATAAGGCATGTTGGGGTATATATTTCTTCAACTTTTATTTCTGGTTACAGAGACTTTGGAGGATTTTCTGTCGTTTCAAAAACCCTATACGTTTGTTTAACTGAAGGTGGCAGCTGACCAAAGAAATAATCTAATTGTGTGCATGTTACACACTCCATGGAAAACTTTCCAACTCTCTTGAAGAATGATTATGTGTCTCCAGCTTAAGAGATGCAGGTGAAAAAAATAATAATTGAAAACACAGTTCATAATGAGATAGAAAGCCCTGAAGAGCGATAATGGCGAAAGAGTCATAGACTTGAAAGTAGGTAAAGGAGAGCTAATGAGGTGCCAATAAACATCATATGGCATTTAGAGATGAAACATTTGATTTAGGAAACTTCATGATGACCAACTACTCTAATAGAAAGGTGCAAAACATATCAATTGTACAGAGAACAGAAAGGGGGATATTGAAACCCCTTTTCATGTGCACTAAAAAGGGGTGGGGATTTGATTGCACAACTGCACCATCCATATTGACTTTTTTGATCCTCCATTTTTATTTTTATTTTAAACATATCCACAGGCAGTGCTTAGGTGCCTATTTTACACACATACGCAAACACATTTTGTATGGGACAGAATTTCCTCATTGTGCTGTTTCTCCTTTTTTTGGTATTGTTTTTGTCTGAATATTTATTTATTTTATTTTCTATCCTGCCTTTATTATTTTTATAAATAACTCAAGGTGGTGAACATACCTAATACTCCTTCCTCCTCCTATTTTTCCCACAACAACAACCCTGTGAGGTGAGTTGGGCTGAGAGTGAGTGACTGGCCCAAGGTCACCCAGCCGGCTTTCATGCCTAAGGCGGGACTAGAACTCACAGTCTCCTGGTTTCTAGCCTGGAGCCTTAACCACTAGACGAAACTGGCTGACCAAACACCCCTGCCCTGAACTCTTGACATGCACATCCAGACAAGATCTGTTAGAAACTATGTCTCCAGAATTTTAGGAACATTTTCATTCTTGAATGTATGCTCTTCAAATGCCCTTGCATTTCAGTTGATTATGTATTTCTGCAGCAGCTACTGATAAATTAAGCCCATGTTGATGGAAACTGTGACTATCATGGCTATGCTCTCTTTACAACTTTTCTCTGCCTCTTAGGGAAACTTTGTGTTCCTGATAGAGATGGAGACAGAACAAAGACGTGACCAAGCTTTCTATTTCCAAACAGCGTTTATGGTTTCAGTCTCCTAACTGTCCTGCTATTATCATGTATCCAGTGAAGCTAATCTAATTATGCCCATATAACAAAGTATTTTGAGACCCAGAGATTCCTAATTCTTTGTGCTCAAATTTTGGTTGGTGAAGAAGGGGTAACATGCTGAGATTTTTGCCTTCCACTTCACTAGAGATTTAGGGATTTTAGGATAGTTTAGCACTTTTAACATTTTGAAATGTTTACTTTTCTGAATTGCATGGTTTTGTGCTGCTTTTATGGCTTTTATCTACATTTTTATGCAAAGGTATAAATACTCACTCCTTTATCCATAGGCACCTTCACATCTATGGAAAAATAACCAGTTTCTCCATTGATCATTGCTGTTCGTAACTGCAGAAAGGAACAGGTCTTCATTAGAATCTCTAGTGGTCACTGGCATGCAGTGACAATTTTGACATAGATATTTCATCCTTTCGTGTTTAGCTAAATAATATACAAGTTGGGCTATAAGAATGTAATTGATCATATTCATTCAGGGAGGCAACTGTAGTGGCTGTGTTGGACTAGAACTGTGGAGACGTCTAAGTACGGACAATTGGCTGCAACTGATTCGCCCAAAGGTATTCTTCTACATTTGTATATTATTGATTTCTTGCATCATCTTTGGCTTGTTCTTACTTTATTGTGTATTGCCCATTGTAAATAGACAGACAGACAGACAGACAGAGAAAATACTATTTGGCAATATTCTTGTGATTTGCTAGGAACTCTCTGGATAAATTGGCCAGGGAGGGGGAATATGCACCCCCCCCAAATTTAGGCACTTACAGTTTCATTTACATCTTCCCATTCTACTTCAGAAAGGTCAACACTGTTGTAGTTGGGTTTGGGCTTCAGCTTTCTCCCTTCTTTGTACTGCAATATTGAAAAAAGGACACACAAGCCAGGAAGATATATTTTTCTCTCAAGGAAACACTTATTTTTTTTCTAGCTGATTATACAGTTTTTATGTCTATTGTTGAAAGAAGTTCTAAGCATTATTATTGTTGAACAAGGAAAGTGCAGTGATCAGCCTGTTGTTGTGCTCTTCCATCCAGTTCACCCCCTGGGGAAAAATCTCATATGTTCCCCATTCAAGCTGAAACACCTTCACTCACCCAATCCTAAAAATGAAGTTGTCTTCAACATCTTCCAGACTTTGCTGTTACAGAAAGTAGAACAATGCTGGCCCTCATAGCATCACTAGGGATGGGAGGTAAGACTTTTCCTGACAAATACAGGCCTGGCATATTTTATTTGAACAGATTATGTTTCCAATAGCCCAAATCCGAAACCATGAGCAGCAACAAGAAGCAGAGCAATAATACAGGAATTACATATGATGTACTTTACTGTTTTAAATCAGATACAAATTTCAACATTGTAAGTACACAAGTAATCTTACCAGCTTGGCATTTATTATATGATTTGTTTTCTTTTTTTAATGGGGATGTTTTATTGTATGCTTGTAATAAAAGCAAAGAAAATATAAATCAAGAGAAAATGTAAAAACTGAAGAAAGTTCTGGAGGAGAAATTTAAATCTCACACACTACTTATATTTCAAGCAGAGTAAGTATGTAAATAAAAGGGACCTTGGAGAATATGGAATATTCAACCAGCCAACATAATTAGATGGTTGTGTTTTCAGCCTTGTACTGGAACATTTTCTTTAAGTCAAAGTGACATACAATAAAATTTTAATCGTGCAGGTGAGGAAAGTTGCAATGAGGCAGAAAGTCCCTAGAGACCAGGACAATTCCATTGGCACAGGATTTCCAGTGATATTTTTGCTGGTGCTATGGGTTCCACTGGATGTAAAGGTTCCTGATAGGCCTTTCATCTGATACCTCAATGGTGCCATTTAGGAGTTTGAATAGATGTTGTCACTTTCATTGGGTTCATTGGAAAAGAAAACTAACAGTCAAGAACTGCCATGAGAAAAAGACAACCATCCAATCATTGGCGATCACTCGTAGCCGAGTAAGATTGTCTTCCAAGGGTAAAATTTTAACTGTGGATCCGTAAGTGGCTGTAAAGGCCAATTCTGGATCCGCACAACCTCCCCACCCACTTGATGTCACTGTGAGATAGCACAATTCTAGTTAGCTGATGACCCTGCACATCAGTGAGCTGGAGGTTCTAAAATGATACAAACTAAACAGAGATCCCAGAAAATCTAGAGCTGCTTTAGGTACTTACCAATGGCCGGAGGTCAGGATGAGACAGAATGTAGCCGTTGTTAGTAATTAGAAAGGCGTATCCTTGGACACCCAGCTTTAAATAAATGTATTAAAACAATTAGATTTATTTATTTATTATTTTTTTTGCAAGACAAAGAAAGTTACAGAACCCATCCCACAAAACTGCACTGATTGACTAGCACCCATATCGTCACTTCTGTTTAAGACTTAGTGGTTTGAACATTTTGTATAAAATCTTCTGCATTCTGGTAATATATTAACCTATCTTGAAAATATCTTTTTAATTATCTTGCTCCTCCTTTAAGAAATACACCACAGCGTGTACGGGGCTCTCAGATGCTCTTCTATCTTGACATAGAGCAAAATCTGAACCAAGAGAGTTAAGGAACATAAGAAGCTGCCAATAAATCAGAATATTTGTTAATCTAGCCAGCATTGTTCTGTCTAATTGGCAGTGGCACTCTGCAAGGGTTTCTTCCACATTTGCTACAGGAGTATTTTTCCCCTTGGACTGAATAGAGCCAGCTCACTCATGAGAGAGTGAATCTTATACCTCAAGCAGCATATTCAGAAAGACTCATTTTTAGGTCCAGACCCTTGCTACTACCATCCTAATTTCTTGCCTGGAGCAGCTCTCCCCCACAATGCCTTGCTCTGGGGGGTCCTCAGATCAAGACATCAGAGTGGGGGACCAGTCTGAACACAATGCTGGTCCTGATGATTTTGATGATTTGAAGATTCCTTAGAGGAACACCAAACCTTTATAGTAAGGCATGAGGAACATGTTTTCTTAGTTGTGCTCACAAGGTGGTGAGAATTTCCTTTGAGAAGGAGCAGTATTAACAGAGTTTCACAGGCATCAACGTACCCACTAGGCACGTTGGGAATGTGAGCTTAATCTTTCCAAACTACTGATCATCTCTACTTGCAGCACTGCTGTGACGGAATACGTTCTCTGCCATTACAGTGGAATGAAGATTTCCTTTGGGACTTCTGTACTTTCTAAGAGCAGATGAATCTCATTATCTTGGTTCTTACTTTGTAGCGTGGAGCTAACTTAAGGAGCTCTCTCAGTGGAACATCACAGCCTACTACACCCAGAAGGATGCCATGTGATCTCTGAAAAATAGAAAATGAAAACTGGGTACATATGATCACTTTCTCCATGTATTGAAATCAATATCATCATTTTGTCTCTCGGTAGGTTTTCATCATTTTTATTGATTTAGCATGACGAAATATTCAGATGGGGTGATAAAAAAGGAACAGAAATGGGTTAACTACTCCATTCACTAAGCTATAATGTAGATGCTAATACAAAGAGATAATAAATGCTATAAGACTAATAATTTCAAAAGAGCATAGAGAAGGGGATGGGATTCCTTTTCTTAATTTGTCCGACAAAGGAAATAGTTCCTTCACTAGTTTTGAAATGTTAGTTTCTTAATTTTTTAAATTCTGTTTTTTTAACCAAAAAAACATATATTGCAACATTGGTAGATAACTGCACACAATTCTTCAGTAATTTTGCTACCAAATTTTGTTGGCAAGATTTCAGAAGCTCCAGGGAACATAAAAAAAGGGAGTTGGGGCCACACAGAGAATGCAGGCTATAGCTTGTCCATCTTGACTTATTTTTTAAATATACTCTTTAAAACATTTTTATTTATTTAACATACTGTATTTATATGGCCACCCATCTACCATGTCACTCTGGGTAGTGAACGGATTCATAGGCTTTCAAGAAGTAATAACACACATACATTTAAGAAATAGATTAATGCCAGGAGATCTGTTAAAGCTCTGTCAGCCCCACTAGGTAGACCAGACCAAGAAATCAACTCCACAGGAAAGCTGAAACTTCTGAAAGTTATCTGACTGTTGTGGACTTAAAACATGTTTTACCCCTCATCGCCCCCAAACAGAGCTTGCATATCTCTGTCAAGGTCATCTTCCTTACTCTCTACAAGCTCAGGCAAACAAAGTTTAAATTTTGCAAGCCATCCTGTTCCTTGCTCCAAGTGGAGGTTGCCCAAGAACCTGATGCTTACCGTTTCATTCTTTTTGCTGAAGACGGGCATAGCCACTGTTGTCATAAGCAAGAGACTTTGGGCTTGAGAGGCAAAGAGCTACCAGATAGAAAAAGAGCAGCAGATTAGCTGGTGGAAGTGTAGTTGGCAGGAGAAGCACAACTCCTTTGAATTAAATAGCAGGAAAGCACACTGAAAAATGTGCACTGAAAATAACATCTAGACAAGAGGACAAGAGAAATACGATATATTGGGGAAAGAGATGAAGCTGAGACGTGCTTTGCCAATAATGCCTACAAATATTCAAGGCAGATAAGATCATAAAGAAAGTTTAAAATGTGATTGCACCTCTTCATATCCAAGTTAACATGGCATAGCTAGAGATATTATTTATTTATTTATTATTTAAATTTGTATTACCGCCCATCTCCTCCAGCCAGAGGACTCTATACCTAAATGTTTTATACCTAAAACATGTGACCACCCTACCCAGATATAATAAATTGTAAATGTGCTTACATACATAAACATTTAAACATATACAAGGAACACTCTGGGGTCATGTGCAAAATGGGCTGGGGTTGGAGCTGAACACAAGGGATATATTCAACAAGGGACATGGGCTTACATGGACGGTGGTGTATTTGGACAATCAACAGGTTGGAAGAAATAAAGGGTGAGTTGTATGATATGAACAAAGGCATCACAAACAAGAGATAGATGGGTTGATAGATGATAGATGATAGATGATAGAGATGATAGAAGATAGATAGATAGATAGATAGATAGATAGATAGATAGATAGATAGATAGAGATGGCTATACATTCTCAAAAGAGGAGAAACCCATTTGTCTAGGACTACAGCTCTCTTTTAGTAAATTCAAGAAAAGCTTCACCCATTTCACCATATAGGGCTTAAAAGCCTTATTTGATGAATCCAAAGATCATCCAAGTCTAGCAAAAGAGCCAAATAGATACCTATGGAAACCCATCATGGACATTGGGTGTATAATCTTAACAATTACTTCAAGGTGAAGCGCTACAGCTGTATAATTATCCACATGTCTAGGCAGAAATTAGTGCCATAAAGTTCAGTGGGACTTTCTCCTAGGTAAGTGCAAGATTGCAGCCACGCCCATCCAAGGAATCTGTAATTGAGCCACGATTCAAACGGGATCTTCAGCCCATGAGTCATGCTCTGAAATACTATTCCAAGACACAACAACACAACACAACTCAAATACATCCAGAATTATGCTTTCTGTGTCTTTGCCATGCTGCATTGCTCAGTCACTGCTGTATTATCATCTGGATGTATGGTTTAGCTACAAAGTAATCTAATATACGACACAGCAATCCACGTAAGAAAAAGAGTCAATGTTCACAAAACACAGCTAGGTTGTTACCTCCTCGGACTGTGGCAGCTAGTGAGAAATGTGATGGCATTAATGAATGGACAGGACAGAACAGGTGAATAAGCCAAAGAAACATGCAGCAACTAACATAGACAATGCAAGTGAGAAAGGTGTAAGAGCAAGCAAAAGCACCACAAAGTAGTTTTTAGCTAGCAACAGTCAACATTTTTTCACAGCAGTCCCACTGCTAAAGAGAAAGGATCTTGCTCATTATGAAAAGCAGTGTTCCTTTTTAGCAACCGAAACAGCTACAAGTGAAAGAAAACAAAGTTTTGGCTGGCATGGTTCTCTCTTCCTCCTCAAACAAATTCTTCCTTTGGGTCCTAGCCTTAGTCATGAAGACATACTTGACACCATAATGTATGTCAGTTCTTCCTGTGGAAAACAAACTAGACTGCTGCTGCAGGCTCAGTGACCCATTTCTTGAGCTCAAACTAATTTTTTTTCTTGTGACTAATCCTTAACAAACTGCCTCTGCAGAGTTTACAGAGACAGAGATTCTAATTAAGTCATGCTCTGTGACATGTTTTGAGTTCCTGGACTGTGGTGGAACTTCAAATACAACATTGCACATAAGGAAAGTGTGATAAATGAAGTCTCTTTTAGAAGGCACATTTCAACACTACCCAGCTGCTGTGATCCACTTCCCGATGATATGCACATTGCAGCAAATACTCTGAAAAGACCCTTATCTCTCACCACCTTGAAAGTTGGACAACAAGCAACTTTTCACAAAATACTTACAGCACTATCCATATAGGCTTCAGTCCATATGATGTCATGGTCATGGTTGATAACCATTGGCCGACTAAGTACATGCAAATACTCCATGACATTCTCTTGCACATCGGCCAAAGTAGATATCTGTGTGTAGTAGCCTGACATGAAAAAAAAATCACCATCCACAGTTAATTTTGTTTAGGTTGAGGTGTGGATCTCATTTATTCCAGAGTGTGTTGAATCCTAACCAGTTATCCCAGGCTCAAGACAGGCTTCACAATATAACAATGTGGGAAAATAATCTGTGTATGTATCTACTGAAACCTAGTTTTTTGACATTTCATAAATTTTCTAGATTTCCCAATAGATTCAAGAAGGCCAAGTTTCAGTTCACTTAGAAGTCCATTAGGATGAAGCTCCAAGTCACCACCAGATTTTGGTGTTATTCAGTTTTCATCATATGCTTGCCTAACATCTGCAAGGCTTCAACCTGGGTAGAGAACTAAGAGGTCCTTAGACATTGGAGGTACTAAAAAGGGCTGCTTTTGATAAGAAATTGATTAGTAAAGAAATAATGGCAATGCTACATTTAAAAGATAATGGGAATGGAATGTGAAACAAAGTCAGGAATACCTAACCGGAATTAACGTTTTGGCTGTACACGTAAGAACCATTGCTTTCAATGGACTGAAGGACAATTACTTTTCATTAGTTTATACTCAAAAAAGATCTAGAGAAGCCAAAGACTTTGTTTCTCAGCTAGAGAAATATAGAATTCATGAGACTCCACAGACAGGTATTTTGTGATAATATTACAATAGTTACATCCATTTGTTTCGCAATATCAGTGTTTTTAAAACTTTCCTAAATCACCCTAAGAATGCCCATTGGCCATTGACTGATTTTTAGGGGAAAATTAAAGGTTTATCCTTCATTTGCAAAAACAAAACAAAACAAAAAACCAAAACCAAACCCCAAACCCCAAACCCAAATCACCAACCCCCCCCCAACCTTCTGAAACTTTTCTAAACATACTTTACATGTTTCTATTTCCCTCCATCACAATTTATCCCATACAGTATGTTATTTTTCAGATCCTACATACACTATTTGGAAATGTAGGAAAGACCCAATTAAAATTGTTACTGCTAATTTTTTCTTCTTTTATATCTTCTTTCAACCACAAAATGCTCCTGGTTCAGTTTCCTAATTGTGTATTCTCCAAAATCTGTGGCATATGGGTTTCTACAGGAGTAGGCATTACTATTTTCTGCTGCTTGTTTCTGGAACTTTTACAATTCAAATTAGGCTTGCATATCACAATTGCTATAATATAAGAATATATGATTGACATGTACTTATGCCTTGCAGAAAGGATGATTAAAATGGACTATTTTTACCTTTGTTGTTACAGGCTATCCATTTCACATTCTGTGCAAAGCTGACTTCCCTCCCAATAAGGTATGTAAAAACACGGACCTGTGAAATGTGATTGCATGCATTAGCATGTAATATTAAAAACAACCAGTGCTCTATTATTAATCTCCCATTTTAGAGAATCCTGGACAAGAGTCTGTATTTCTCTTATTCCAGCTCCCATCTGCAATACACAGGTCCTGCCATGTTCCATTGTATCACTGAGCTGAAGAGCCCCCGAAAGTAAGATGGTCCTTATGTAACTATAGGTATAAGGGTATGTGGTAATAATTTAGCTTGAATTCATAGAATAGCTAATACCTAGTTAGGACTTGGATGGGAGATGGGAAGGCAGCAGGAAATCACAGGGGGATAGGTTAATTGGAATTTTTTAAAAAATCCTGAAAAGGAACAGTGGCAAACGACTTCTGTGTTGCCAAGAAAACTACATGGATGTGTCCATGTAGTCACTAAGAATGTAGCTCAACTTGAAGAGGTCTTTATGTTTTACTTGAGTTTGTGGAAAATAACACAAGTGGACCAAAGGAAGGAGTCAAATACAATTTGTCACAACCTTTTTAAACAGCAATTTCAAACTAACAGCTGTCATTTTATAGAGTTTGTTACTGTGATTTGTTATGAGTTTTGACTTAGGATGTTTGTGAACTCAGCCAGTTGTTAACCAAACAGTTACTTAAAATAACATGTGAACCCTCCATTCCACTGTTTTTACATAAAACACATTTAAATATTTAAGGGTGAACTTTTTTGTTCTTCTGCTACATAAAAAATAAATCTAATGACATTGTTTGAAAAGCCTCTAGGATCAATATCAAACCAATCTCATTAATTAGAAAGATCCATCCACTATTATCTCAAGCAAAATTTTAGCTAGGTGTGATGTCCTCGATCCGTTGACTATTAAAACAGAGTTCCTGACACAAGCCACTTAGGGATATGAAGGAATCTTTATTAAAGCCAGTGATCCATTGCACATTAAAGATTCGAGTGAATCAAGCTCCCACAACCAACAGTTTAATAATCTCAAAGTCGTCCCCCCCCCAAAATCGGGATTCGCTGCTCGATCATCCTTCCCTTTGTCTCTCAGTTTTTCATCCTTCTAGGTCTGAATCAACTAACACAGCGATATCACCCTTTGATCTGTCCTGGGTGCTGAATCACTCACCTTGATACTTTGATTAACATAGTTTGCAGTTCTGTGAATACACCAAGTCTCTGCTTACATGTCTGGAGGTTTTACTGCAAAGCACCCACCAACCGACCCTGTGAGTTTTAACAGACTGGCGGGATGCTTCCTGGCACCATGGCAGGATGGCATGGATGACATCCTGACACTAGGAGCCTAAGCATCTCCATGCTATTCAATGTTTTGTTCCTTGCTCATGATTCATACCAGACCAGTTGAATTTCTATGCTCTTCTCTGTTTTTCACTTTGGAAGCTAACCTTACGATCAGGCCAGTTGAATTTTTCAAAGACATATTCATAATCTTCCATAGCTCCATCGGTGAGCAGCATGATTGCCTGGTTACAAAGTCCTCCTTTTCCTGCATCTCTGAACTACAAACATAACGAATCACAATGAAAATTATGTATAGAGATCAACATTTATCTCACTGGCACAAATAAAGATTGTAGCAGATTAATTAAGTCTTTAATTAAGCCTCAGCAAAACTCCTATCTATTACGCTGATAGGTGTGCTCAAACATAATATTGGTAAAAATATCAAGATTCAGAATGTGTTATTAAAGGTCTCTCTACTTTCTGTGCTAGATAGTTCTATGATTATTTATGGTGGAAGGAAGAAACTTTGTACATGCCAGTGACATGTTTCATAATGAATCATAGGAGATAAGTACTAGCTCTGAAATGGAAAAAAGATCCAGGCAATGAGACCCAATAAACCCAACTTGAATTACATTGTGATCCAAAAGATCAGAATGTTACTTAGACTTTCCAAAAATAAAAACAGGACTTTTGTCTAATCTAAATGTTTCTGGGTAGACTCAAGGTTGCTAGTATCATTATCTTTATAACATTGATATTCCTCCTCATAGCCTCCAAGTAAGGTAACTCTGGTGAATTGGTAATAATTAAATGTAGTGCCTCCTAGTTTGTCTATTCTTTGCTGAAGCACCCTTTGTTACACATCATCTGAGGGTGTGGGTGGAATATTTTATGCTGGCTACAGGTTTTCAACTGTGGGAATGAACCTGAGCCAGGGAATATACTAGGCTTAATTATACTTTCTTAGGCCTTAGCACCCCAAAGTTCTTGCTCTCCTCTTCTCTAATTTTTGTTGTTGTTCAGTCGTTTAGTCGTGTCCGACTCTTCGTGACCTCATGGACCATAGCACGCCAGGCCTTCCTGTCCTCCACTGTCTCCCGGAGTTTACTCTAACCCGGGGTGGGGAACGTCAGGCTCCTGCCTAAGGCCCGCGGGGCTCCTGCCTGCAAACCCCACCCCTTACATGCGATTGGCTGCCACCCACAAACCCCGCCCCCCAGTGCTTGTGATTGGCTCCCGCCCACAAACTCCAGCCCCCTCTCCGTGGAAATCCCAGAAACCCCGCCCCCCTGGTCCCCAGTTATAAATATCCAAATGGCCCTTGGCAGAAAAAAGGTTCCCCACCCCTGTTCTAACCCTTTCTACCAGGCCCGTTATTATTTTATCCTCTTGAACAAATATGAAATTGGAAAGATATAGTTACGATTAAATGCAAAACCCAACTCAGTGGTTTCACTACTGAAGAAACAGAGTTCCAGGTTAGTCAGGACCTGATCTATTAGGGTCACCTAGTCTCATGGGAGCTTTGCAACATGGGTTGTTTTTACTCCAGAAACCACACCTAAAACTTATTTTTGTCACAGTGACAGTACCGTACCATTTTATTGCTATCCCGAGTCAAAGGCATAATAAATGTGAGCAAGTAAATCAAAATTCCTAAAATGATAATGTCCAACATGTCAACGTTACCCTCCTAGTTGCAGTTTGAAACAACATGTTCATCAGCAGCTTTTGGCAATGTCACAAAGGGTATCTGTCACCATTATCTTTCTTTCCTTTTCCTCCACTGAATTGCAATAATCAGTACAATGCTGCAGGACACAGAAGCCAGTGTGCCCTTAAAAAAAAAAGGGGGGGATGTAAAGTGGTCTTACCTCCCTCAGGAGTTTGAAGGATTCACTCAGGGCTTTGTTCACCTTCCCCACTCCTTTTGCTTGTAACTCATGCACCAGCTGCTTGAAATGCTGAGCAAATGTGACATTAGAAGCACTTTCATAGCAATGATTAGAAATATTAGACAAAGGATAATACAGGAATGGCAAAACTTTGGAAAACTACTCAAAGAATACAGAGCTCTGGCCCAACAGCTTTCCTATAGATTTCAGCACTGGGACAGCTCCATAGTTAGACTTGCCCTAAGTCAGTGTTTCTCAAGCTTGGCGACTTTAAGATGTCTTGACTTCAACTCCCAGAATTCCCCAGCTAGGCTGGCTGGGGAATTCTGGGAGTTGAAGTCCAGACATCTTAAAGTTGCCAAGCTTGAGAAACACTGCCCTAAGTAATACTTTCCAGTGAAGGCAACAGCAATCCGAAGCTGCATGTAACCTAGAACTCTTAAAAGAAGCTACCAGGTGTGTACACAAAAATGGAAAATGAGTTTTGTTTCAAACCCCAACAAATCATGCTGAACCACCTGGGGATGGCCATGGTTCAGCAGAAATGAAGCCTGAGACATTTTGGTCGCTTCGGGCTTTCTTGCTTCAGATCATGTGAATTAGAATAATCTTTAGTGTTATTATTTCCTAAATGGGCTTAAATGACTGAACTACTTAGCTAGCATTTGGATGTATAAAAATAGCCACAGAATTAACAGGGGCAGGAAAAGCATTGGTTAAATATGTTTTATAACAGTTTATGGGCCTTTAAGTCACCAGTATTTACATACCATATTCAGTAGAGAACTTTCTTTTCAAGTTTAATACTTACCTCCCTGTTATCTCTGTCAGCTTGAACCAGGATTCCCTTGAAACAGGATTCAATGTAATGAACATAGTCATTGTACTGTAAAGACAAAAGGGGGAAAATTACATGCTGTAAAAGGAAATGTTTTTAAGAACACTGAAAGCATGAGCAGATCTCGTTCTGAATAAAGAAGAGCCCTTATAGCTACAAAATGTCATCTTGGCCTTGAGAGCAAGGAATACATTTTAAAATGCAGGGTGGTACAAAACAATTTTGGGAAGCAAATCTAAATATGGATGTGTAGGACATAATTTAGTAATTTTCAATAGCACATAGAGGAAAGAAAATGTAAATTAAAAAGCGAATAGCCTTGACTATCACTGCCTGTTTTTCTTTCCTTAATCTGTTTTTCAGATGAATTACATTTTCCAGTATTTATCTTTTTATTAGCCTTGCACCCCTCTTAAGACTGAATCAGGCAGCTTTGCTTGCTTCTCAGAATGTTCTGGGTGCACCTTCTTCCCTTAATTGGTGAGGGTCCGCACGAGAGGAGTAAAACCCATAAGGAGATCAAGGAGACTTATTGACCATAACAGCTCTTTGACAGTGACACTCATCACCCAGAGAGGTGGTGGCCTTCCTTTCACTGCAAGAGCTGAAGCAAAGGCTTCATGACTTTTCATGTCTGGAGTGCTTTCCCTTGAGGTTCTGCACTCAATGTCCTCAATGTCTCCTTCCAGCTCTCTGAATCTTCAGTCCCACCTCCTTGCCTCAAAGAGCTTCAGTGGGAATTGCTGCTGAGGAATGTTGGTGAAGATCAAGGAGGAGGAAGGCAGGGGATGTCACCATGCTATTTCTCTTCTTTTGGAAACATATTCCATGGTCTTATTCTGCTTTAATCACAGAGGCATATTGCTGTTCTGTTTCCATACTGTAAAAATCAATAAATACGATCGGGTATAGAAATGGAAACCAAACTGATAATAGTTAACGACCACTCTAGATTTATGGTTATGGTCAGAATAATTTGGCCCCTCTATAGTAGAATAAGAATACTCTTAATTCTGCTGGTTTTCTCAGGTCTCTTACGGATGCCCTAAATACAGTGGCTGTCTTTCCAAAAAATGATGAGGGATGAGATTCGAGGAGGAGGATGTTTGGAGTTTCTTTGTTGTTGGGGGTCTTGACTGGAGCCTCTATGAAAGAAGAGACCTTAAGAAAAAAAGATTCCATGCACCCAGGCTGAGGAATTTTAAAGAAACCGTTCACACAATTTTGGTTAATATCTTCTCCAATGTTTGGTCTCTCTTTTTGTCTCTGTCCCCAGACTCTTTATGATCACTGAGTGCTAGTTCTAGTCTGCAGATCTCAACCTCATCATCCTTAGCTCATTAAAATAAAAAATCCTTATTTTCTAAATTACTCCAGTGCAGGGTTCATAAACTAACACAACACCTTATGTCACCTTACGCCTTATGGAACATCTTGCCCCCGGAGGTGAGACTGGCCCCTTCACTCCTGGCCTTTCGGAAGGCCATTAAGACCTGGCTCTGCCGCCTGGCCTGGGACAACGGAGGTGGTAGTGCCTCCTGGGGTTGGCTGGCCCCGTAGCAATATGACCTGTGCTACGGTCCCCAATCCATCTTGGATTTTATTTTATTTTATTTTATATTGGATATATTTTTTATATATTTTCTATCTTGTATGGTTTTAAAAATTTTAAATTTTTAAGTTTTAATTATTGTAACCCGCCCAGAGTCCCTTGTATGGGAGATGGGCGGGGAATAAATTAAATAAATAAATAAATAAATAAATAAATAAATAAACAAACAAACAAACACACTCCCAAAGTGTCTGAGCATCATAATCCTGGCAGAAGAGGAAAACTGGAGTTATTTATTCAAAATCTTATTCTAGGAGAAGGGGGATTTCATGTTCTGCTCCATCCAGATTCCAGCTGAGGTGGGACATCTGCTCGTTCAAGAACAGGGAGTGGCAATGCAACTATCTGCCTAGGTAGATCTCTTTCGCAGAGTGAACAGCCACTTCCACACATCCTGGTAGAGATGGCGTTATGGTGGAGATCTGAGAGAGAGGTCTGGTGTGAGTGTTGGGGACAGATACCTGCCCTGCCTCTTCCCTGCCACAACCCACTTACTGCTCTTCCATATAAAAGCAGGAGTGGTTGGCACTGCCTACTTCTCATTCTAAAAACTGAGACAAGAAGGAAGGATTCCTGGAAAAGCATCGCAAACTGCTATTTGCATTGAATTTAGTGCTAAGTAGTGGGATTCTTGTTCCTAACAGAAGTGGCTCAAAGAAAAATATGAAAGCATTGATTTCATTTATATAGCTGCCCATCTCACTTATGTGACTCTGGGTGGCTCACAAGTTAACAATGACAAACTCATAGAAATAAAACAAAACAATTAACCAAAATATAGATAATAAGTGCCCTGTTATTTATTATTAAAGTATATACCCTGCCATTAATGATGTTATTATTGACTCTGAAAACAAAGAGGAGTCATAATGGCTAGTTCTCTCAAAATTATCTATAAGAATCAGCAGCAACCTTAGATTTAAGAGAAAATAAACCAATAATCTGGTTTGGATGTAGGCACGTTGCAGACATCCTAAAGAAAATTACTTATGTAGCAAATAAGGATAGTTCTGTGAAGTGGCTTAGTTGAAGATAGAGGTTCAGGCATGCATTTCCCAAATTAAGCTGGGAAAAGGGGGGAGCAAAGATTGCATCAGTCTTGCACATTACCATAAATGGTTTAACCAAAGAATTGAAGTATCCTAAGCAGCTGGTTTAAGAAAGAAAACTAAAAAGTAGCAGGTGTGGGAAAGTTCTAGCAACTTACCCTTAACTCTGATCAACTACCCCAAGAGCAAAATTATTTTGCCACGGAATCTGGTGAAGTGGCTGTATTTAACTTCCTGGCAAAGAAACGATTCAGACTTAGGCTTGCAATCTTTAAGAGTCCAGAAGTCTCAATTATCTGCAGAACTATGTTCAGAGCAGGCTGGTCTAAATGCTCAATAACATGGTGCCCTTCTGAATGGACTGGATTACCTGGGATGATCATTTCCATCATTTCAAGACAGTTTAGGCAATGGCTATGGTGGCCAGAGGGGGGCGTGGTGGCTCAGCGGGTAAGACGCCAGGCTTGTCGATCAGAAGATCGCAAGTTCGGCGGTTTGAATCCCTAGCCCTGCGTGACGGAGTGAGCTCCCGCACTCGCCCCAGCTCTTGCCAACCTAGCAATTCGAAAGCATGCAAATGCAAGTAGATGAATAGGTACCACTTCGGTGGGTAGGTAACAGCGTTCCACACTCGACATGCCGGCCACATGACAGTGGAAGCGTCTTCGGACAACGCTGGCTCTTCGGCTAACAAACGGAGATGAGCACCAGCCCGTAGAGTCGGACACGACTGCACAAATGTGCGGGGGGAACCTTTACCTTTTTATGGTGGCCAGGGGTGATGGCAATTGTAATCCAGGACATCTCTTGGCACCATGTTATTGAGCATGGGCACCATATTGGAGACCATACTGAAGGAAACTGTTGAGAGAGTCCTGTGTTTAGTGCAGCAGCTCAAGACTCAAGTGTGCCACAGCCCCAAAGGATTGGTTCCTGGTGCCCAAAACTGCTGTAAACAAGAGCAAGAAGAAAGCCCTGATGCAAGGAACAGTTAGACAAAGATGGAAAGGCTGCAGATCAACAAAGCAATGAATAGAGAGGCCCAGAAAAACAAGAGAAACACAGAGATGACGAACAGGTTACAACCTACCTTCTGGGATTCTTTTTATCTATTGATATAAATGATATCACTGTGCACCGTCTTTAGAGCACAAGACATTTCTCTACCTTGAGTGGCTTAAAATCAAACAGGAGAGGAGGCAAGCAGAGACAGGGTTACACCAAGAATGGTTCTGCATTTGTTTCAGCTGCACATGCTTCAGCTTAGTGACAGGCTAAATTATTGAGAGAGACCAGAAATTGCTGCAGGGCTCCAAGCCAGGCAGAGTGGAGGAACAAAGCATTGGTCGGGGACCAAGCGCAGAGATAGCACAGTGGGGCTACCTAGGGACATTTCCACATTTCCTCTGCTAAAGATCTCTCTTTCATGTCCCCATGACTCCATTCTTCAAGGATAATATGCCAGGTTGCCCCTTTTTTTGGGGGGGGGGGAAACCAGTGAGTGATTTAAAGGCTCTCTTGCCTTTTAATCTCATGAAAATTACTCTTGAGAGTAAATATCCTGCCCAAGCCTGTTCAGAGTCTTAATCTCATAGCAAAAGCTATTTTTAACAACTGCTGGGTGACCAAAGCCAGATAAAATAATTTCAATCTGAAACAAATACTACAAGCAAAGGGGAGAATTTGGTTACACCCCAGGATTCTACATATATATTTAGCCAGGTGTTTTTTGCAATAATAGTTGAAGCTAAGCAATCAGGGAAATCACTTCTATAAATTGTAAAAGTATCCTAAAATGATGCGTGCTTTCATTTTTTAAATAAAGTGGAAGCATCCATCCATATCCACAGGATGTAGTAAAAAAAGGTCAAGGTGGTGACCATAATCGTATGAACAAAGCCCCCCCCCATTTTTATGTATCAGATGTGTTGCAGCACACACACAAAAACAGGTTCAACCACACCATTGTGGCCTCCTTCCTTCCTTCCTTCCTTCCTTCCTTCCTTCCTTCCTTCCTTCCTTCCTTCCTTCCTTCCTTCTTTGATTTATCACTGCCCAACTCCCCCAAGAAGGACTCTGGGCGGTTTTTTTTACTATACCCTGCAGACACTCCTGAGCTGCAGCCTTTCAAACTGGGTGGAATGAGTAGCTTATGCTTTGAACATATCACATAGGGTAGTCAAAGGGCTGGTTATCCAATCATTAGTAACCATTCAATGCATACAGGCTTTATGAAAAGCAGATGTAATTGTTTGGAGTGGGAGTTGAGATTGCCAAGCCAAAGCTCCTGAACAAATCAACTGAGCATCTAATGAAGATGATGATGATGATTTGTCCCATCTTTTTTCCAGGAACCCCCAACAACCACCTGGTGAGGTAGGTTGGAGTGAGAATGAGGGACTGGCCCCAAGTCATCCAGTGAATTTCCATAACTGAGGATAGATTTTGAACCTTGGTTTTCCCAGGTCATGGTTTTAAACAAACACCATCCCACACTGACCCTTCTCAAGCGATTCTAACGGAAAAGAGAGCTTCAAGGAAGGAGGCACTCACAGCGATAATATTGACAAAATCATTTTCTCCCAGTGTGTCCAATATAGTGACAATGGTGTGCTTAGCGATGGTGAGTCTCAGACCCTTCATGCTTCCACTGATGTCCACCACAATCACAATATCTTTGGGTGATGTAGCTGCCTGGATATACCTTAGGATAGGTTAGGATAGGAGAAGGAAGCCAGAGATAGAAAGCAAACATGTAACCGAGACACGATGGAGAATCCTGACCAAATCACAGCACTCATGATCCTAGGCTGAAAAGTGATGAATACTCAGTAGCAATGGAAGGTCTTCTCTCCTTCCCATTCTTCTTTCCTACTAATGTAGATACAGTGAAACCTTGAGTTAACAGACTGATTGGGCCAGAGGGGATGTCCATTAAATTCCAAATTAAGACATTGAAAGCAATTTACCTTATTTGCATTATAGCATTATTTGCATTATAGTGTCAGTATATCTGCTGTTGCCCCTGCCCTTTGGGATATTCTTCCCCCAGAGGTCAGACAGTCCCCCTCACTCCTGGACTTCTGGAAAAAACTCAAAACCTGGTTCTGTCAGTATGCTTGGGGTGAGAAGGAGAATGGAGATACCTGGAGATGGCTAGCACTTAGATTAGTTCTGGGGTGCCCTTTTTTACAAACTTAAAGAAGATTCTGCCATTGGATTCTATTTTATTCATTATATTTTAAACTGTTATTTACTGTGTATTTTATTCTATTTATAATTGTATATTAATGATTTTAATTTTGTTGTAAACCGCCCAGAGGCCCCCTTGGGGGAGTCGGGCGGTGATAAATTTGATAGATAAATAAATATAAATGACATAAATTGTGGCAAGTGACATAAAATTAACATGAGTTTAAGTGCCTTGCTTGAATATGCACTGAACTTGTCCATTATTTGCAGGGGGATGTCCAGGCAGAAATTTGGACTATTGCACCTGAAGCTCCTTGAAAAGCCATAGGGCTTTCTTCTGAATAGAAATGCATAGATTTGCACATACATTAGAATTTTTCTGCTTCTCAGAGGTCAAATTACTTTGGAATGTTTTAGGATGTAGCTCATGTGAGAAAAACAAAGAAAAGTTATACAGTTAGTAACTGAAATATGAGTTTCACTTCTAACAGTTCTTGTCATGTCAAGATGAGGACACAATCTAGAGATGCCTTTTACAACATGTATGTTTCTTCTGGATCACAATGATGGAGCACAAACAATGGCCCTTTCTAATACCATCATCACTCCTACCGAACATGAACCCCCTGTTGACATTTCCATAAAAATTAAAGAGAGTGGAATGGATAGGAGGCTTTATTCCGCTACTGTATATAGAAAAGCCAAATGGTGGCTGAAAAACAATAATGAAAATTGTTTTATGGAAATGCACTGAACTGGCCTCCAAGAACTTTGGGTATGACTCCCAGATAGTAGCTTATGCTTTGAACATATCACATAGACCAATTTTTTTTTTGCCAAAATAGTATTTTTAATAAGACAGAAATGAAATTATTTAACACTTGACTGGAAAGTGATTACTGTATAATAGCTCTATACTTAAAATATAAGCAGACCCAAGTCCAATTTGTCTAGTCCCATCCATTACTTTTGAGAGTGTGACCCATAGCTCGATAGACCCAAGTTTAGAAGATTTAAATCTGGCTGATTGTACCAATTTACAGAGGGTGGGTTCTCCATGAAAAGTGGCAGCAGCAACAGAGTACTGGTCTCAACTCTGCTTGTAGGTTCCCAAAAATATCTATTAGTCAACCACAATGGGTCTTTAGTAACAAGAAGGAGGCGATAGCCAGAATGCAGTATCTAGGATATAACTCAGATGGAAGTGAAAAAAAATGGAAGGGGGAATTGTTTCAATGCATTTTTTAAAGAAAGCTATTTTAACCACCTAAGCACTAACAATGCTAAATACAGCAGAATTAACTATGGTGTCCCTTGAAGAGTTGCATGGCAAAGCATGCACACCCACCATGCACAATTCTTTAAATCTCAGTAAAACAGCCTTCCCCAATGTGGCATCTGGTGGTAGGTTGGGGAAGGCTGCTTTAAAGGACGAAGAAAAGCCAAAAGGTAAGTGAGAAATCATCAGAAGTGTACAAGACAATTTTATAGCATAAAGAAGGTCAAATAAAGCAAATACATGAATACAGTTTTCTTCCTTTTAAATCTCTCACCAGCCTCGATTTCTGCAGTCAAAGGAAAGGACTCCATTTTCATCTGGTATCCATTTTATTCCTGAAGAGACATCACAAGACGTTTGCTAAAGATCTAGGGCACTAGCTTTACAATGCAAGTATCAGGATTTGTCTGGTTTCTGTATTTAAGTGGGCTACTTTTGAGAGATAGAATTTGGTTAAATAGCAGTTTCTACTGCAAATATGATTTTTAACCTTGCAATTAAAGATAAAACCATATAAGCCAATTTTAATTGTGATTTTACAGATGTTGACATTTGTGTCCTTAATTTCTTCATAATCCGTTATCAGAATTTTTATTGAAATGTAGGGTAGGACTGTATTAGGGAAATACAGTCAAGCTCAGCAGAACCGTACTGATCCAGAGCTTCCTTTATTCAGTAGAGCAAAACAGACTCAGAAAACAAGGAAGTTATTCCTGAATAGTCTAGAGCATGGTTCCTCAACCTCAGCCATTTTAAGATGTGTGGACTTCAACTCCCAGAATACTCCAGCCAGCAATGTTGAGGAACCCTGGTCTAGCGAACAAGGGCATTTTTAAAAAGTATGAGTATTTGTCAATTTTAAGGTCTTTGTGTCACTGTAATGTAATGGTGGTATATTCATATTCATATTCAGTTGCTTGATTGTGTCATAGGCCTTGTGCCATGTATTTTCATGAAGTATGAATGGATATTTATGAAAAATACAGTATATGAGACTCATCAAAGGAACCTAAAAAGACATATATTGGTGGCTATCAGTTTAGGCACCATGTTTAAAACATGCCAAAATAAAAATTCTTAGAAGATACAAGAAAAGATGGTTTCCATGGGAACTAGATGAAAGTATTGGCCCTGGTGGAAAAATATTGGGAAGTATAAGAGTACCAAGACTAACTAAATCTTGTCAGAAGTTCTAAAAGTAGATTGGAAGTACAATATTTTGGCCATCACATAAAACAAAGAATTCCATGTCGACTCTTCTGGGCTTATAACTAGCCTGAATAGGTAGACTGTAAGTTGTGTGTGTGTGTCTGTGTGTGTGTGTGTGTGTGTGTGAGAGAGAGAGAGAGAGACTCTTAGTTCAGAAAGTGAACAATAAAAATTGTAAACTTGCATTTGTTTTTACATGTCCTGAGTCTCTGGATTAATAAGTACAAGTAACACTGACAGAAAAGGGGCGTGGTGCCTCAGCGGGTAAGACGCCAGGCTTGTCGATCGATCGGAAGATCGCAAGTTCGGAGGTTCGAATCCCTAGCCCTGCGTGCGGAGTGAGCTCCCGCACTAGCTCCAGCTCTTGCCAACCTAGCAATTCGAAAGCATGCAAATGCAAGTAGATGAATAGGTACCACTTTGGTGGGTAGGTAACAGCCTTCCGTGTGTGTCATGCCGGCCACATGACCGTGGAAGCGTCTTCGGAAAACGCTGGCTCGTTGGCTAACAAACGGAGATCAGCACCGGCCCCTAGAGTTGGACACGACTGCACAAATGTGTGGGGGGAACCTTTACCTTTTTTTTTCACTGACAGTGCTATAAAGTCTCTCTTTACAACTCTCCATGGAACACCTGTCATCCCATACACAAACTTACATTGATCAGGACTTTGTCTAAGTGACTGAGAAATGTGTATTAAAAGGTCCTCAGCAATATAGGTTGGCTCATCTTCAAATTAAATTAATAATTATTGCATTCACCCTCCATGCTTGAGCTACAGAGAATAAGCCCAAAAAGCCAAGGAATGCCTGGGTCCCATTTATTGTAGGAAGAGATATAGAAACTTTCTTTTAACTCCTCTACTGAAACATATTGGATTTTCAATCCTATTCTATGCATGTCTCCCACCAATGCTGCTCCTTTGAATTTATAAGCCCCAACTTAGCATGTATATGGGAGCCAGTTTGGTGTAGTGGTTAAGGCATCAGGCTAGAAACTGGAAGACTGAGAGTTCTAGTCCCGCCTTAGGCACAAAGCAGCCAGGTGACCTTGGGCCTGTCACTCTCTCTCAGCCCCAGGAAGCAGGCAATGGCAAACCACTTCTGAAAAACGTTGCCAAGGAAACTGCAGGGACTTGTCCAGGCAGTCTCCGAGAATTGGACACAATTGAACGGATAAAAAAAAGGGACGTATATATATTTTGAACCCCATTTTCAGGAGGTCAGTAGGGCCGAAGCCCAGAAGCATTGTTTTCTGATGATGGGATTGGCCTTGTAGAATGACCTCTTGTTGGAGATTCATCTGTCTCCAAGGCTGTCTGCCTTCTGGAAAAAGCTGAAGATGGAGCTTTTCCAGAGTTATTTTGGGGCCAGATGCCATGTTCTCTGTTGGGGTTTTTCTTTTTTTTCATGTTTATCTTTTATTGTATATTATTCTGTGAGCTGCTGAGAGTCCTGGGATTGAGGCAGGATATAGGTTTGATTAATAAAATAAATAAATATAGGATGATACTCTAGAATAGGATTCTGAATTTCCCAATGAGTGCATGCAGAATGTTGAAAGCATGCTATCAGCATCCTCACAAAATGGCTGCCATGATGATTGGGCCAATCACAAACCAACCATACGCTAGAAGGCAAACTAGGCTGCAGACTCCCAGGGACATGTAGGAAGGAATTTCACTATATAATCATATATCTGGGGTTTATCAGAAGGAATCTGGTAGCACCTTTTCAGACTAACACATTTTATTAAAAGACATACGACTTTGTGAGCTGCAGGAAAGCTTATGCCTTTTGATAAAATGTATTATAGGTAGTCCTCGCTTATCGACTGCCTCGTTTAGCAACTGTTTGAAGTTACAATGGTGTAACAAAACAACAGCTTTGTGACCAATCCTCGCATTTCTCTGCGGTAGTGCCCGCCCTTTGGAACATCTTGCCCCCGGAACTGAGGCGGGTTTCCTCGCTCCTGTCCTTCCAGAAAAACTTGAAGACCTGGTTCTGCCGCCTTGCTTGGGATGGGAATGCCAACAGTTCCTCCTGGGGCTGGCTGATCCCATGAAGCCCTCCCTAGTATTAACAGCCATCGCCTTTGGATTATATATTTATTTATTTATATGATCATTTTGTATTTGTATTTTTAACCTTGTTTTATTGTGAACCGCCCAGGGTCCCCTGATTGGGGGAGATGGGCGGTAATATAAGTTTAATAAATAATAAATAAATTTACAACCGTTGCAGCATCCTGAGGTCATGTAATCACCATTTGTGTGCTTCACAACCAGCTTCCGACAAACACAGTTAATGGAGAATGCAGAAGTAAAATCACAAGTTGTAGTCATGTGATGTCTCGCTTAACAGCTGCAATGACTTGCTTAACAACCTAATGGGAAGTGATGTCATAAGTCTGTTACAGTCATGTGATTTTCTGCTTAGTGACCACGGTGATTAGCGATGGAGTTGCTGGTCCTAATTGTGGTCACTAATCGAGGAGTACCTGAAGTTGAAAAGGTCTACCAGACACCTCCTGATTTTTGGCTACCATAGACTAACATGGCTCTCCCCCTACAATGTCTGGGATTTATATGGTACTTACACTTGAGGATGGTGCTTTACTTTGCAACACGTTAGATTCCAACACTAAAAAATGAATTCAGACAGAGAAAGGAGCTTGGCAGGCACTAGGAACCTGGCAGCAGGCACACTGCCACACTGGTGATCTAAGTTATGCTTAACATCAACTGGTTCATCCAGTCTCTGTGTCAATTCTAGGATTGCAAAATGACTTCTGATTTACTCTACTCCTTTTCTTAGGTAAAACCCTACATTTGGAAAAATGAAGGTAGGACTGGGTAACTTTTACCTGGGTAAAGCCTGAAGAATCCTGTTGTGCTGCCAAAATATTGCCAAGTGAGAGTTGGGTCTCTTTCAAAGTTGTCCACAAAAACAGGATCCAAGGCTTCGGACATGTAAACTCCATTCACAATACTGGGGTCTGAGGCAAAAAGAGAGAATTGATTTTATTCAGTAAACTAGTTATGCGACCCCCAAGCTAAATTGACAGCATTAATTAGAGAACATTCAGTTTCTGGATTTTTATCTGTTTGGCAACCACTTCTAGAGTACTTGCTTGTGGTAGAAAAAAATGATGTTTTGATTTTGGGTTTTAATGATTAATTGGTATATTTTAATAGAAATAATGTTACTATGGTTTAATCAGTGGTAAGAGATTATTTTTGTAAATTTATCTATACAGTATCTGTATTGGAGAAAGTCGGAAGTCACTTTTCGTCTTTGTTTTTCTGTCTATTTGCACCTTATAGTTTTTTCTTTTTTCTTTTAGTTCTATTTTCATGCTTTTCTGTAGTTTCTATTTTGTATTTTACCTATACTCTGAAAATTAATAAAGTTTAAATAATAAAATTTTATTCAGTAAAAGAACTACCTTTTAAAGAATGGTAAGCACATTCAACTGTGAATGATACCAAGCTGTCACAAACTAATTAACATTTAGCCAAGCTTCTCCCTAAAGCCCCAATTACTTAATGTGTAGCATATGGAAATGTATGAAGCTGCCTTATATTAACTCACATTATTGATCCATCTAACCAAGAGTTTTGGCTGACTTGGAATAGTGAGCTGTAGGCTCAAACCTGGTTATTCTGGAGGCCTGCTATTGGAGATGTTTGAAAGTGGGAATGAAAGGCTGTGTTGTATGTGTAATAAACTACATTAGGCTGGCAGGTCTAGGACCAAGTTCAGAAATTTGAACAAGAAAGCAGGGTTATAGTGGCCTTCCTGATATAAACCATCACCCCTCAAGATAATGTTTGCTAGAGTTGTGCAAATGAAGCACCTCTGTTCAAAATATTAAAAGCATTCGTGTTCTTTGAAAACTATTAAAATAACCACATCCTCTCTAAAGCTGCCGCACTAGCTTTTAGAATGTGGCTATTTTAATACTTCAGAAAGACATGGCTTATTCATGCTAATATGTTTCCCAAAGCACTTCTTCTGAATGCTTTGCACAGTCCTTTTATTTGTTCCCACATCTAATTTTACATCCCAAGCAAACAGAAAGTGGATTTAAATTGGGACACTAGAACACCAGGCTCCCTGAGATTAGATTAGCTCTGACCTGCCAGCCTTCCATAAAGTGTTGAAGGCCTGGTTGTTCTTCAGGGCATGTGGTTCAGAAGGTTAGATGGCCCCTGAGATGTTATTGTTACTGCTTATAAGATTTCCTCTTGACAACCATTGTAGGTTTTTATGCTTTTGCAGTTGTGGGGTGGTGGTGATACTAATGTGTTGTTAGCCACCCAGAGTCACATTTGCAAGATGGCAGCCATATAAACTGAATGAATGAATGAACAAATACTTACTTACTTACTTACTTACTTACTTAGATACATACTGGAATGAGGAAAAGAATAAATGGCTGACTCTCTATTTTTGTGCTTAATTAATAAAACCAAGATTAATGTCTAAATATTACCCATAATGTCTAAATATTACCCATTCTTAACCCGCAAAGCATGCATTCTTCCCCTGAAGTTGTATTTTTACAAGTCCAGTTCTAGCAACTAGCAATACTACAGAGTACATACATACATGCACACAACATACAAATGTATGGTTGTAGCCCACTTCTTTATCTGCATTTGTAATATGTGCTTTGAGCCTTGGCTGTGACTTTTATGCCAATTTTACAATGAAACTAGAGAAAGAAAGATGAACCTTTGTTGTAGACATTGGTCGGAAGTTGTACATCACTGAATGTTGTGTTCACCAGCAAATTATTGAAATGCTCATTTGGTTCCAGAACAAATTCATCCCCAAGCGCCACATAATTACCATTCTCATCCTTTTCATTAATCAAAACAGCGTTGTAATAATCAAACTAGAAGTGAAGAAAATACAAAAAAGAATGAACACATAATTTTCAGTAGCTAAAATTCATGCTGAACCTTAAATTTTTATTTGAAACGAGTTCTTGAATTCTATTAAAACCAAGAATGCTTGGTGAAAATAATTTCATCTCCAAATACAAGCATTTTTATGCATAGGGATCCCTGATAGATCAGACCACAAAGACTTGTGAAAGACTCAGTAAAAGATTGTTTCAATAGCAAGAATAAAAGGCAAGTATGAGATTTCAGAGGGTTCTCAAACTTGGTTAGATTATTCAGATCGTTTTCTCAGACAATGGAAATAAAGCAATATTAGCCGTTCTAATATACAGAGGTCTTTTCCTGGCTTTTTTTCTTTTGCAAACAATGGAAAATATGCAGAAGATTATGTGAGGCTTTTCCACTGGTCCTGAAACCATTGGAAGACTGCATTACTGTGATTACTACCATGGCTATTTTCAACCAATCCTTCCTCCAAGGTTGACAGGGTTCCTCAACCTCAGCCATTTTAAGATGTGTGGACTTCAACTCCCAGAATACTCCAGCCAGCAATGCTGGCTGGAAGTCCACACATCTTAAAATGGCTGAGGTTGAGGAACCCTGCTCCAAGGCACTCAGGGTGACATACATGGTTCTCTCCAGCTTGCTCTCACTATAATCTTGCAACTAAATTAAGCCAGGAGTCAGGAGATAATGATTGAAGAACCCATGCTTCTCCATCCTAAATGTCCCGATGTAAAATAGAGATGCTAGAGATGAACTGGGATGAAGGAATAGGAAGGAATACTACTTTGGCATTCTTCCCATAGCATTTATAAGAAGTCAACAGGTTGGCAGATGGATGAGAGAAGTTTTGGCAGCTTATAGCCGGAAAGATCAGGAGGAAGTACTGTGTCATAGGTGCCCTCTCATGAGCAGTAATTACAAAGAGTCCATTGGAGTTGGGCTGCTAATAAATTCAAATAAATAAATAAATAAATAACAATAAAAATCGCAGGGGTAATGCAGAGGGACTGATTTTCTCTGTCCCCTATGTTAAGTCTGGCCTCTGTAAGTTGGAAAAAAAAGAGAGGCTGAGATGGCATAAGATCCTTAACTTAGTTACTGGATTAATGCATTTTTAATGTACTGCATAGTACATTAACCAAATGGGTTGCCTTCAAACAACATGCTAAGACACATGGTGTTATTCTACACCTACAGTATTCTAGGTTAATTCTGGGAGTTGAAGTCCACACGTCTTAAAGTTGCCAATGTTGAGAAACAGTGGTCTAACCCAAAGGTTCACAGCTGTAGCAGGCATCCAGTTTGTTGACTTTTTTCCTCCCATGCAATCCATCTTTTGGATCACCTGGAGGAACCTATAATATATAGCAACCATTTTTAAAACATCAGTACTCTGTAATGGAAAAATGGTTATCATTGCAGGCTGCAGCTACGGCTTTAGGCAGGTTCATAGCCAAAGACAGATTATATGGGGAAAAGAAACTAGTTTACACATACTTATTCAGTCCCTCAGTGACTCTAATGTTGGGCAATGACTGATCTGTTTAAATGGGCTGTTGTACATCTAACATCACAGACAAGCACTCAACTTTGTTCCCAAGGATAAATCAGCATCAGCCAAAGAATGCAGGATAGAGCAACAGCTGGATCCACCAAGGATGTCGATTTAACATGGCATAGACCATAGATGTCTTTGGAAAGCCAGCGGCCAAGAATGGTGGACCTGGGACCCTCCAGATATTCAGAGGCTATAGTTCAATTAGCATCCTCCTGAACCACTGGCCTTAGTGGCTGGAGCTAACCAAACTTGTCATCCAGTAACATTTAGGGGACTGTAGTTTCCCCATCTTGCCATATCTTCTTGGATGCTTTGGAGGCAGGTTGCCACAGTTGTCCTGCTGAGTTCTACATGAGAATAATTTGTCTTTACAATGGATTATATCAACTTGAATGAATATGATTTACCTGCAATGATGAGTTGAATTCATGATAAACATCTGCTTCTTCTGCAGCTTCAACTAACCGCTATAAGAAAAAAAGAAAGAAAAAGGAAACCCGAGGGACCTTAAATGGAAGTAACAGTAAAAGCAGGGGCGTCTACATGTTTGCGTGTCTGTCAAAAAAAGTCAAGATGGCAACTGCAACCATGCTGTCAAAACTCCAAATCCTTTTTACACGCATTATGCACACTAAAAGTGGGCATGGCTTCAATTGTGCAGTAATGGTTTCCATCTTGACTTTTTTGTTCTTTTCCTACAGATGATCCTGGCCCCATCCCATAAAGCTACTACTTGCCTCATCGGGGGAAGTAATCATTATCTTGCAGGCACCAATAAGGGTGGGGTGGGGTGAGGAGGAGAATATGTACATAGTAGAAATGAGTAAACCCTAGCAATCACTTTTTTCCAAACACATTCTTTTCCTGCTCTGAGCCTAATAGTGGACTGCTAGTAAAGGAGACCATAACTAAGTACATACATGCTAAGTAGAGGCAGGTAGCTGAAGCCGCTCCATATATTGCTGAAATGCAACTCCCAGCATTCCTCAAATGCCTAGCCAGCAATGAGATCCATTGGCAGCTGTAGTGCAATAACATCAGGAGAGGCTCAGGTTGCCTGTTCCTGGTCCCAAGTAAAATCAACGGCATCTCCAATTGAAAAATTCAGGATGTAGGTGATGCAAGAGCCTTGCCTAAGATCTAAGTGAACTGCTTTCAGCTGAGGAGGACAAAACAAACCTAAAATTGGGAGATACCCTGATCTGCTATAAAGCAGCTTCTAAGATGATTAGAAGTTCTTAGATGATAATGAGTCTAGACTGGAAACTGGATACATTCATTGGTAGCATGGGAAGGCAGCTACCTACTACAGTTACATCATGAGGATTTAGCCATGGAAGCAATACTGACTGCCCCGAGACAAGTCTATAAAAACTGGTCACTGCACATATTCTCATGTTTATATTGAAAAGCAAGCTTGATCTGTGACTTGGTCTTGATTTTCTGAAATATGACTATGTTTTTCTAATTAGGAATAACCAGATGCAAAGCATGCTAACATTCCTGTCTTGTGATGAAGGCATTTGTGCCTATTGAAATATTACCTTCAAGACAATAATGAAAGGCATAGAATATAATACATGGTTTTGGGGGGGAAAGGAGTCTATGAATCACTACATAGTGATATAGAAAGCTGCCTTATACTCAGTCAAATGACTACTTCATCTGACACATCATTATTTTTTCTGACTGGCACTAGTTCCTCAGAGGAGGGAGGGTGTAGTGTGTGTGTGTATAAACACACATACATATATACACACATACATAGAGCATAAGCTCTATGGCTGAATTATTTCTCACCAAATCAAACACCACACTTTATGTGGTAATGTATTATGGTCTGTTTAGAAAGCACTGTGCACTGTATAGAATATCCTCTTTTCATGTTTCTTTCCTTTTCTTACTCCTGAGTAAATAAAATTTGGGAGCCAAATAACCCTTACCTCAACAGCTTCTACTTTTCTATGTAGCATACTTTCCATTTCTTTAGAGAACATCTTTACCAGCTCCAAACCATCCACTTCTTTGATCCTTAGAGTTGGTTCCACATCTTTATACTTCTATCAACCAAACAGAAGGACAAACGTATGGCTGAGATTTTCAGCAACCACAATCTGGATTGATTCTAGTGAACTATGATTTAAAAATTAATCATGCATCAAATAAAAAGTATTCATACACCTGAGATGCAAAGATGACCTAAAACCACCACCAAAAAGTCTTTTCAGACTCCAAAACCATAACTTCACCTCTTTGGGTTCTGAGAAAGCTCAGGAATTCATGGGTGTCAGAATGACCATGGACTTGTCTGAGATCATCTGTTATTGTCAACGATCATAAGAGAGCAAAGGATGGCACTCCAGCTAGTGTTTCACCCACCCTCATCCCCTGTCCCTTTGTCTTCAACTTTTCCTCACTGTCCTTATTTTCATGGTGAGGAGGGGAGTCCCTCTGCAGGGGGCCAGCAAAGCTGTCCCTCAGATCTACTGTGAAGGATGGTGGTAAGATGCAAAGTGCCTTGACTTTAGAAGGGAAGCCTAGGAGGTGGGAGAATGGGGGAGTTCCCAGAAGTGCAAACCACCCACGCTTGCATCTAAGGAAATGCTGCAAAACTGTCTTCACAGCATTTCATTTAGAGCAGCAGCTGGTGTGCAAGATAATCATCAGCTCAGCTTGCTAAGATCTCCACAAGCACCATGGATGGCATCATGGGATAGAGGGGCACAGTTATAACCTCAGATAGTGGTAATGCTGATGTGTGGAAGAAGCCGTCATTAAAGGGGAAAAAGGAAGTGAGATGAATAGTCAAGGATTCTGCATCTCCAAGGCCTGTTTTGTCCTTCTTTAGAGAAAGCAGTGAAGGATATGATGAGTAGCAAACACCTTGAGGACAGGAAAGGCAAGAGGAGGTCAGACAAAAATAGAAACAAGCCTCCATTCTAATAGGCTGGATAGAAGCTGGTAGCTTCACCTGGTGTGATTAGCAACAGGTGGGTTTTGCAGGATTAAAGACAACCAGTCTCTGCATCCTTGCTGATGCTAATAAAGAGAAATAAGGGACGAGGCTGATGACAAAGATTAGCTGACTGACATGCCCAAGGAGCAAAGTCTGTGAGTGGTAGGCAGAAGGCTGAGCAAAGTAGCAAGTTTACAGTTCATATCCCAGCCCTCCTGTTCTTTCTCCTCTTAAACTCTGTGGCACATGTCATACCTGCAAAGCAGCTCAGCTCAGCTCGTATTCCAAGGAGTTTAATAAGCAGAATGAGATGATCCCACCACAAAATGCATGCTACATGCCTGGCACTCTTGTTTGTACCTTCTGTACAGAAATATCAATATAAATGTGTACATCTCAGACTTTGAGCAAAAACACTGCTATTAGCAATGATAAAACAGTGATAACTGAGGGCAGAATGTTTCATAACAGGTATATTGATGAATGTCAGCTAGCATTTTGTCCCTCATGAGCAGTACAGTTGGTTTTAACTACAAAAGGGATGAATAAGACTTGTATAATTTGACATGCATAATATGAAGTGTTCTTAATACATTCTGTTCCGGATCAGGATGAGAGGAAATTGGTTCGTCTTGTTTGTAGAGAAATACATTTGCGCACACTTCTAATTAGTTGATGCTACGTAATCTCCTAAAGGCACTTACCCCTCCCTTAATCAGAGTGGCTTTTTCAACCTTGAAAAATCTTCCATGTGTCTATGCGTAAGGTAGAGAACCAATATGAACCAGATTCCAAAAATGGGAATCTCCCAACACAGTACTACAAAAGTTAGCTGGATTAACAAACATTGGAAACTTGTCCAGTTTTTCCAGACAGAGAGTTCTCAATGCCTTGGCCCAAAGGCACTGTACAGTTAAACTAGACTGTCTTTTCCTCCCTAAAATTTTATTTATTTATTTATTTATTTATTTATTTATTTATTTATTTATTTTTATCCCGCCTTTATTATTTTTATAAATAACTCAAGGCGGGGGACATACCTAATACTCCTTCCTCCTCCTCTTTTCCCCACAACAACAACCCTGTGAGGTGAGTTGGGCTGAGAGAGGGGGACTGGCCCAAGGTCACCCAGCCAGCTTTCATGCCTAAGGCGGGACTAGAACTCATAGTCTTCTGGTTTCTAGCCCAGCACCTTAACCACTAGACCAAGGGTCGGAAATGGCGGCTCGCGAGCCACATGCGGCTCTTTGGCCCCTTGAGTGTGGCTCTTCCGCAGCTGAACTCACCCCCGCCCCTTCCACGTGATTGGATCCCGCCCCCAAACTCTTACGCTCTTACGCGCTCTCGCTCTCGCTCTCCAAGGCCGGGGCCACCCGCAGCCGCCCACACCTCGCGCACAGCCCGCGGGGCTCTCTGCCGCTCCCTTCGACGGAGGAGGGACCGGCGTGCCTTGGGAGCTGCTGCTGGCGGCATGTCTGGGCGAGGCGCGCGGGCGGAGCTGCCCGTCTGGCACTTAGCCGGGGGAGCCAAGCCAGGCTCCGTTCCGGCGGGGCGACTGTAGCGACCGGAGGCGGCCAAGGGGAGAGCAGGCGGCTCTTCGCCCTCAGCGCGCCGCTGGGCCCGCTGCACCCCCGCCTGGCTCGGCTTCCCCCGGCCGCCGCAGGGCTCGGGTTAGCGGGGGGAGAGGACGCCGAACGGCGGGGTGGGGGGGTGCACCCGGCGGGACCGCAGGGACCCTCCGGAGAGGCGGCTCGAAAGCGGTTTAATAACCATCGAGTTTGATACAAGAAATGGGTAAAAGTCAATTGCTTCGAAATGGAAAAAAAATATGCTGGGCTCTCTGAGAAAACATATATGCTGGTACTGCAGCAAATTCCTATACAGATAGACTATCAAATTCAAGAAAGTTTTCTACTTTTGTCTCTTGAATAGATTGTGTCACAAGGTTAATGTGCTTTGAGGGACTTCAGTACTTATTAAAAAGTTTAAATGGGATGTTTTTAGGATGCTGTGGACAAAAGTAGCAAGAATCAAAGATCATGCATCTATAACCCAGCAGCAGCAGCTCTGGGTGGTTTACAATAAAATTAAAATAACTACAGATTAAAATACAATAAAAGCAAAATAAAAACATGCATTTTCTTTGGGTTTTCTTGACAAGGAAAGGGTTTCAGACAACGGAATTTGACAAGTGGCCCTTGGCACTTCATTATTAATACAAATCATTAGCCCTTTCCATACCTATTGTAATGTGGGTGGACATGCTGTAATATTTATGCAGTCCCTGCCTTACCCAATGAATTCTGGCACAATGAAAGAAGCAGGCTGTCCTTTATGATGTTGTTCTTGCTGCTGCTGCTGCTGCTGGGTTATAGATGCATGATCTTTGATTCTTGCTACTTTTGTCCATAGCATCCTAAAAACATCCCATTTAAACTTTTTAATAAGTACTGAAGTCCCTCAAAGCACATTAACACTGGTCTAATCAGTTGCCATGCAAACTGATTAGGGTTGGGTTGGCCCTACATGCAACACAGGTATAAAAGACCCACCAGGACCTTTTTAACATTTCCTGCATTTTCTGCCCTGTTAAATTTTGGAGTGTGACTTTTGCCATGCTATGCTAAGTCTATACAGCCCTCAGGTCAAGAGATGTTGTCTATACTTGATGGAAGATTCTTTTTCAAATTAATTTCATGTACTCTGAGTTGCCTGGGTCATCCATGGACTACAATTCAGGCCAATGACCCCTGATCTTTCTTGAATTCCTGAGATGAAAGGGCAGCAAAAGCTGATAACCACTTGTTTTGCTTGCTTGTGTTGGTCTGGGAGCCAAGAAGACTCAGGTGAAACTTGTTTCAGAATTTAGGAATCTTAATTTCAGTTTAATTTATAAAATACTGAGCTCCGAAAGCCTCTAAGACTAGATGAAATACGAATCTTTCCATAACTGTTTTGACAGCATTTGAAATATAGATTATTTATGCAAAAACATATACTATATACAGTATACAGTATAACACCCAAGGCATAATTCCTTCCAATAATATTTACAAACTTAAACTAAGATTTTCATAACAACAATGTGAAATAGCAAGGAGGAGAAAATATCTCATGCAAAAACATTGAAGTGAAAGCAGAGAAAATCTTATATTATACCAATCATTATTATCCCAATAGTTGGTAAACAAAATGTACTTTTTAACAGATTTTATTTATTTTTATTTATTTATTTATTTATTAAATTTATATTACATATTAATTTATATAGGCAGTTAATTGGCCGTATTTTATTAATTCAACTAAATGTTGTGGATCATAATTTTCTTATTCTATCCATTTTTATATACCTTAGCACAGTGCTTTCCAAACTGCCGCCGTTATTGACACACAAACGGCAGCGGTGGTGCGTGGGCGCGCGTGGTGGCGGAGGCGTGCACGGCGGCGGCACGGGGGGTGTGCGCGGCGGGGGTGTGCATGGTGGCGGCGGCCTCGCTAAAACGCGGAAGCGCTGATGGCGCGCCACTGCCGTCGTCGCTGCCACCGCCATCGTCACTACCACCGCTGCTGTGCACACTGCTGCGTGTGCCGCCGTGCTGCCGCTGGGCACGCCCCCGCTGCTGCTTCGTGACACACTAAACTGTGTGTTGCAACACACTGAAGTGTCGTGACACAGAGTTTGGAAAGCTATGCCTTAGCAGGTTATAAAAACCAACAGAGCACCTCTACATTGCCTGCTAAAATTAATCTTTTATATATTCAACCACAACCAGCGTATTTCATACCTTTGGTTTTAATCTTAAAAGAAATTCCTTTGCTAAACAAATAATTTTTTTGAACTGTCCACTCTTTCCCATGCAAAGGACAAGAAGTATTTACTGGAAGTACAGAAATAATAAACACCTTCCACATCAGATGCTCTGCTGGTAATGCCAATATTCAGAGTCTGTTGATGAATATGAATTTCAGAAAGAACCCAAAGGATTCTGAACAATGGATAAGCATCCTGATCTTTCTATAATGGGTTTTCTTAAGGGAGAAAGAAAATATTTAGATTATATTCTATGATTTGTTGGGAGTATTTACAAAAATATGCAGCCTATGTTACTTACCTTCTGTAATAAGAGAGAGCCAGAATATTTTGTGACAATATAATATATGTCCTCACCAAAGGCATCAGCCCAGGACTTCACTCTATGCAAAGGGGAAGAAACAGAACATAGTCAAACATGAACATAGGAGTGTTCATGGGGTCAAGATGGCAGCCACAACCTTGCGATCAAAGCCCCACCCTTTTTTACATGCATTAAAAAAGTTAAGAAGGTGGCTACAACCATGCGATCAAAGCCCCGCCCACATATAAAAGGGGGTGGGGCTTCTATTGCATGGCTGCAGCCGCCACCTTGACTTTTTTTTGATTCCCCTGCAGATACCCCTGCATGTCTCTTAGCCAATTAAGTAGGAATGACCCATCTGGCCATTCCAATGTTGCAACTTGTTAGCTCCAGATGTTGGGAAATCACTCTAGCAAGATGTGCAATTTGGGAAAGCTTCCTGATTGGATCTTGTCTCATTGTCTCTCCTGTCTAGTTGCTTGCCTCTGAACCCAATCTGCAGACTGTGGCATTGGACATGAGGAAAAGAGAAGCCAAATGAAGCCTGCTGTTCCTTCTCTTCTCTCTTCTCCTTATTGAGAAGGGACATATGATAAGAGGGAGAGAAGTAGGACCACCAGGTGTTCTGCTGTTCCACAGCAGGGCAGGGGTAGGCCTTGGTAGGGCTGAACCACATTGCATTGCACTTAATCTCTGCAAGATAGCGACCGAGGAGGACAAGAAGGTGTTTGAGTACATCAGTCACCATCCATCAACTAAGCCTTGCTACAGTATAGTTGCAAACATTTATATAGAGGCCTAAAATGGTCCATCTAATTAATTTAGCATGGTTGCTGTTATGTATTGAAGTCCTTAAAAAGGAGGATTCGTTTGATCTGGTGCGATTTGGTCCAATTAATCAACTTAAATGTCGTTTAATTTGTAGATCTACAGAGCAAAGGACGGCCCCTCCTCTTAAGCACTACAAAAGCAGGGAGGGAACCTTGAGCACCCCCTGCAATGAACTTTCATACCCCTCTAAAGCTGTTATTTTTAATAATTAACTTTGTTGTAAACCGCCCAGAGTCCCCTTGTGGGGGGAGGTGAGCGGTGATATAAGTTGAACAAACAAACAAACAAACAAATAAATAAATAAATAAATGCTTCTAATTGGTTACTCTTTTAGCCTCTGAGCAGAAAGTGTTGCATACAACATCCCATAATATTAAAGGTTACTTCAGTTTGCTCTGTTCAAATCTTTATCTGAATACACATTGCTAGCCTTACTCCTGTTTCCATCAGTATGTGTTCTTCACACCAAGGGTTATAGCTAGCCGGTTCAATCTGGTTTGTGAGAACTGAGTAAAGTTGTTGTACACATTTCAACTAAACTGTTGCACATGCTTTAGCTTCTCCAGGCAGAGCAGAAATGAAAGTCCAAATTAAACTTGGTGTGCACAGGGTTTTCTGAACAGCCAGGTTTTCCATGGGGTGGGGGATGGGGATCAGAATTAATATCTTAGCTCTAATTGTATTGGTATCCTGAGACTCAAGCACCTAATGAAGAATGTATCTACTATTGATCCATCTTAATAGAACTTGGTGTGCCTAATTGTGGTTTTGTAGAGGGAAGATTTCTTCTACATTTTATATGTACATGTGCCTATTTAGTTCAATAGGAGTCTGGACAGAAAATTGTATTACCTCAACTCAGCTCTAGGCAAGGGTGTATGCAGTGAATTTAGAACTGCAGCTGATGCCTCATAAATAGTAAAGCCTTTAACACGGTTTTAATTATCTAACTGTGTACCAGATTAGCAATATAAGGACAAACATTCTCTCTAACCATTCATGTTTTCACCATCTACACTTAAGATGAACATCAAGCTAGATTTTCCTTATTTCTTCAGTTCTCTCTGGTGACAAATTTTCTAACATTTTTTTTAAATTAAGAAACGTCATCCAGCTCAAAGAGAATTCTTTATATGAAAAAATATTTTCTGTCAGTCTTGCAACCAAAAACCACTGAATTCCTCAAGGGTTTCAATCTAGTTTTAGTTAAATTACATTATTTAGAGCATGTTCCTGCATTTGTGATATCAAGCAGATGAGAAAAATCAATCCTAACTGATCTTAGTGGTTAAGTAGTTCATAATCCCCATCTTATTGGTTTTGTTGGGATTCACTGTATTTTTACTAATCTTTGTGAAAAATAATAACTCTTTTTAAAAGACATGTTGGTCCATACTGATTATTAACTACTTCAGTATTTTGCATTTTGAAGAGCTAATGCAGCGTTTCTCAACCTTGGCAAGTTTAAGATGTGTGGACTTCAACTCCCAGAATTCCCCAGCCAGCCAATCCTGGGAATTGAAGTCCATGCATCTTAAACTTGCCAAGGTTGAGAAACACTGAGCTAATGTGACAAATTACTGTCAGAACCAGTTGTGGACTAATATAGATAATACTCCTGGTTCACACACATCCTCTCATCCCCAGCTTATGAATGAAACAATATTATGTTGTCACCAAGCATACCAGTATAAAAATAGTATTTCTCCACTTAAGATGACTATATCCAAGATATGCATAATCTGTAACAGTTTGCACCCTTTATCTTGGAGGCAAAGTCAGCTGCTATGGGTGTGATTTTTAAGAGTGTCAAGTGATGCGGGCATGCCCGGCTCCCTGTGGTCTGTAGTCAGCCTCCATGGAAGCCATTTCTCCCCGTGTTTTCCTCACCATTATTTGTTCATTCATACCTATCACATTCCCCCACTCCTATTTTTGAAAGCAACTCCTCTTCAGGCTGACAATAACACAGAGGAAAGGAAAACAAGCCTTTATTTTATTTGAGGAAGAAGAGGGCCATGCATGCACAATTCCTCCTTAACCGTGTCCAAAAATGACCACCCCTCCACTATTTTATTTGGGAAGAAAGAAAGGGCAATTTAGCACTCTTCTGCTTTAAAAGTACAGTGATCTAAAATGGCATCAGTGTGTGTCTTTACCTTTTTTGTGGAAGGCCACTCAGCTCCATAAAGACTATGGGCAGTGTGCAACATTAAAAACAGTAAGATCAATCAAACAAGAAAAGAACAATGTATGTCCAGAAGCCAGCAAAGCTTTACCCCAGCAAAGGAGATTGTTACCTTGTCGTGGTGCTGGAGCTTGAGCACCTCAATGAAACCATGAGCTAAACCGTGAAGGGACACCCAAGATGGGAAGGTCGTGGCAGAGAGGTCAGACTAAATACGATCCCTGGGGAAGGTAATGGCAACCCACCCCAGTATTCTTGCCATGAAAACTAAATGGATCAGTACAACCAAAGATATGTCGGTATACCATCGGAAGATGGGACTCCCAGGTCGGAAGATGGTCAAAATGCTACTGGGGAGGAACAGAGGATACGTTCAACTAGCCCCAGATGTGATGACGCAGCTAGCTCAAAGCCGAAAGGACGGCTAGCGGCCGACGGTGCTGGTGGTGAACGACGAATCCGATGTTCTAAAGATCAACACACCATAGGAACCTGGAATGTAAGATCTATGAGCCAGGGCAAATTGGATGTGGTTATTGGTGAGATGTCAAGATTAAATATAGACATTTTAGGTGTCAGTGAACTGAAATGGACTGGGATGGGCCACTTCACATCAGATGACCACCAGATCTACTACTGTGGACAAGAGGACCACAGAAGAAATGGAGTAGCCTTCATAATTAATAATAAAGTGGCTAAAGCAGTGCTTGGATACAATCCAAAAAACGATAGAATGATCTCAATTCGAATTCAGGGTAAGCCATTTAACATCACAGTGATCCAAATATACGCCCCAACCACAGATGCTGAAGAAGCAGAAGTAGATCAGTTCTATGAGGATCTGCAGCACCTACTAGATAATACACCAAAAAGTGATGTTATTTTCATTACAGGAGACTGGAATGCTAAGGTGGGTAGTCAGACGACACCTGGAATTACAGGCAAGCATGGTCTGGGAGAACAAAATGAAGCAGGACATAGGCTGATAGAATTTTGCCAAGACAACTCACTGTGCATAACAAACACTCTCTTCCAACAACCTAAAAGACGACTTTATACATGGACTTCACCAGATGGTCGACACCGAAATCAGATTGACTACATCCTTTGCAGCCAAAGGTGGCGGACATCTATACAGTCGGTAAAAACAAGACCTGGAGCTGACTGTAGTTCAGATCACGAACTTCTTATTGCAAAATTTAGAATCAGACTAAAGAGAATAGGGAAGACCCACAGATCAGTTAGATATGAGCTCACTAATATTCCTAAGGAATATGCAGTGGAGGTGAAGAATAGATTTAAGGGACTAGATTTAGTAGATAGGGTCCCAGAAGAACTATGGACAGAAGTTCGCAACATTGTTCAGGAGGCGGCAACAAAAAACGTCCCAAAGAAAAAGAAAACCAAGAAGGCAAGATGGCTGTCTGCTGAAACACTGGAAGTAGCCCAAGAAAGAAGGAAAGCAAAAGGCAACAGTGATAGGGGGAGATATGCCCAATTAAATGCAAAATTCCAGAGGTTAGCCAGAAGAGATAAGGAATTATTTTTAAACAAGCAATGTGCGGAAGTGGAAGAAGACAATAGAATAGGAAGGACAAGAGACCTCTTCCAGAAAATTAGAAACATCGGAGGTAAATTCCAGGCAAAAATGGGTATGATCAAAGACAAAGATGGTAAGGACCTAACAGAAGCAGAAGAGATCAAGAAAAGGTGGCAAGAATATACGGAAGATCTGTATAGGAAGGATAATAATATTGGAGATAGCTTTGACGGTGTGGTCAGTGAGTTAGAGCCAGACATCCTGAAGAGTGAGGTTGAATGGGCCTTAAGAAGCATTGCTAATAACAAGGCAGCAGGAGATGACGGTATCCCAGCTGAACTGTTTAAAATCTTGCAAGATGATGCTGTCAAGGTGATGCATGCCATATGCCAGCAAATTTGGAAAACACAAGAATGGCCATCAGATTGGAAAAAATCAACTTATATCCCCATACCAAAAAAGGGAAGCACTAAAGAATGTTCAAACTATTGAACAGTGGCACTTATTTCACATGCCAGTAAGGTAATGCTCAAGATCTTGCAAGGTAGACTCCAGCAATTCATGGAGCGAGAATTGCCAGATGTACAAGCTGGGTTTAGAAAAGGCAGAGGAACTAGAGACCAAATTGCCAATATCCGCTGGATAATGGAGAAAGCCAGGGAATTTCAGAAAAACATCTATTTCTGTTTTATTGACTATTCTAAAGCCTTTGACTGTGTGGATCATAACAAATTGTGGCAAGTTCTTGGTGGTATGGGGATACCAAGTCATCTTGTCTTCCTCCTGAGGAATCTGTATAACGACCAAGTAGCAACGGTAAGAACAGAGCACGGAACAACGGACTGGTTTAAGATTGGGAAAGGAGTACGGCAGGGTTGTATACTCTCACCCTACCTATTCAACCTGTACGCAGAACACATCATGCGACATGCTGGGCTTGAGGAATCCAAGGCTGGAGTTAAAATCGCTGGAAGAAACATTAACAATCTCAGATATGCAGATGATACCACTTTGATGGCTGAAAGCGAGGAGGAGTTGAGGAGCCTTATGACGAAGGTGAAAGAAGAAAGTGCAAAAGCTGGGTTGCAGTTAAACCTGAAAAAAACCAAGATTATGGCAACGAGCTTGATTGATGACTGGCAAATAGAGGGAGAAAAAGTGGAGGCAGTGACAGACTTTGTATTTCTAGGCGCAAAGATTACTGCAGACGCTGACTGCAGCCAGGAAATCAGAAGACGTCTACTTCTTGGGAGGAGAGCAATGGCAAATCTTGATAAAATAGTTAAGAGCAGAGACATCACACTGACAACAAAGGTCCGCATAGTTAAAGCAATGGTATTTCCTGTAGTAACCTATGGCTGCGAGAGCTGGACCATAAGGAAGGCTGAGCGAAGGAAGATAGATGCTTTTGAACTGTGGTGTTGGAGGAAAATTCTGAGAGTGCCTTGGACTGCAAGAAGATCAAACCAGTCCATACTCCAGGAAATCAAGCCAGACTGCTCACTTGAGGGAATGATATTAAAGGCAAAACTGAAGTACTTTGGCCACATAATGAGAAGACAGGATACCCTGGAGAAGAAGCTGATGCTAGGAAAAGTGGAAGGCAAAAGGAAGAGGGGCCGACCAAGGGCAAGATGGATGGATGGTATTCTGGAGGTGACGGACTCAACCATTGGGGAGCTGGGGATGGTGACAGCCGACAGAAAGCTCTGGCGTGGACTGGTCCATGAAGTCACGAAGAGACGGAAACGACTGAACGAATAAACAACAACATGTCCAGAAGGGAAAACATTCAAACTAACATATAAAATCTCCTAAGGGGGCACCACCCACCCCTACCCAAGGCCTGGGAAATCATCCAGGTTTTCAAAGACTTTTTAAACATCATCAGGGCAGGGGCTATAATGAATTCTGGGTGGACACTGTTCCAGATGCATCACCTCACTTCCTCTCACTACAGTGTCCTGAAGGTGATAGATGTTGATCTGAACTTTCATTGCTTGTTTGCCAGTTTTCCTGTATTAGTCAGCTTCGATCATCCTGAAGCTAGAGACTGGTTGCCCAACAGCTAGTTACTTTCAAGTCATCTACTCTTCAGGAATTATCTAATTACATAGTTAGGGCATGGTCTACTTTCCACCTCTCTGGAACTTTTTTGTACACAGTAAGGAAGATGACCTTGACCGAGATAAGAAGAAGCTTTTGCCCAGGCAAAAGGAGCTAAAGCATTTTTAAAGTCCAGAACATCCAGATAACATTCAGAAGTGGCTCAGACAATTACCTCCCTGATTCACTGGAGTATGAGGAAGAGGAGAAGGAGGAGGAGGTACAACACTGGCAGACTTGCAAGATTCTGTTGTTATAGCCCAAGGGTCGGAAATGGCAGCTCGCGAGCCAGATGCGGCTCTTTGGCCGCTTGAGTGTGACTCTTCCGCAGCTGAACTCACCCCCGCCCCTTCCACGCGATTGGCCCCTGCCCGCAAACCCCGCCCCCTGGCTCTCGCACTGAGCGAGGCCCGGCGCGGCAAGGAGGCGCTGCTGGCCCGGGACGCGGCACTGTCGGAGGCGGCGCAGGAGCGGCTGCAGGGGCTGCTGCGGCTGGAGATGGCGCTGCTCCGCGGCATCCAGGTGCGAGGGTGCGGGCCCGGGACGCGAGCGGCAGGGCGGCGCAGGGCGAAGAGCCGCCTGCTCTCCCCTTGGCCGCCTCTGGTCCGAGCCTGGCTCGGCTCCCCCGGCCGCTGCAGGGCTCGGGTTAGCGGGGGGAGAGGACGCCAAACGGCGGGGTGGGGGGATTGATGGGGCGGGAGGGTGCACCCGGAGGGCCTCCTGCGGCTGCTTCTCCAAGGCGGGTTGCAGAGCGCGCGCTGCGCCCACGGGAACGCCTGGTCCCTCCGCTCCCTCCAGCTCCGCCAGCAGCCCCAGCAGCGCCGCCCGCCCCGTCCTGCCGCCCGGCAAACCTCTGCCGGCTCCGTCCCCCCGCCGCCACCGCCACCGCCCCGGCCAGGCCCCCTGCGCCACCCTGCCGCTCGCGTCCCGGGCCCGCGCCCTCGCCCAGCACCTGGATGCCGCGGAGCAGCGCCATCTCCAGCCGCAGCAGCCCCTGCAGCCGCTCCTGCGCCGCCTCCGACAGCGCCGCGTCCCGGGCCAGCAGCGCCTCCCTGCCGCGCCGGGCCTCGCAGAGACGGGCCTGAAGGGGCGCAGAGGCCGGAGAGGGAGCCCCTCCGTCTCCCCTTCTCTCCCTGCGTCGCCCGCCCGCCAGGCGCGGAAGCACAGCCGCCTTGACATCAGGCGCTGGCGGCGCGCGGCATCTTCCGCACGGGGTCCCGGCTGGTGTCTGTGCTTGGGCGCCGGCGGGGAAGGAGGTGCGGGTCCCGCCCGGTGGAGAGGGCGCAGCCTTCCACTCTCCCGCACCCGTCCTGCCGGCCGGAGGGTGGCAGCTCTTTCTCCGCCACTCCCGGTGGTGCGGCCGGGCCGGGTTCTGGCTGCGCCCCCTCCCTCTGTGAGCCCCCCGCCCCCTTCCACGCAATTGGCTCCCGCCCCCAAACCCCACTCCCTTCCACGCGATTGGCTCCCGCCCGCAAACCCCGCCCGCAAACCCCGCCCCCTTCCACGTGATTGGCCCCTGTCCGCAAACCCCGCCCCCTTCCACGTGATTGGCCCCCACCCACAAACCCCGCCCCCTGGCTCTCGAGCATTTCAAAATGTGCACGAGCATGTCAAAATGGCTCCTGGCATAAAAAGTTTGCCGACCCCTGTTATAGCCAATCTCAGCAAAAGTAGTTTTAGCCTTCCTGCAGAGTTGATTTCCTGGTCTGGTCTATCTAGTGGAGCTGACATATTTCTGCCCCAATATCTTCCTGCATTTTCTTTATTTCACCTTATTTTAACGTGGGAGTTGCCAAAGAGGTGTGGGAGGAGGGGCAGAGAAGCCATCCTAGAGAAATCAAGCACAGTCTGAAGTGAGACCCACTCCCTTCTTGCTGTGGTGCTGATTGGTGGATGTGAAAACCTTGCCTATAATGAGTGGCACGTCCACCAATCAGGATGCACTTTTGATCCTGGAGAAGGTGCAGTAATAGGAGTAATAGAATAGTAATATTCATAGTAATAGAATAATAATAATAGAATAGAAATAGAATAGTAATAGAATAGGAGCTGAGAATGGGGACAGCCGATTTCATGCTGCCTCAAAAATAGATGAAAAACACTTAAATTCAATAGTAAGAAAAGGACCGTTACTTTTCCCATTGTCTTTCTGTTGTTACTAGTAGGACTCATGTGATTTCTACTAATTAAAATTCTGGTCTTGATGGAGCCATTTACAGCACATGCATAAGCAGGAATAGAAGATTTAGGAGGCAATGGGAAGGCTGTGCAGTTCCATTTGCTTGTCCGTGCTTTCACATTGTTCAGGCAAAAGGGTGGAGATGTATAGTTTCAGTAGGAGAAATCTACAGCACACGGTTTGTGTTGCAAATCTGTAATCCTTGATATAATCAGGTTGCTTGAATCCTTTGACTTGATTGAGATTTAACTGGCCTAATGGCATGTAGGATGCTGGCTAAAATTTTCCAGGCTTCATAATTTTTGAAGCTCTTTTGTTCCTGTTAAGGTTTTATTCTCAGAAGCTACCCTTTAGTTTTAATCAGCCCCATAATACTTCATTCTTAATTGTTCCTGTCCTCCTGAAACATCTACTAGCACACGTATATTATATTATATAAAAAGAAAACATTATTTTTCTTACGAGACCAATTTGACATGTACTGCAGGTTCCTGATCTAATTATGAGATAAGGAATACTTGGTTGTATTTATTATTTCTCATCCATTTCAATCCTTAACTCCTCTTCAAATGCCCCCACCCGTCAACTCCATTGATGTCATGATGCCCCTTTCTCCTGTGATTGACCTGCATTTTTCAATTAACACCTGGAAGAGAGGCTGCTTAGACAAGCTAGCTCTTCCTATTTACCCTTGGGAGCTGTGAGATGACAAACCGCCCAGCTCTAACCCCAATTAGGTAATTATTTCCCTCTTTTGTCATAGCAGGCACCCAGGGCCTGCTAGACACTTAATCCCCATTAATATCTAACCTTCCTTTGCTGATGCCTAAACTGAGTAACTCTGGGGGTGGAGGGGGGAAAGAGAGGTTGCAGGGCTATGAAACGTACCCAACAAAAGCAACCCCTTTGTGAGTTGAATTCTGGAGACTGTCCTCGCCAGGGTCCCTAATCCTCACTGTGGCTGATGGAGGAGGGACCCCTGGTGCTGTAAGTAATGAATGGGGATAAATAAAGACGATGCTGTTTGTTTCAGTCCCAGCATCCCCTTTAATGTCCTCCTGCAAATTATAAATTTGAATTTAGAACAACACAAGAATTTCAGAAAACACCCTGGCAGCAGAAAGCCCCCAGGAAGAGCACAGAGGCAAAGTGCAGCTCCTAGAAAAAAGGAGAAAAAATTGCCTACTCTTAGTGCAGAGTAGAGAGCAACAGAATGTGAGCTGGAAGGATATAGGTATGGGGGAAGATAATAAGTGGTCCTTTTTCTTCTTCCTATGCCATTACTTTTTGTGAACAATCATCTAGTTCGGTGTTTCTCAACCTTGGCAACTTTAAGATGTGTGGACTTCAACTCCCAGAATTCCCCAGGCAACCCCATGCTGGCTAGGGAATTCTGGGAGTTGAAGTCCACACATCTTAAAGTTGCCAAGGTTGAGAAACACTGATCTAGTTATTAAAAAGAAACAGGTCAAAGTGTCATCAGGCTGTTTAATGTCAGGGCCCAGCTGCATGGACAACTACAGGGCGGGGGGAGAGAGAGAGAAAGGATGACCCATGCGGAATTACATTATTGCACTGCTGTGAGGCAAACTCTATGTCTTTTGCATTTGTATGCATGTGGCACACAAGGACGAAAGGGGCAGAGTTTGCATCACAATTGGGCAATGCTGATTTCATCATGATATCATTCCACATTGATTATGATACAATCACTGTTGCAATTCCATGTTTTCAGGATTTTTTTTAAAAAAATCAAGGTTTTTTGTTCTGGGGGAATATTACTTTTATTGCTATCGATCCAATGAGCTAACTGTGAACGCCTTTCTTCCCTACCCCTTTATAGTGATATCCATCCATATTTGAGTCTGCCAAAAACTATCCTGGCATACCATTTGCTGTCCCCATCCTGCCTCTCTTGCCTCTGTTCCCAGTCGCTGCCATTCACCCAACTTCCCTCCAAGGCGAAGGGTGACAAACTGCAACACAATTTTACACAGCTTGAAGCTTCCCTCTGACAGTGCTGGAATAGTTTAACACATGGACAGCATAAGCCTGTTTCACCCATGGTTGGTGATGAGATGAAGAGAACATCATGGTAACTTGGCAGAAAGGAAGGAAGACAAGATGGCTGCCTGGGAGCTCTGCCACTACAGGCCTCATGAGGAAGAGGCTGAATAAACAGAGCCAAAGCCCAGGAGACAAATAAAGAAGCAAACTAAAAGATAGACATCCCTGATGAGAAGAGGCAACAACTGAGAAAACTGGGGAGAGAGAGGCGTTTATTTCTTTCCCTCAGACTGGTGTGAGGGAAAAGTTCTTCAAGCCATTTCCCTCCGATGGAGTAAAGAGTCAGAAGAGGAAAAGAATCAAGAAGCCCATACAGGAACAAACAAGGGGAAAAAATGAAGAAAAAGTAAAGACTTTGACAGAACAGAAATAGAAAGCAGACACTAAAAAAGACACTGAGCCTGTGTCAACCTGGTTATTGGTGGTTCAAAAAGAGGACCCCCGACAATTAGTTTGTGCTGTGGTTAGTTATAAGCGGGGACGCAGCTTTGCCTAAATTTGCTTAAATCATGATTTGCCCAAAGTATGTATAACTTCTCCCCCTGATTTATCCCTATATACTTAACATTTTAACTTATCTTGCGACTGTAGGCTGAATGTGGGGCTCTATACGTACTTCCCTTAATTCTCCTCACCTCCCAATCTTAATCTTTTTCCTATGCTATTTTAGTGCAACATAGTTCAGCAGTTCTATACAAGCCAGACAATGTGTAGTTTCTTCTTGGGCTGGTCAAGCCTGAAAGATTGTCACCCTCAAAATGCAAGCTATCAGAGAAGCTTGTCCCTGCTGTTCTTGCACTAGAACGATAGTTTTAATAAGGCATGGATAATTGTTAGTGAGTAAAATGTTTGCATCAACTCATAATGGACATTTCAAGATGGGTGCAGAAAACAAGTTGAAAGGGGATTGAGGAGTCCCACACATGTTCAAGAAGTGAGAATGTATGTACATGGAAGAAGTCCTAGTATAAAAGATGGCTGTTATATTATAAAACATGATATGTGGGTGCTGAGCAGAAGGGCTGCTTAGGAGATGGGGTATAAAATAGCAGCGCAGAGAGTTCTTAAAAGGCAAAGAGCTAAATAGCATGAATGGCAGAAACAGAAAAATGTAGGCCACTTACGTTTCAAATGGTATCTTCATCTGGGGCCTTGAGAAGGGCAGGAGGCAGCTGAGTGAGAATAAAAGCCACAGGAGGTCACCTGGCAGCATCCTCTGTGTCCAAATTATCGGCAGCAAAATCAGTTGCATAGACAGAGAGAATGTTTACCCCATTTCCTTCCTTTAAGATGCTCCTGGCCCCAGAAAGTGAGTCCCCAACATCATGGTTTGCTGGGGTGAAGTTTGAATCAAGATAGATCTGGAAGCATCTAAACCTTCATCCTATTATCATTATGGTATGGTGTCTCTTCTCCTAGAAGAGGCTAGTATCAATGCCCTGTAGGAATGGCAGACTAGAAGGGGAACTCTGCAAACAGCCAAAGCTACAGGATATACGTAATCCACTGCCAGCCCTTTAATCCTCTCATGTACTAGAAGCAGCTGCAGATTTAAGGAACCGGGCTGGGATAAAATCAGCCAGGATTACTCTAATTTCTGGAGACACGATGCATCAACCTGTCCTTTCAGAGCCCAGAACCAGCCAACTCTAAGTCCTTTTAAAAGCAGCATGGCATCACAATTTCACAACTTTAAACAACCCTCCTAACTTTTGATCCCTCCAAAGAATCCTTTGCTCCCAGTTTCATGGAGGACTTTGTCTTGTGTTACCTACCATATTCCCTGCTCTGCTCTTTGAATCCAGTTTACTTCTTAGCTTCTAGTGTTTTCCCATCACTGTGAAAATATGAAATATATTGAACCCAAAATCCTATTACCCAGGACTGCCTGATTAAAAGGGAGAATTTAGGTCAGGCACACAACGGTATTGATCATTATCCTGACATTTTATAATTTTTTTTCCTGTTGTGTTGTTTGCTGCTTTGGGGTTCCCCTGAGGGAAAAAAAAAGCTGGTGGACTGTAAACCATGGAAACAGACAAATGAGTGCAAAAGGCATGAGAATTAGGATGATATCATAAGTGTAATTACTTTAGAAGCAGGAGGGCATTAGCAAATGCAATGACCCTCTGCCACCAGACTTGCAGAATCATTGGACATTCTAGGGATATGAGAAAACAACTGATCTGTCACACAGGGTGGAACTGGGGGCAAGTCATTATTCTCAGAGCTACCAACTCAGGGCTTGTTGTTGTTGTTGTTGTTCAGTCGTTTAGTCGTGTCCGACTCTTGGTGACCCCATGGACCATAGCACGCCAGGCCTTCCTGTCCTCCACTGTCTCCCGGAGTTTACTCAAGTTCATGTTAGTTACATCGGTGATGCTATCTAACCATCTCATCCTCTGCTGTCCCCTTCTCCTTTTGCCTTCAGTCTTTCCCAGCATCAGGGTCTTTTCCAGTGAATCCTCTCTTCGCATTATTAAGTATTTGAGCTTCAGCTTCAGTATCTGTCCTTCCAATAAGCAGTCAGGGTTGATTTCCTTTAGGATTGACAAACTCCAAAGACAGCAAAGAGATATGGCAAACTGTTGCACTCTCCTGCCATCCAGTGGTCATCCAGATTGGTGCAGCCCACATCATGGTCACTCTCTCTGCAATGACATTGACAGTCAGTAAAATTTCTGTAAGATTCATTGTTCACTGTAGCTGTGAGAGCATTCAGAGGGTAGTCAAGAACTGTATGGAAGCGACCAACTCATCTGCTCACACGTTACAGTACAAAAGGCTGGACCAAGCTTTTCCCCTGCAGATCAATGGCTGAGTGTCTCTGATCCTAAAAATAGGAGGGCAGAGTCTAAAGAAGGAGGCACAGGGAAGGGGTCTTAGCAGAATAACACTGGTTTGGATTTCACTTACCAGAGAGTGTAGTGGGGCCCCAAATGCTCCCAGATCCCTGTTTTATTTTCAGTTCCCGGAATTGTGTGTGACTGCATTACTGAACATCAGTTTCCCACCATTCTGACGTTGGAAACTATAATGGTATGTGGGAATGACCGTGGGAGACAGGAGGAAAAGCTGCAGCCTAGACAACAGTCTGGTAAACAAAATTTGAGTCCGAAGGAGGAGGGGTGGAGAAAGCATCTCAGAAGGGACCCTCCCTAGTTTCTTGGACTGTAAAGGCGAGGGGGGGGGGGGAGAGATGTACTTTTAGACTTGCAAGATTCTATTAATGTAACCTGACAATAAAGAAAGAGCTAGTCCTCCTGGGTGTGCTTCTTGTCTGGACTACCTTGTAAGGCTAACAGAAACACATTGGAATGCCAAGAGTCACTTGACTGCAGAGATTTAAAAATCTAATGAATAAGTGAAATAAATAAACGGTCCCCCCTAAAAGGAACAGAAAATCCTACACTAATCCACACGGACAAAACAGCCCCCCCCCTTTGTGTAATTCTCCTCCTCAGCCCAACATGGTTTGTTCAACTAACTTGATTAAAATAAATAAGTTTTGAAGGGTTCAGCCTGTGAGGGGTGCAGGGGTGTGGCCAGAAGGCAATTATGTCCCCATAACAGGCATAGTTTAAATTTTTAGTTCTTTTATGAAGAGGGAGGGACACAGGTTGGGGTTTTTTAGGGGGACATGGGTGCAGAATCTGAATGGATTTATTTTACCTCTTCATTAATTAATTGTTTGATTATCAACTCTTAGTGACCACATATATAGATGTTCTCCTGGATAATTTGCCTCCAACTTGGCCCTCCAGGTCTTCCAACCATGCACCCACTGCCACTGTAAGGAATCCATCCATCTTCCTGCTGGTTATCCTTTTTTTTTCCTTCCACCTTTCTCAGCGTTATGGACTCATTTTTTCATTGTGCTCCTTGACTTTCATTATTAGAGCTTGCGAATCATTTGCATTTTCAGCTATCAGGCTAGTGTCATCAGCATAGCACAGGTTCTTGAGGTTTTAAAACCACACCATCTTCCAATCCAGCCTCCCACAAAACATATTCGGCATACAGGTTGAATAAATAAGGAGAGAATATACAGTGTTGTCTCATTTCTTTGCCAACCAGAAGCCAGTCCGTTTCGCCATGTTCCATCTGGACTGTGACTTCCTGTCCAATGTACAGGTTTCTCATGAAGACAATGAGATGTTTTGGGATTCCCATTTCCCTAAGGACATTCCAGAACTTGACATGTTTGACACAATCAAAACCCTTTCTATCATCAATGAAGCACATTTTACCTATTTTATATTTTACCTCTTACTTTGCCAAAAAATTTTTTTTTAAATTCAGTAATGCAATCTGGGGGTGCTTTGGTGGTTGTAAAAATGGGGTGGGGTTGAGGATATATGCAGTCTGTGAGCACTAGGTTGCTCAGCTGTGTTTAGCATGATGCGGTGAAAATTGTTATTCTGTGCTGTCTCTTCGCAGTGGCACAAAAGACCAGATCCATTTTGCTTCCTTCCCTGTTCATGCAAGCTCATTTACAGTGAAAAGGAACATTAATTTTAAAAAATGGTGTGCACCGTTGCCCTGCTTTGTACTTTGAAAAGTGTCTGAAAGGCTGAATGGAGAAGAAGGGGTCCCAGCAGGAGGCTGAATTAGTGGGAAGCATCCAGGGATTCACGCAGTCCTCAGCTTGAGAGCCCTCTCATTTCATGCCCTCATCAGTCTTTTGCAAGGGAGAAAGAAAAGGCATGTTAATTAGACGTGAGTAGGAAAGAAATGGAAAGCCCATGCACAATGGAGGAAATACAAAGGGATTTAGAGTGGGCCTTTCCAAATATCTATGAATTATCAGACTGAATACCAATGAAATACTGCCTGGACAACAGCAGAGGTATTTCTAAAGGTGTTCCTCCTGCTTGAAGTGACTCTAAAGTCTCCTCCAAAAGGAACAGATTGGGAGGCGTATCTTTGCCCAAAACTATTGCTCCAAGTGAGTAATTGCCAAATATGTTATTATTCTTTTTGTTAAAAAAAACATTGGAAATGTAACCTTTAAGGTCAGTCGTGTACATATACAGATCAGGAAAGCAACTTTGGCTATAGCTGTCTGATCCACAAGATGCATCATAAAAGACATGGAATTGTTGCCTAAAATGGCTGGGAAAGGCCACCATTTTCTGCCATTTCTGCTGTGGATGGGATGGAAGAGCAGCCAATTTTATGGTGTATGTACAGAGAAATACACAACGCGACAATAGCTAGGTTCTATTCATCCATTATGTGGTCAGATGAGCTACAACTGCCTGGATTTGCACAACCTATTAAGCCACAATCACAGTATACAAATTAGAATGGCTAGATTCCTAAACACAGAGCTAAACAAACCACTTTATGGCTTATTGTGTTGTGTGAACCCTGCCAATATCATGGGTCAAGTAGATATAACTACCCCATCAGCAGCTGTAACAGCGCCAGGTTTAATCCTGTACTTAATGCTGCATGATATGTAAAGATGTAACAAGTCGCTTAACAGAGATGAACTGAAATATGTGGGGAAAATATTGTGCTAACACTGGTTAGAATTTCATTTCACTCTATGCCATGCCACGCCGTGGGATCTATATTTAGTAGAGATGCAGTTTGAATAGAACCAAGCTATTAAGATAATCTAGAAACAGATATTTAAAATCTAAAAGGATGAGTGACATTTACTAAGGAAATTACATGCCGTGGTAGAAAACTTACATCTGTAAATTTTCTGTGCTTGTTGTCTTACTCCAGAAAGAAGCTACCTACTCCATTCAATCAACTAATGAAGGAATGCTCTGGGTCCCACCACCACCACCTTTGAAGGCAAGCAGACCTTTCCAGGAGCTGCTCTGTCCCTATGGAATATACTTCTCCCTGAAATCAGTACAGCTCAAGATTCCTGTTTTTTGTAGAATGCAACCCACAGCAGAACTATCACTTCCTGTGATCTCAACATTACACCGCTGTTGATGCAGCCCAGGATTGTATTGGCTCCTTTGACAGCTGCAGCACACTGTGGGTTCATGCTTAATCTGTGATCTATCAACACACCCAGGTCCTTCTCACAATCACTACTGCCAAGTCAAGTTAAAAAAACACCCATCAATTTAAAACTGTGGAATTTTTTGGTTTTCCCTAGTTTCATCTCAGTCAAAGGAAAAGCCATTTTATCAACAGCTCTATTGTGTTCTTTCTCCCTACATCAAGGTGTTCACCAATTGACACATTTCTGAATTACTACCAGAATCCTTTAATTTTTTTTTATCCCCACTGATTTTATTTTATTTTTAATCCATTTACAGATAGGAATGATTCTGCTCCTAATTGTGCCTCAAGTCTGGAGAACAATGTTAGTATAACTGGCTTGCTTCTTAACCCTTGTCCACACTTTTTAAAATAACCTTCGCTGCAAAACTCTTTAAACCAGAGACTGGCAAACATTCACTGAAGCACAAATTAGTTTATTGATCAGTGCTGGAGGCATAGACAAGCCTAAAGAGGAGATAGGTTACAGCCTCTCTCTATAGACTCATCCAAATTAGAATATACAATTTATTTGACTTTGATTCATTGATTACAGGATATACATGTTAATGTGTGCGGTAATATTGACATATGGGTGAGGTAATGGGGTTCAAATAGAACGGTATCCTTGAGTTAAAACAAAGATCAGAGAACCCATGTCTGAAACTGCTACATATTTCTAGCTGCTATCTAAAATCTGGAGCTCAGTGTTAATCTTCGATTGGCCTTGTTAGCATTCTTCTAGTTAACACTTTCACAACCTTGTATCACTTGCAACTTACTTGCCTCTGAGTGTTCCTAGTGTCAAGCTAAGCCAGCGGGTTGTTTTCCCTGGGAAGATATATCTGGGTGAGGGACTTTTTCCCAGAATTCTCCTTCACTCTTTCAGACAGAAGTGCAGATCCCTCAAGAGAAGGAGAAGCCTCCCCCATACATTCCCATGGCACCATCACCCACAAGCATTCTCTACAGCAGTGTTTCTCAACCTCAGCAACTTTAACATGTGTGGACATTACTGGCTGGGGAATTCTGGGAGTTTATTTATTTATTTATTATTTAAATTTATATGACCGTCCATCTCCCCCAACGGGGGACTCTGGGTGAGTTGAAGCCCACGCATCTTAAAGTTGCTGAGGTTGAGAAACACTGCTCTACAGGTTTCCTTCTGCTGCTTTCACTGCATGATGACATATTCTCACTTCAGTAAACCAAAACCAAAGTTTCACACTTAGCCAATTGTAATCCCAGACTTAAAATTATTTGCGAATTTGGTAGGATGAGTAGTTTTAACTCAATATTCAATATTGGCAAGTTCAGATAAATGGGAGATAGACTAGAGCACAGTGAACAAAATGGGATAAACTTATCCTAAGATTTTAGTATTCTTAAACTATGTCTATTTTTCATTTTTATTGCTTTCCGGTTAAAAACTTGATTTTTTTTTTCAGTTTGTGAAACAAGCTTCAAGAAACAAGCCTCATACCAATTAATTTCTACTGGCAGATGTTTCTCCCTACTATGATCTAAATTTAGATTTGTTCAAGTAGTCCAGGGTAAAGTGGGCGTTTTCTCACCGAAAACATTTTCAACATAGGACCTTCATGGTTATGCTCAACAGCCCCAGTACGAAGCCCAGGGACAAAAACGTGAGAGGAATGACACTAAGGGAGTTTAGAGCAGGAGGAGCATGGAAACACCTCCCATCAGTAACTAAATTAAAACTAAATTAAAACAGAGCATATGATTCTCTTTTTTTTCTCACTTAGATAAGGGCAGATTAAAGAAAAAAATTACTGCAAGGAGAATCCACCCCTTTCTTCTCTGCCATATCATTTGTACACAAAGTGCTAAATCTAATTTCTTCATGTCAACAAAATTAAAAAAGAATTGGATAGTTATAGATAACAATAACAATAACATTAACAAACATTAACAAACAATAACAAACCGCCCAGAGTTCCCTTGCGGGGAGATGGAGCGGTATATAAATTGAAACATAAATAAATAAATAAACATGATAAAACACAATTGAGGTTGCCATCTTCACCCTAAAACGAGGCAGGCACTGCCAGCCAGCCTTATATCATTCAATTACCCTTGCTACCTGCACATTGTGGAAACTGTAGTCCCAACACATCTGAAGGGTACCAGACTAAGGAAGGCTGGTATAAGAATCAAGAGATTAATGAGCCATTTTGTTTCTATGTTTGGTTAGTTGCTTGTTTTGCAAGGATTATAAACTCCAATCCAATCCAACTCTGAATGGTGTACAATTCTCATTTTTGTAATTCAGATTGAAAGCAAGCAATTAACAATATAAACAATAACAATCCTGCATATTGGGGAGAGGGGGATAAAAAAAAAGATGTAAAGAAGTAAAAAGTAGAAATCCAGTAATCTATGGCCCCAAATCAAAATGCATTTATTTATTTATTTATTTATTAATTATTTAAATTTATATGACCGCCCAACTCCCCCAACGGGAGACTCTGGGCGGTTTACAATAAAATTGAGTTAAAATATAAATATAAAATTACAAATGAATAACATGACATAAATAAATAAATACAAAATCCAATCCGGCAAGTATCTCAAATAATAGGGAGGACATTATGGTATTAACCACCTCCAGGAGGAGCTGTTACTTTTCCCCTCCCACGCTAGGCGGTAGAACCAGGTTTTCAGATCTTTCCTAAAGGTCGGGAGGGAGGAAACCTGCCTCAACTCTGGGGGCAAGATATTCCAAAGGGTAGGGGCTACTACAGAGAAGGCCCGCCTCCTGGACCCCACTAGATGAAATTCCCTTATTGATGGGGTCTGTAGTAAGCCCTCTCTCTCTCTTTTCCTCACTAGAGGGAGGAATCATAACATTCTTTGGTCTGATGAGACAGCTGTGTTTAAATAGTTTCTAAAGTCAGGAGCGAAGAAGCCATTCATATAGCCAAGGGCAAGCTATTCCACAAGAAGGGAGTTGCAACTGAAAACACACACTTCCCTGAGAGCAGGGACCCAGAGATAGTTTGCCCCACTTGATCTTATCAGTCAGTTAGTTAATCAATCAATAATATTTATTCAGTCAATGACCAGCAAATCAATCTTATCAGGGAGGCAAGTGCTACTGGGGGAAGGTAGCCTCACAGATATTCAGGCCCTGAACCATGAAGGGCTCTATAGGTGACAACCAGCACCTTGAATTGCACTCAGAAGCCAACTGGTAACCAATGTAGCTCTCAAATCTCAAATTACATAGGCATACTGGGAATGCCCATAACTACTCAGCCACTTCATTCCATAGCTTCCTGAGAGCACATTGCAATAATCCAATTGAGAGGTGAATGAAGTCTTCTACTGCAGGAGGGATCATAACTGGTGTATTAGATGAAGCTTCTCTGTATTGTTCTGTGCCCGTTATTCCAAATTTTATATACTTATTTACATCCAAGGACCTCTGGGTGGCTTAGATGAGATTGTCTTCAAAACAATCATACTAACAAGATTAAGTTCAATATCTGTCCCAAGTTGAAGTGTTTTGATTGTGTTGGAACATGAAGCCTCAAATCCTCTTCAGTCTGGGTCCATCAACTCCTCTACAACATTGTACTAGTGCTGTGATTGGGCAATCAGAACAAGAAGTAGATGGTGTTGTGGAAGATTCAGACAGATATTTGTATTGGCAAAGAGAAAAATGCAAACAAACCCATTAGGGGGAGAGAGAAGAAGGTGTCTTACTATTGAGAAATATGTCTAATTTCCTTAAGATAAATTTTGTGGAATAATGCCCATTGTTTCTGTGCCACAAATAGGATAAAACCATCTCAAGAGGCCATCTGTGTATTACTGTTCATGGTTAATTATCGGATGTGAGACTGGCTTTTTGTTAATTGCTGCAGCTCAATTAATTGGTGCATCAGCATTCCTTCTTCTTGACTTTCTGATACACTTTCAGTTTCCACCAATTTTCATTATTTAAGGCACCTGCCAGCTTTCATACAGGAGAAATGTTTTCTTCTGCACTTGACAATGTCTGTTTTGGAGGAAAATGCTCACCCAGACTTCCTCATCTCTTCTTTTGAATCCTATGAAGATGTGGGTAAGGAATGAAATATTGTATTTTCTTTTAGATGTGCATTTGGGTGATATGGAATGACAAGGGCAGAAATCCCCCCAAAGGGTGTTGGTACTGCTTACCTTAGTACTGGATTCACAGGACACAAACTCATCTCTTCACTTTCCATAACACAGAAGGTTATTTCTGGGGTATAATGTGAAAATCCAGGCTTCCTGCATTTGGGGGGTCACTCTAGTTGAGGGAGTCTTGGACTTCTGGCTCAACTCCTGTCCATAAGCACCACTGGCTTAAGCTTCTCCCTGACATGTTAATTTTGTATGCGTTTGTATGTCTACGTATGTCTATTTATATATATTTTTATACACTGGAGAGCAGAAGAGCTTGCCACCTGTCTTTTCAGAGCACAGGTCATTGTTTCAGAACTTTCCCACCTGACTAAGGAAGCATGCTTCTTATATTATAGCTTTTGTGTGATAAATGAAATTATCTCCCAGAGCTATATATTATCAATGCATGCTATGAGATAGCCGTATGTATACAAACACACTGTGCCATTTAATATGAGAATTCATGGATACAAAGCCTATACCTGGCCATTAATACACCTGGTCCCTCACCTTTCTTTGGGTAGGAAAGAGAAAGAACCTTGTTCCATGTGCTACAGCTACCTTGATGTTAGCTTACCTTTTTTTTTTAAGGCTCATGTGACAGATTGATGTGTGGCCAAAAGAAGTCACTTATCTAAGCAGGTTGGTCTGAATGTAATGTATGTTAAGAAATCTATGGCATGGGTGACTCAGGGGGGGAACTTGTTAGGGAGGCAGCAGAAATTCTTTGGGGGAGACATTGTTCCAGGTTTTCCCTTTCCTGACTAGAAAAAAATCATTCTTGATTATTATTAACTGTCAGAAACTTGGCAGAAGAGTCATTTTCTTCAGAGGATTGTTCTAAAGAGGGTGAACCCAGAAGACTATAAAATCTTCAAGGAGATTACACTTTTCTCTGAAAGCCATCTGTGGTTTTACAATACGTAGTGACGAGCAAGAACCAGCCAAGCTGAACTTCCAGGTTTTAATTAAAGCTTACTTCACCCAATAATCTACTTACTTTCCTTTGAATTCCTGAACTTTTCTCCTAAACTTTACCAGTGGAATTTACCAGTTTAGGCTTTAATAATCTCAGAAGCCTAATTAACTTCTCAAACTGACCCTGTTTGTTTACTTTTTCCTTTTTTACTGATCAATAGTTTAATCATTTTTAACAGTTTCAGAACTACAAATGTGCTTATAAGAGGGATGAGGACAGTTCCAAATTATATCTGGTCAACACAGCAAGGATTTTTGAGCAGACAGTATATCTTTGATTTGATTTTACTTTTGCTTTTTCCTGAAAAACCCAAAGAGAAACTTGGATAGAAAAAAAAACCTGGATAGAAAAAAAGAACATTTAATATAGTTGTTATAAATAAGGATCTTACCAATCTGGAAATAATTGATTTTAATTATTATCCTATTTGCATTATTTCAGTTCATGGTTTAGTCTGCAAGTTATCTGTTCAACCTTCCTCTCTCTTATGGACTTTGTAATAATTTTTTCTGTAAACACAAGAGGGAGCTCTAATATAAGGAATGTCTCTTCAAGTTTTTCCACTTTGAAGTGAAACTTTTAAGACATATGGACTGGGGAAATCTAAGCAAGGTGGAAGATAAAACTGGAAATAGCTGAAACAGAACTTCGCAAAAATAACTTGAAGTTCAGATGACTTTGGTTAAGAAGATTTAGAGAGAGACGTGGAAAACTTACCTAAAATCTATCTTTACTTGGATATGAACGTCTCAAGAAGGCCTACTGAGATGTTCCTTTCCACAACAACTATACAAGGTGTTAGCAAGACGGCAGGCTTCTTTTATAGGAGCTCCCATGCTTTGGAACTCACTTCCTCAAGAGGAAAATAAGATCATGAGATAGTTACTATTATAGTAACCATTACTTTCCCCCCTTCATTTGTTATGCACTTCACTATAAGAGCATAAAACTGTTCTGATGCCTGATTCATGTGTCTGTTTTCCAATATTGTTTTAAGGAAGTCCAGATTAGAGATTGTTACTATTCACCCCAAGTCTGAGTAATATCTTGGAGTTGTTACATTAGCATTATCAATTAGTTCTATTTCTGACTAAAATGCCTAAAAGCAACTGATCAACCATAGGCAGGAAGCTGCCAGATCCTGACAAAGATTTTTGAGGGATGCGGTCAGTAGTGACTTTCATTACCGCCCTCCCCTCTCTCTGCAAAAGTAGATTCTATTCAAAGATAGACAAAGATGAGAAATTTCTGCTGAAATTGCTTGTTACCACCAGTGTCCACGAGTATCAAATAATTTGACGCTGATTTTCGTGTGTGTGTGTGTGTGTGTGTGTGTGTGTGTGGTATGCATGCTCAGGAACTGAGTTGAAACTGAGTCAAACTGAACAGCTTGGCATAAAAAAAGAAGAAGTCACAGTGAAGATGCGTTGCCAACAATTGTTAGCAGTCCCTCTATTTATATTATGTGCATTTGAGTCTGGTGTTGACATCACTGTATGGAGAGTCTTCCCTACAGAGTGTAAGAATTTGTAAAACTTGCTATGGAATATAGCAACTCATGGACCTGGTGAGGCAGAGCTCTGGCTCATGAAAATTTACAGCACAATAAATCGGGTAACGTTTAAGCCTCAACATACCCCAGGACTCATTTTTTATTTGATGAAAGACTATCATTTCTAATCCTTGGGAATATATAATACAATATTTGTTATAGATATAATATTTTCCTTCCAAAGGTAGCTATACGTATTTCCTTTTACACAAAGAATGTTCTGTGTTCTATGCACTGAGATTGTGAAAATGAAGGGATTTTAACTTTGGAAATTGCCCAGAAACATAAAAAATATTGGAATATGTTCAGAGGCAGGCAACAAAGTTGATTATAACAAGTTCCGTCGTTGAGAACAGATGATGGAGCAAGTTGTTTCCTAAAAGCCAGTTTGGTCTAGTGCAGGGCTTCCCAAAGTTTTGCCCGCGGCGACACACCAACCGGCGTTGGTGTGTCGCTGCGGGAAAACCCGGAAGTGCGGCAGCACGCAAAAACCCGGAAGCGCTGCTGCTGCTTTCGGGTTTTGCGCGCTGCAGTTGGTGTGTCGCCGCGGGAAAACCCGGAAGCGCTGATGATCAGCGCTTCCGGGTTGTGTGGCGACACACCAGACTGTGTGTGGCGACACACTTTTGTGTCGCCACACACAGTTTGGAAAGCTCTGGTCTAGTGGTTAAGGCAATGGGCTAGAAACCAGGAGTCTGTGAGTTCTAGTCCCACCTTAGGCATGAAAGCCGGCTGGGTGTCCTTCGGCCAGTCCCTGTCTCTCAGCCCTAGGAAGGAGCCAATGGCTAACCAGGAGTCTGAGAGTTCTAGTCCTGCATTAGGCATGAAAGCCGGCTGGGTGTCCTTCGGCCAGTCCCTGTCCCTCAGCCCTAGGAAGGAGCCAATGGCTAACCAGGAGTCTGAGAGTTCTAGTCCCGCCTTAGGCATGAAAGCCGGCTGGGTGACCTTGGTCCAGTCCCTGTCTCTCAGCCCTAGGAAGGAGCCAACAACAAAGCAGGAGACTGAGGGTTCTAGTCCCGCCTTAGGCATGAAAGCCGGCTGGGTGACCTTGGGCCAGTCACACTCTCTCAGCCGAACTCACCTCACAGGGTTGTTGTTGTGGGGAAAATAGGAGGAGGAAGGAGTATTAGGTATGTTCTCCGCCTTGAGTTATTTATAAAAATAATAAAGGCGGGGTGATTTTGGGCCAGTTACTTGCTCTCAGCCCTAGGAAGGAGGCAATGGCAAACCACTTCTGAAATCTTGCCAAGAAAACTGCAAGGACTTGTCCAGGCAGTCTCCAGGATTCAAGACTGACTCGAAGGCACCAAAAGAAAAAAGAAGAAAAAAAGTAAACTATGTACTAAATTGGGTAACACCTTATCCTGTGTGTGTTGAACTTACATCTTAGCATATTTAAAGAAAACTAAATTCAATACTTAAAATGACAAATCTCAAAAAGTACAATGCAGAAATAAGATGAATCAAAAGTCTGTGTTCCTCATTTTATTTTCTTTACAAATAGATCACCGAAACCATTGCCCATCTGTTCATGGAACAATACAGTGAAAATGAAACTATTCATTCTTTGTCTTGGTTTTAATAGAATAATTTAAAACAATACAGCCATCCCTTAAAAGCATCTCCAACAGGTGTTGGCCTATTTCTACATCAGTCTTCCTCACAGTTCCCCCAGATATATTTGACTACAACCTTTATATCCCCGTACAGGCTGGGAAGTTTGGGAGTTATAATTTAGCACAAATGGAAGGCATCAGCTTGGGGAAGGTCATCACAAGGTAAAAACAGTTGGAAACAAAAGATTATCTTCGAACCGTTATAATTTTATAATGTCATCACAAAATAGAAAAGACTTATTTACAATTTCTTTTTTTAAAAAAGAGGACAATCTTACATCTTTCATAGTTTGTAGACTGTGGATAAATGTGGGCTTCATTACAGTTAACATAATCCACACGATGTCTTAACGAAACCCCACAGTTTAAATGGGAATTTTTTATTTTTCTTAACTGACTCCCTCTTTCAGATACTTTAACAACCGGTGAGCTCCCATAAAACATAGAATAACTGACATAGATATCTATGGCCTCTTGGACTCATGGCATATACATTTACTACAGCAATAAACCTTACCCTAATCTTCTTATGGCTATCCGTTCTGGGCTGAAAAATCCTGTTAAGTTTTCTGTATCTTTTTCCTGATGCCTGTATCTGATAGCCCTAAACCTTCTCCCCATTGCCTTTTCTAACTAATGATAGGAACACCATTTTAAAAACATGAAAATCATTCTCCAGTTAAGTTAGCAAGTTCCAGAGGATGGGGCCAGATGGTGTCTGTTTATGAAACACTGAAGTGATACGACAGAAGGAATTGCCTAGAGTCTAGCCTAGAGTTCTCCAGATGTGTTAAGAAGGCTGCTGTGCTGTATGCACTCATTTCCTTTACTAGAGCTAACAGACTTGGGGCACAAAAATCCAAATAACCACTAGATAGTATCAAAGAGTTACAATTTTAAACTGTTTGCTGCCCTCTTGTGATCATCCAGATTTGCGCAGCCCAGATATGGTAGCCCTACCTTCATAAAATCATCTAGGATCAAGTAAGTGTTGCTGTTTTCTGAACAACTTCCTGGCGGCTGAGATGACAAGAGAAAAATCACAGCAGATCTCTCATACCACTGTAGAAATCATCTGTTTACAGGGGATTTCACAGGGCTACATATTTCAAAACAACAGACCTATTCTGCCACCTGGTGGCCAATCAAGAGTATTATTTTTTCTAAATAGCTCAAAGGAGAAGAACTTTGCCTCTAGCAACAGAATCCCAGCAAAATACCAGGGCTGTGTGCATTCCAAAAACAATTCGAAAGAAGGCTTCAGACCGTGTGCAACCCAGCAACTCTCTCCTATTCACTGAGCAACCCCACTTTTTTCAGCCTTCTGCCCAAGCCAGAGAAAAGGTGCTGCTGCTTTAAGAGCTGATGAGTGGTTTCCTTAAAGCACCAACCCTTTTTCATGCTCTCGCAGAAGCCGGGGGAAAAAATGAAACAGCTTTAACAAATAGCCAGGAGGTGCTGTGTCCACATGAAGTTTGAAGCACTTCTCTGAAATAGTTTTTGAAGTGTGCAGGGCCCTTCAGTACCCTTCAGTACCCACATCACGAATAGCCATTATGCATTTAAAAAGAGATGAAGTCATCGAAGACTGGAAAAAACCAAAGCAATCGTATCAATCTTTATACAAGCCTGCATGCCGCCAATGCAGTAGCATCCAGGTGGGGGGCAAAGGACAAAAGCAGAACTGCACTGATGCAACCCAAGCTCCATGCCTTGGGTACACGCACCATGATGCATGCATGCATGAAAGGGGAGGAGCTTGCATCATGACATCATGATGCTGCTTTTGCCATTTTGATGAAAGTGGTGGCTCCTGTGGACATCTACACCTGTTTTTTTTTTTAAAGGAATCACAATATCAGGTATTTTGATCTTATCTTCACACTGTAATCAAGCCCTGAGGAAGGCACTATCAATCCCATGTACTAATTTGTTAGTACAATATAGGCTTCCAATGAACATCCTTTAAAGTCTTGCAGGAGGTTAAACACTCCTTCCTTTGTGTTACTGTTCCAAACATGGAAGCCAGGCTACATTGAATTAAAATGTTACACTTCAGATGGGCTTTTTCAGCGCTGCTTTTCTCATGCTGTCCAGATAAGCATCATAGACGATGTTTAGGAAGTTATCGTCATTCTGAAAACAAACACATAAGTTGAAAAGAATCCCAAGGAAATCAAAATGTCACATTTTTTAAACTTTGGGGGATTAGGATTTTTGCAGCCCTAACACACACTCACACATACACACAGAAAACAGGTCAAATAGGCACCCCATGGAAAACAAAACAAATGACCTAATACACACACATATTCACAAATGCTAAAAAAAACTGGTAAAAAAGGACACACACACAGCATACACACATACACACACACACACACAGATCAGACAAATAACCCATATGATTTTCCTTCCCAAGTTAGATGTCACAAAACATGTGGACATGCTCTCAAATAAAACACTGGGTAGTAGTACGGCTATCATATCTAGGCTGCAAAAATCCAGATTTAACTTAGCATGTTTTATATCTCTCTGCTGCCGCCATGTAGTGGTCATCGAAAATTTTGCAGCCCAGATATAATAGCCCTAGGGCAAAGCTTTCTTACCACTTCTGTTTTCTAAGATTGTCTAAAAAAAAATGGAGCATATCAGCCAAAACATTTCCAGTAGCATGATTACAATGTGGTTTTCCAAAAGCATGGGTCAATTTCAGAATATGAAGAATTTCTGAATTATTTATTTATTTTATTTTATTTATTATTCGAATTTATGACCAATTAACAACAACAGTGTTATAACTGCACTGTATAATTGCAATGTTACAATTGCACTGTAATTCCACTGTAGCATCTAACAATAACAATAAAAAACACTACACTGTAGACCAGAGCTTTCCAAACTGTGTGTCGGGACACGTTAGTGTGTCGGCTGCAGTGTCTGGGTGTGTCGCGGCTGCTGCTGCCTCCAAGCCCTGCCAGAATTCTGCGCAGGTCCTAGTGCCTGCCTTGTGCCCTGCTGCCTCCAAACCTGCTGTGATTCCGCACAGGTCCTAGTGCCTGCCTTGTGCTCTGCTGTAAGAGTGCGTCACGAAATGATGCCCTGCTGTAAGAGTGTGTCGCGAAATGATACATGTCTTAGAAGTGTGTCACCAACATGAAAAGTTTGGAAAGCTCTGCTGTAGACCTTTTGAACAAAAATAAAATTTGCTTTCTGGTGAAAATTCACTCCAAATCTTTTATCTCATACGTACAAACAGAATAATCAACAAAAGGTATCCTGTAGGTGGCTAAGAAATGTGGATGTCCCACCTGGATCAGATGCAGAAGCGTTTCCTGTAGCTGTAACTTTGTTAGTGGGCTGCTATTTGGGATGGTTGCTTCTGAGTTCTGCAGAGGCAGAAGACGGTTTGCTGATCCAGAAGTACTTGCTTGATTCACAACTGGCAGCCATCCACTTTCACTTGGTTTCGGCAGCAGTGGGGCACTCTGGCTAAATACCATTGGGGACATCAGTAGTGATGGAACTACAGTAGCAGGAATCCGCTGCGGTGAGATGACCTACTCCCAATATACAAGAATTACTTAATTACTTAATTGAATTACTACATGAATTCAAATTAATCCCTCATATACATACAAACCTGAGGTTGAATAACACTAATCTCAGCATTAAAAACAGGTAGGATGAGGCAAGCAGTTTTACTTTAATAAAAGGCAGTCGATCCTCTGGACTGAAATCACTCTGAAAAGGCAGTAACACATCTTGGAGGCAGCAATACTCTAAAACTGGGCTTTCAGAGTCATTTCTGGTTTGAGGCGTAACCAGAAGAGGAGCAGAGCAGAGCAGAGGATCAAGAAGAACCACGCTGAAGATAGTGGACAGGGCTAAGAACGGGCCAGAGCCAAACGACCTATACAATTGGAGGAAGGCTACTTTTTGTTGTGATCCTCTGAAAATAAGACTGGATATATTCATACAAGGTGATGAGCAACTAGAACACATAGGTGACTGAAGCATTTATTGGCTAAGAGGGCAAATTAGATACGAAGGTGGTTGACCTACGTGTCAACATTAGGCTACAAGTATAAGCCTTGACAGCCATTCACTCAGCTGTGGATTCTACTGCCATAGCAGTTTTGTTATCTGAATATTCTTAACATGTCAACAAAGGCCAAATAGCTGCACGAGGCTTTGGATAGCCGGGATAGCTGTATAGGGTGCCGAAATTCTCATAATAACATGAGCTATCCAGCCAATAATGTCTATGCTCAGGAGTACTGAAAGGAAAAATCAACAGCTTGCAAAAACCTTGAAGGAACTAAGAGCCTGATTTATAATTTCCAACATCTCCAGGGTGCCATTCTAATCCCCTTTTAAGGGTTAAATATGGACTTCATTCTATGACATTTAAATTCTGTGCCTTGGGTGGTGCAAATTCCAGGTTATCAATAAAACCTGAATAAGTAAAGCTCACTTGCACAATTCTGCACAATGTAAGGAAACCTGGCAGCCCTGGGGCATGAGCAGCTATGCAGAGCACTATAGGCCCCACCATGGCAGTCCTGTTCGGGCTTTTGACCTTGTCAAAAGTCATTGTCCACACACTTGGAAACAGCGCTTAATAACCATAAGAATGACCCCGCCCCCAATTGGAAAAAAAATGAGTTTCATAAATTAGTACTCTCTACTTCAAAACTCTACAAGTTTCTAATGTATATAATTGCAGTTCTTTCCTCTTGTTTGCATATTCATGTTTCATATTTTATGTATTTATGTATTTATTAGATTTATATCCTGCCTTTTTGTTCAAGAACTCAAGGAGCTATACTTACCACTTTCTCCTATTTTTCCCTGCAGCAACAATGCTGTAAGGTAGGTTGGGCTGAGAGAGAGAGAGACTGACCCAAAGTGAGCTTCTGTGGTTGAGGGTAGACTAGAGCTCGGGTCTGTGTCTCCACTGCCAGGCCAAAACCTTAACCAAGCAGTAAATAAATATTTTTTATTTCAAACACTGATATCTAAGTATTAGGGTCATGATACAATCACCTTTTTGAAGTTCAACAGACTGGGATCCAGCAAAGGCTGGATGGGAGACTGCAAAATCCAAATTAATTTCAGAGATCTTCTCTCCAAAACCAGCTGTTTTCTTAGAGATATCATGGGATTTTCCATTTGTCTACAAAAGCCAGTATTTCCTCAAATATATCAAACCAGGGATTGATGCAGGGTTTAAAATTCAAATATATTAAATGCTGCTGTACTAATGCATTCAGTCATGGAGTCCAAGACTCCAAGCATCACGTTAAATTAAATGAGAAAATGCGCTGGTTGCTGAATCTAGTCTTTGATATGCATTTCAATTCATTAGACAGCATTAATTCATTTTGTCTGAAGCCAGGGTGGACTGCGCGCCGCGTGGCCTCCAGTTATATACTTTGGCAGCACCTGCATGTTATGAACTACAGCCTCTTTTGGAAAGCAGGCTGTGTATCACACCACAATTATCATGGTCAGAAAGCTGGAGGACAGGAATGAAATATAAAACAGATGGCCAGCTCATCTTGCTGACCTCCACTGACGATGGACAAGTTTTGTAATTAAAGAAGGAAACTTGATATGCAGTTTTAGCTGGAAAAGCATTTCTTTCTGCCCTAAGTAAGTTCGAAAAGTTTTCAAAGCTTAGGAATATTTCACCAGAACCCAGGCGTAGTAATGGATCCAGGGAGAAGACTATTCATGTGTGAAGGAGACTATTTTAACTTAGGAGGGGATGGGGGCATTCAAGGGGACACTCAGGAATGGATTTTCAGGAAACCCTTTATGGACTTTTTGCATAAAAAAGAAAAAAATGAACTTGTGATTTATGGTTTTGATGATTAGACAGGATAGACTACAGAAAGAAGAGAGTCATGATGTAACCTTAGAGAGAGAGGTTAAAATATAAATGTACTTATAACTGCGTTGAAGAAGATGGGAAGCGACTTCTTTTTATCCTTTTTTATATCCTTTTTCTACTTTTCCTCTACTTTTTCTTTTTTTGCACTTTTAGCTTTTTCTATTATTTCTCCCTCTCTTTTTCTTCTTTCTCATTCTACTTTAGTTTGTATTCTTACTATTGTTGTTAAAACTCTCAATAAAAACTGTGTGGGTGTATGTATGTATGGAATGGAACGGAACGGATTTTCAGGAAAAGAGAAGGAATGCTCCACTGTAGAGCCAGATCTCTGCCCACACTCCTCTGATTTCAAGTGACAGTTCTTTTACCTGACTCTCAAATAAGGGTTTTGAGGTTTTTTAGGGTAACTGAGCATGCACAGCATTCTCCATTCAAACTAAATTAAAACCTTGGGAAAAAATAACCTCCCATCACATATTCCACGTTTGACCATAAAATAGTATTGCTGAAATTAAGAAATTAAAATTTTCGTTGAAGGGAATCGAAACAAAGAGTTCATTGTCTGCTGAAATTACATACAATTACTTGGGGAGTTTCTTTCCACTATTTTTGACTCCATTTGTGCCCCCCAATTGCCGTTGTCCACATACACCTGTGGAGGAAGCTTTCCTTCCTGCCAAGTCATCTCTGGGGAGTTTTCTGAAACAGACTGCTAGAACTAAACATCGGAAAACCCCAACTGGTTCTGACCAATAGGGTATTTAGTCCAGCAATCTGGATCACCTCAAGGCCAAAGAGATGCATTCAAGAACCTCACCAGCAGGACAGGAAAACAGCAGGCTCTTCCCTGGTTGCTTCCAGAAAGTGACATCCAAGGCAATCCTGCCTCGATCCAAGAGGGAATTTACTGCCACCAAGATGCATAGTCACTGGAATCCCTAATCTCCATGAATGGTCTAAGAGGCACCCTATTAAAATCATCCTAATGGGTGAACACCACCACATATGACGGCAACCATCATAGCTTAAACACGCGTTGTATAAGTACGTCCTTCCTTTTATCAGTCATGAACCTGCCAGAATTTGATTCAGTGGATGACTCCTAAGATCTAATGCTCTGAGAGGAAAACTTCTCTTTGTCCATATTGTCAATTTGTGTATGTGTTTTTTTGGGGGGGAGGGAGGGTTGGGGGGTGCCTTCAAATCAGTGTCGACTCCTGGCAACTGCCTGGACTAGTTCCTGCAGTTTTCTTGGCAAGGATTTTCAGAAGTGGTTTGCCCTTGCCTGCTTCCTAGGGCCGAGAAAGAGGAATTGGCTCTAAGTCACCCAGCGGGCTTTGTGCCTAAGGCGGGACTAGAACTCACGGCCTCCCAGTTTCTAGCCTGGTACCTTAACTACTACACCAACTAGCTCTCTATATTGTCAGTGGATGATTTTATGTACTCTGGTCCTGAACCTGCTCACTTGCCTTCTTTCTAGTCTTACAAAATAAACACAAGATTCCATATTATAGTTGTTAGTTTTCTACGTGCTTCATGGTAATTTTCTTTACTATCCATAAATCTACTCATAGTGCATGGTCAGCTAATTGGCCTGTAATTTTTGAATCTCCTGTCAATCCCTTTTTAAAAATTGACCACTTTCCAGTCTCCCAGACCCTGTGTCAATTTGCGTGTTTTTAGCAATTTCACGTCTGAAACAGCTAAAATATCATAAACAATTTCCCATATGAATTCCTTAAGAATGTTTAGGTGGATGCCATCTGGATCCAGTGAGTTGCTTACTTTTAATTTGTCAATAATCCCCATAACTTCAGCTCCTCATCACCATCTGCTTCATTTTTTCAGGCTTCCTCACTGCAAAGAGCCAATTCAGGCACATGGTATTCATCCTTCATTATGAAAACATAAGCAAAAAATAGTGTTTCTCGGTGTGACTTGAATACACCTTTAATGCCTCTATTGACCAAAGACCCAAATGACTCCACTTAAACAAATTTAAGTAGAATTTATTCGTAGACATTACTTTTTTTTTGCCCTACAGTCTCTATGTATCTGGTTTATATTTGATCAGATATGTCTGTTTTCTGGATAAATTCAAATCCAATTATGTTCTGTTTTTGCTAATTGCTTCAGTAACATGCATTTCCACTCTGCTGAGCCTCATTCTACAGATTATAGTTCTTAAGCCATATGGAGATGCAATACAAGCCAATTTGAAACGAGACTTATGAGATGCCTACTGGTAAGGAAGTACAAACAAGACTCTAGTTACTGAAGGAAATCATGACGAGTTCTTTAAATACATGTTTTTTCAGTTCAATATTCAAGATGTTGTCTAGGCAACAGGCAACACTAGGCAGACTCTAAAATTTGGTCCACTGTCCTTTGAAGACAGTGGGAACAGATGCAATTCCAGAAGGTAAACAATTCTAGGGAACAGATTTTGGGGTGTGTTTACTATATAAGGTCGGCTCCGATTTGCCTGAACATCTGTAAACGTGAATCTGCCAATATTATTTAATGGAAATGTTTGTCCTTAGCTCGGGTGACAAAAAAGGCTATCTGCAAGGCAGAGCACTGTGACACAGGATAACAATAATATTCAACCTGTTGTCTTCACAAATGTATCCATTGCTATGTAATGGGCATAAGATATTTGAAATTAGGAATTTGACAGATAAACATCCTTCTATGGAACTTTTGGTTAATTAAGAGCCAAGCCAAAAAGTTACTTTACAATAAAATTGGGACTCTGCACTAGCCCTTTCTTTACGCAGTAGCATTAGATTTCTCAAGGCAGCAGAATTACGGTATTAAGTTCTCTGGAAAAATATAATTTTCTTATGCCCTGACATGACTTCTGGGCTCTATAGTTGATAAACGTAGAATGTGACAGAAAGATAAAATAGGGAGCTAATTCTACTGATGACCTGGGAAATCAAGTCCAGGGAATCTTAGTAGCGAGAGAATAGTTTCATCAGCGTGTTCAGCAGTGCTTGTTGAAGCACCAGGAAGCACTGTTTTCCAGGGACCCTGGCAAAGACCCAGCCGGCCGACTGGAAGACAGGCTTTCGGCTAAAGTTGCCTTTTGCACATGAAAAGATTCTGGAGGGCAAGCTGTGGCAAGAGCCGAAGAAAAGATGATTTTGTTCTGTGGAGCCAAGTAAACTGCTCACAAGTAGCAAAACCTGGTTCTGACAGAAAATGACACAATCAGCAGACTTAGCCTAACCCAATGTCCCTAGAACAGGGTTTCTCAACCTTGGCAACTTTAAGATGTGTGGACTTCAACTCCCAGAATTCCCCAGCCAGCATGGCTGGCTGGGGAATTCTGGGAGTTGAAGTCCACACATCTTAAAGTTGCCAAGGTTGAGGAACACCGCCCTAGAATATCCCTCTACTTTCTCCTGTGTAAGTAAATCGCCCCTGCTATCACCTATAGAAAAAAGTTAAGCACTGCAATCGGAGACCCTGTTGTGCTAAGAATAGTTTGTCCCCCGCTCCTGGGAAACTCAACTTCCACAGATTGGGAATGCTGCATCACGGCAAATGCCTCCTGCAAGAGATCCCTGAAACATAAAAGACCTCCTCCTGACCAGCATAATCCTGGTTATGGAATAAAAGAGACCACTATTTCTATCTAGGTGTACTTTTTATTATCTATGAAATACATAATGTCAGAAAGCTTATTAAAAAATTCCATGGCACTGAGTGATTATGCATTCTGTCTTGAACGGTTGTTTTCCCTATTTAATTCTAATGAAAATGTCATAAGCATCCTTTAAAAAATAATTCTTAAACAGAAAATGAGTCATCTGTTCAATTGTTGTTTTTCACATCACTTGTGCTTTCACACTTTATATTACTTCAAGTTGCAGAGCTTAAGAACAAGCTCTTTCCCCAGTGTTACTTTTAAAGATATGCTTGGCTGTTACCTGCCAGGGTGGGGCTGACAAATGGCAGGTCATAAGAAAAAGAAGAAACCAAAGGCCAATTCCTCCTGGGAACACAAAGCCCATTATTCAGGTGGGAACTTTCTGGGGAATTTTAAACCGTTTGGTATTGATGGAAGCAGGAAGGTTGGAAGGGGATCTATCATTTCAAAATGCCGTTTGAAAAGTTCAACAAGGACAGTGACAAATTGGAGCAAGTTGAGAGGAGGGCTACCAAGGTGGTGAAGGGTCTCGAAACCAAGCCCTTTCAGGAATGGTTAAAGGATCTGGATATGTTTAGCTTACAGAAAATAAATGATGCCAGCCTACAAATATCTGAAGAACTGTCACACAGAAGGAGTGGACTTGTTTTCTATTGCCCCAGAAGGCACAACCAGAACCAAGGGTGAAAATTGCAAGGAAAGAGGATCAGGCTAGACATCAGGAGGAGCCTTCTGACTCCTGTTGGCCAGTGGAACAGGTTGCCATATAAAATGGTGAGTTCTTCCCTAGAGGTCTTCAAACAGAGGCTGGGTGGCCATTGGATCCTGCAGTGAGCAGAGAATTTGACTAGACCAGTGTTTCCCACCCTTGGCAGTGGAATTCTGTGATTTGAAGTCCACACACATGGAAATTGCCATCGTTGGGAAACAGTGGACTAGAAGAACCCGTAAGGTCCCTTCCAACTCTATATTCCTTCGATTGTAAGATTCATGCAAATACAGTTTGGCAACAGTAATGTATGCTTTAGAGCACCTGAAATGACTGTTTATAAACCAATTAAGTCTTCCAATGCTGTTATTCAGAGAGAACACAGAATTACATTTTTTCCTAAAGAAATCTCATCTGTGGGGGGGGGGGGGAATCTCCCAACTACACACCTGGGATTTTCAAATCCTTTGTTAGGGTTTGATAAACCCAGGAATTTACTTCTAGATATAAATTATACAGAGAGGCTTGATTTCTAGGTAAAAGGTGAAATATTCTGCACAGTCACCCAATTAGCAGCCATTGTTGTAAGAATGATGTGTCATGTGTGACTCATTCAACAGGTGCTTAGAGTTAGGTTGGGTGTGGTAGTTAACAAGATTGGCCTATAATGTGATTGGTCAGTTAGACTATAAATGCAGAGATATTCTGTATTTCATTTTATTCCCATTTTACCTCGTGAAAGCTGTATCGTTGATGGTGCATCATTTGTTACTTGTGGAAGTGATCTGTAAATACGTATGTATATAAAGTAAATAGGATATTTGATATAACTTCTGTTTGGAGTCTATTTACTGCATAGTACTTGGATCACTGGTGCCTAGGAGAGAGGCAGGCCGCTCCATCTCTGCGCGCTCCCTCTGACATCCTTCTTTTGAGTACTTGGAAAGTCTCTAAGGCTTACCCTAACTGCTTGCTTAGATGAGCTGAGCAGGAGGATCTGCAAAGCACTAATGTGGTTAAAGGGTTAGTGCATTGTCCCGGATGCTGGAAAAGATCTGCGCAAATTGAATGCTAAAAAGAGAACAAACCACCTGTTGATGAAGTGTCTCAGATCTTAGCTGCTATCGCATTTATCACTGATTTACCTGGAGAAGAGGGGGCTGCTTTTCTGTAGCTGAAGCCTTCTCCATCCAAGAATCCAAAGGTTTCAGAACGGTGGTGGCCTGAGTAACTACAGGAAACTTAGCTGCCAAGGTTGGCCGACTGGCTACATGCAGCTGTTGTTCCTGTTGCACTATCTGCAGTTTCTTCAACAGCTCCTGAGGCGAAATTATGCCAGAATTTCCAGACTGGTTCCCAGAGAGAGGAAGTGACTGCCCAGGAAGCTTGGCTTGTTCTTTACCAAGAGCTTGAGCCCCCAACGTTTGGCCTGGGAGGGAGCCATTGAAGTACATCAGGGGTGGCTGTATTACGCCCTTCACCTGGGCCACTGAGGAAATGGCTGGAGTCCTGAAGACCGGTGCAGCTGAATTGGCTAGTCCTATGCTGTTGCCTTCTACTTTAGCCATCTGTTCGGAGTGGCCTTGCAGCTGCTGGAGCAGGCTCCGTGTGCTGGCTGTGTTCTGGGCTGGATGAGAGGTCCTAATGCTCGGTGAAGCCACGGGCTGGAAAAGCCCAGTGAAAGCTTCTCCCGCAGAAGGGAGGCTGCCGTTCTCACAGAGGCGGTTCTCCGGGAGTTCAGAGACCGGGTGAAGCTCTGCCCCACGCACCATCAGTTTTTGAATGGCTGGGCAGAGCTGCTTTTCTGCTGTGGGCGAGTGTCTTCCAGGTTCCTCGTAAGACAAAGAGCGCCCGACTCCCTGCCTTGGAGGAAAATTGTCTTGGTGGAGTTTCTGAGATGGCTCTGAGGCATTTGGGTATAAGCTCAATTTTTCCTGCTTTCCAAAGAGGGTCATTAGGGATAGGTGCTGGGGCTCAGAATCTATGTTCTGCAAGAAGGAAGGAAGGAAGGAAGGAAGAATTAAGACCAATTCTGACTTGGCTAGCTGCATCAACAACAAAAAATAGAAACAAAACCCTCACCGGAACCCTGGACAGGGGGAAATGGTTGGAAAAGACAGTTGCGGGGGGAAATGGCATGTAGGGGATTGGAGGTACCCCTTATTATATTGGCCTGCTTTGATCCAGCCATGGCTAGATTTTCATTACACAAGGCAGCTGGGTCACATATTTTTCTGGTGTCAGTAGGCCTGATCCCTGGGCACACACTCATACAGTGACAGCTAGCAGCCTGTATTTTTCCCATCATCACATCACAACCCTTTCCAGCAAGGATGTAAGATCTGTCACTCCCCTGACAACTACTAAGCAGCAGAAGCCTTTTAAAATCCCCACTGAATCAGCCTCAGAACCTGCCACTGGGTTTATTTTATCACTCTGAATGCAGCTGAAGATGTGTCCAAATCTCCCACAGGTGATCCTATGTACGCTTATATTAAAACAAACCCCACCAAACCTTAGGAGCTCATCAGTTGACATGAACAGGCTGGTTAATGAAAGTTTATCACAAGTAGAAATATGCCCACATACCTGGACTTGCTGACTTTCCCTGGGCTTTAGAGGGATTGGTTTGATCAAGTTGGGATTGTGGTGCATAGCAGAAGAGCTGGTCATTTGTTTTGGCTCCGAGCATGTCTGCAACACACAAAAAGAGGATCATTTTACTCAAAAAGCAATGCTTCATCTCAAGATCGATAGAATCACAGATTGTGGAGTTAGATGGGACTGCAGGGATCACCACATCCAACCCTCGAGAGGTGGTTGTCCAGGCTCTTCTTTAAAATCTCTAGAGACAGCAATTTTAACAAACTCCCTAGATAGGCTGTTTCATCGTTCTGCAGATCTTACTGTCAGAACGTTTTCCTTCCTGTATACTGAAACAATATTTAGGTAGTTGCAACTTGTACCCATAATGATGAGCACCATCACTGGAAACAAATAGAGTTCAATTCAGAAGAGGAAATTCAACTGCCAGGCTGAAAAATGACCATGAGAATCAAGGGTACTTGAAGGAACGTAATTTCATTTTCTAGGAATATGCAGCACACGCAGTCCAAAGCATAAATACAATGCTGGTTTCCATGAAAGGCTTTTTAAATATAATTTTCTGTTCCTGATTATCTCGTCGGTTTGCATGTAACCTACATGTAAAACAAACTAAAGGCTAGGGACCCATTTAAAGCTAGGCTGACCATATTTCCTTGAGACAAAAACGGGACATTGGGATGGCAAAACGGGACAGGGTCTTCTGTAATATTCTGTATTCATGAAAAAGACAGGGGTCCCCGCCCCCGGTCCACGCGATTGGCTCCTGCCTGCAAACCCCACCCCCCAGTCCACATGATTGGCTCCTGCCTGCAAACCGCGCCTCCTGGTCCACGCGATTGGCTCCTGCCTGCAAACCCGCCCCCCAGTCCACACGATTGGCTCCTGCCTGCAAACCCTGCCCTCGTTTGCCGCACACTGATAGGTGGGAGGGCTTCCTCCTCTGGGCTGCCTCCAATCAGCAGCTCCTGCTTGGATCCTCCTTCTGCACCATTCCCGCCAGGTTTAAAAAACGGGACAAAGTTGAGATTTTTATCAAAACGACGGGACAGTTGAAAAATGCTAAAAAAACGGGACTGTCCCGTTGAAAACGGGACGTATGGTCAGCCTATTTAAAGCAAATAATAATGTTTGAACAATAGTGGCTTCAGGTTCCAGATGTTACCACTTGATTTTAACAGTTTTTGAAGATATAGAAATATATGCCCTTCAGCACAAGATTTTTATAGCACCTTTATATTAGCAAAAATTCTGTACTGTTAGGATACTTAAATTGGGTTGACTTAAATTATATACAAATCTGATATTAAAAAAGGGGGGGGAAAGCAAAACTGTACAAATCAGGAAAATCTCATAGACCAATACCCCAACATTAAAAAGCCATCTGTTCAAATCCAGGCAAATCAAAGAAGCCCTGAGCAAAAAATAAATGATGTTGGCACTCTCGGTTTCTCTTGAGAGGATATTCCATATACGGGGCATCACAAATGGAACGGTCCTATTCTATATTATAAGCATGGAACATCAGATGATAGAAAAACGCAGAGGAGAGTTCAGAAGATTTGGGAAGCCTCACATGGTAGAAAAACAGCTCTTCAAATACTCAGGACTCAGCATTCTACGGAAGGAATGCCAGTATAAATTTGCATTCAGATCTCCGAAAGTCAAAATGAACTCCCATTACTGCCACAATCCATTCTGCATCCAGGAAACTAAAATGCTGAGACTGAGAAGCTGAATATAAAATCATTCCTGTGAGTGGCATCTGATAATGAAAAACTGAAATAAAAACAGTTTAAAGGATGTACTGTAGATTCTGAGGGAGGCACATCTCACAGTCATGGGAGTAAAGGAGGCATAGATATACTGTATCAACAAATGGCCTAAGCAAATCTCTAATTTCCAGAGATGCCTACAGCAGAGGAACAGAAAGGCAAGCCTTGTTACTGGTCTCCTACTTCATGCTGAGGTATCCCTATTTTCAGGCCTTGCAAGTTTTTTTAGAACGAGTATTCCCAAATTCCCTCATTATTTGTCTTGACAAAAAGCAAATCATTTTTCAATAATAATGGCTTATTCTGCCTTATCTATTCCTGAAAAGGAAGGGACCTGAACTTTAAAACGAACAGAATGGCAGAACAGAATAACAACTCTCAAAGGCACCTTCTGATAGCTAATTCCAATCATAAGACATTTTTCTACGTAGAAATGGCCATAGGCATAAGAGAGATAATTGCTTTATGCTAATCGTCATCCCGAAGAGGAGACTCCTACGCTCGGCCTTCCTCAACCTGGTGACCTCATGGGAGGTTGGAAACTACAGCCACGTGATTTTCATAGAACGAAACTACCGACAACACAATTTGTTATAGACTATGGAAATATATATATATATATATATATATATATATAGACTATGGAATCCCTAGCCCTGCGTGCGGAGTGAGCTCCCGCACTAGCTCCAGCTCTTGCCAACCTAGCAATTTGAAAGCATGCAAATGCAAGTAGATGAATAGGTACCACTTCGGTGGGTAGGTAACAGTGTTCCACACACGTCATGCGGCCACATGACCGTGGAAGCGTCTTCGGACAACGCTGGCTCTTCGGCTAACAAACGGAGATGAGCACCGGCCCCTAGAGTCAGACACGACTGCACAAATGTGCGGGGGGAACCTTTACCTTTTTATGGAATTGTGATCTAACATATGTGGAGAGCACCAGGATGGGTAAGACTGTCTTACGTCACTGCTTGGGCATTTAGGGTTGCTTTCTAAGGTGGAATGGCCATACACCAAGTAGGAATTGAAATGAACAGACTTGATGAACTTAAATGTTCATTAAGGCGGCACATAAAGATATCAGACTATATAGGAATGAATTTGTTCATTGTTTAACCAGCTCATCTTAAGACCCTACCATATTCCAGAGCCAGGGTGATGTAGTGGACTAGGACTAGGAGACCCAGCTGCAAGTCCACCCTCAGCGACAGAAGCTCATGGTGTGACTTTAGGTCAGTCGCTAACTCTCAGCCCAGCATCCCTCACAGGTTTGTTGTGAGGAAATGTTGGAGGAGAGAGTGCTATGTATGCCACCTTTAGCTCTTGGAGGAAAGGTGGGGTAAAAACCTAACAAATAAATAAATAAACTTTATTTCATTGGCTAAAATCAGGGAAAGAAATGGAGCTAGTCTGAAGTTGGTTTGATGGATGTTATTTATTTATTGAAGTACACCATATACTTTTCTGTTCTTTCACTGGAAGTCACTGGAGAACATAAAATCTGCTAACAGTGCAATCTACAGCAAAGGAGATCGTTACCTTGTCGTGGTGCTGGAGCTTGAGCACCTCAATGAAACCATGAGCTAAACCGTGAAGGGACACCCAAGACGGGAAGGTCGTGGCAGAGAGGTCAGACTAAATACGATCCCTGGGGAAGGTAATGGCAACCCACCCCAGTATTCTTGCCATGAAAACTAAATGGATCAGTACAACCAAAGATATGTCGGTATACCATCGGAAGATGGGACTCCCAGGTCGGAAGATGGTCAAAATGCTACTGGGGAGGAACAGAGGATACGTTCAACTAGCCCCAGATGTGATGACGCAGCTAGCTCAAAGCCGAAAGGACAGCTAGTGGCCGACGGTGCTGGTGGTGAACGACGAATCCGATGTTCTAAAGATCAACACACCATAGGAACCTGGAATGTAAGATCTATGAGCCAGGGCAAATTGGATGTGGTTATTGGTGAGATGTCAAGATTAAATATAGACATTTTAGGTGTCAGTGAACTGAAATGGACTGGGATGGGCCACTTCACATCAGATGACCACCAGATCTACTACTGTGGACAAGAGGACCACAGAAGAAATGGAGTAGCCTTCATAATTAATAATAAAGTGGCTAAAGCAGTGCTTGGATACAATCCAAAAAACGATAGAATGATCTCAATTCGAATTCAGGGTAAGCCATTTAACATCACAGTGATCCAAATATACGCCCCAACCACAGATGCTGAAGAAGCAGAAGTAGATCAGTTCTATGAGGATCTGCAGCACCTACTGGATAATACACCAAAAAGAGATGTTATTTTCATTACAGGAGACTGGAATGCTAAGGTGGGTAGTCAGACGACACCTGGAATTACAGGCAAGCATGGTCTGGGAGAACAAAATGAAGCAGGACATAGGCTGATAGAATTTTGCCAAGACAACTCACTGTGCATAACAAACACTCTCTTCCAACAACCTAAAAGACGACTTTATACATGGACTTCACCAGATGGTCGACACCGAAAACAGATTGACTACATCCTTTGCAGCCAAAGGTGGCGGACATCTATACAGTCAGTAAAAACAAGACCTGGAGCTGACTGTAGTTCAGATCACGAACTTCTTATTGCAAAATTTAGAATCAGACTAAAGAGAATAGGGAAGACCCACAGATCAGTTAGATATGAGCTCACTAATATTCCTAAGGAATATGCAGTGGAGGTGAAGAATAGATTTAAGGGACTAGATTTAGTAGATAGGGTCCCGGAAGAACTATGGACAGAAATTCGCGACATTGTTCAGGAGGCGGCAACAAAAAACGTCCCAAAGAAAAAGAAAACCAAGAAGGCAAGATGGCTGTCTGCTGAGACACTGGAAGTAGCCCAAGAAAGAAGGAAAGCAAAAGGCAACAGTGATAGGGGGAGATATGCCCAATTAAATGCAAAATTCCAGAGGTTAGCCAGAAGAGATAAGGAATTATTTTTAAACAAGCAATGTGCGGAAGTGGAAGAAGACAATAGAATGGGAAGGACAAGAGACCTCTTCCAGAAAATTAGAAACATCGGAGGTAAATTCCAGGCAAAAATGGGTATGATCAAAAACAAAGGTGGCAAGGACCTAACAGAAGCAGAAGAGATCAAGAAAAGGTGGCAAGAATATACGGAAGATCTGTATAGGAAGGATAATAATATTGGAGATAGCTTTGACGGTGTGGTCAGTGAGTTAGAGCCAGACATCCTGAAGAGTGAAGTTGAATGGGCCTTAAGAAGCATTGCTAATAACAAGGCAGCAGGAGACGATGGTATCCCAGCTGAACTGTTTAAAATCTTGCAAGATGATGCTGTCAAGGTGATGCATGCCATATGCCAGCAAATTTGGAAAACACAAGAATGGCCATCAGATTGGAAAAAATCAACTTATATCCCCATACCAAAAAAGGGAAGCACTAAAGAATGTTCAAACTATTGAACAGTGGCACTTATTTCACATGCCAGTAAGGTAATGCTCAAGATCTTGCAAGGTAGACTCCAGCAATTCATGGAGCGAGAATTGCCAGATGTACAAGCTGGGTTTAGAAAAGGCAGAGGAACTAGAGACCAAATTGCCAATATCCGCTGGATAATGGAGAAAGCCAGGGAATTTCAGAAAAACATCTATTTCTGTTTTATTGACTATTCTAAAGCCTTTCACTGTGAATCATAACAAATTGTGGCAAGTTCTTGGTGGTATGGGGATACCAAGTCATCTTGTCTGCCTCCTGAGGAATCTGTATAACGACCAAGTAGCAACGGTAAGAACAGAGCATGGAACAACGGACTGGTTTAAGATTGGGAAAGGAGTACGGCAGGGTTGTATACTCTCACCCTACCTATTCAACCTGTACGCAGAACACATCATGCGACATGCTGGGCTTGAGGAATCCAAGGCTGGAGGTAAAATTGCTGGAAGAAACATTAACAATCTCAGATATGCAGATGATACCACTTTGATGGCTGAAAGCGAGGAGGAGTTGAGGAGTCTTATGACGAAGGTGAAAGAAGAAAGTGCAAAAGCTGGGTTGCAGTTAAACCTCAAAAAAACCAAGATTATGGCAATGAACTTGATTGATGACTGGCAAATAGAGGGAGAAAAAGTGGAGGCAGTGACAGACTTTGTATTTCTAGGCGCAAAGATTACTGCAGATGCTGACTGCAGCCAGGAAATCAGAAGACGTCTACTTCTTGGGAGGAGAGCAATGGCAAATCTTGATAAAATAGTTAAGAGCAGAGACATCACACTGACAACAAAGGTCCGCATAGTTAAAGCAATGGTATTCCCTGTAGTAACCTATGGCTGCGAGAGCTGGACCATAAGGAAGGCTGAGCGAAGGAAGATAGATGCTTTTGAACTGTGGTGTTGGAGGAAAATTCTGAGAGTGCCTTGGACTGCAAGAAGATCAAACCACTCCATACTCCAGGAAATAAAGCCAGACTGCTCACTTGGAATGATATTAAAGACAAAACTGAAGTACTTTGGCCACATAATGAGAAGACAGGATACCCTGGAGAAGAAGCTGATGCTAGGGAAAGTGGAAGGCAAAAGGAAGAGGGGCCGACCAAGGGCAAGATGGATGGATGGCATTCAGGAGGTGACGGACTCAACCATTGGGGAGCTGGGAATGGTGACGGCCGACAGAAAGCTCTGGCGTGGATTGGTCCATGAAGTCACGAAAAGTCGGAAACGACTGAACGAATAAACAACAAACAGTGCAATAGAAATACCATCCATCCACCCATCAGCTACTATAACCGGTATAACTGTCAAGAAAATTAATACACCGCATTCCCCTATGAAAACTCACAGTCATTTTCTTACTCCTGTTCCACAGTTCTACCCCTCCCTCCCTCTCATTCCAAATCACAGTAGTGGAAAAAGAATGGACAGGCTAACTGCAGCACATGGAATCTTTGCTCACAAAATGAAACGAAAAACAACTATTTTGAGAAGCACAGTGGGCTTGAAGCATGATGGCATTTGATGCAGAGAAAACTGTAAAATGTGTCACCTCTTCTCACCCTAATGCAGATGATCTTCAGTTTTGAGAGGACAGCTGTTTCTGCATCTCACTGCATTTCCAAAGATAAAATTCTCTGTGGCATAATATTTCCTTGGCAACCAGTTATGTTAAAGAAATTTAGCTGGAGGAGCTAAGCAGCAGAAATAGATTGACTCATTCTTCAGACAAATTGTTTCCAAACAAGTGTCTTAAATGATATAGACAAAGGAAGGGAAAAGACTTTAGTATATGTATATTTTTTCTATATACTCTTCTGTGTAAGGAGACAAATTAAGTGTCTTTATCCTGTAACTGCTGTTGCATTTTATCTGAGCAGACATCACTATCTTTCTAGATTTTTAAATAGCTTTTTCAATAATGTCTGCTCAAACTGATAATATGGTGTACATTTTAATATGAAAACCAACATCTAATTCTCTAAGTCATCATTTCTGGCTCTTTTCATTGGCAATCCCTTACAATATGTATTCAGAATGAAATAACTATCGATATCATTAGAATTTATTTCCAAGTAAAACCAGCCAAAAAATTTGTGGCATTAAGCAAGACATAGCTAAAGATACCGTACCAGTTTCAAAAGCAGTTTGATTTCAATGAATCATTTCACATTAAGTAAAACAAAAAAAAAACTATTTTCTTTGAATGAATTAATGAATTTTCTTTGAATGAATTAATGAATTCAATGAATCCTAAGATTAACTTATAGATGGTGTATCAGAACCTGCTGCTCTAGTGGTTAAGGCACCAGGCTAGAAACCAGGAGACTGAGACTGTAGCTTGAATCATGTCAACTGGATTTCTATTTTCTCAGTGGAAACGTTTCGCTCCTTATCCAAGGAGCTTCTTCAGTCTGAGCAAAGTTGGTAAGGGAATCCTAAATATGTTTCTAGGTAGCTGTGTGACCTTACACCTGGGGCTAGGTCATGGTTATATTGAGATGTTATTTTAAGTCCTTTTATCATCTAAAGGAGGATTGTTAAGATCACCATGCTGCTGTTGAGCTTGTGAAATGGTCTTAATCTTCCTAGGCACAGAAGACAAAGCGGGGAGGAAGATGGGGGAAAGATTGTGCCTGAGGCCCCCACCTCTATTCAAGGAAGGATTTTCCAAGTTGGCATAAATGGATTCCTTGACCCCTCTCTCAAACCACCTATCTTCTCTGTCTAAAATGTGAACATTAATGTCCTCAAATGAATGTCCTTTTTCCTTTAGATGAAGATAAACTGCTGACTCTGGTCCTGTGGTGTTACTTCTCCTGTGTTGGGCCATCCTCCTGTACAAAAGTTGTTTGGTTTCTCCAATGTAGAGTTCAGAGCACTCCTCACTGCACTGGATTGTATAAACTACACTGCTTTTCTTGTGTTTTGGAGTTTTGGGGCCTCAGGCACAACCTCTCCCCCATCTTCCTCCCTGCTTTGTCTTCTGTGCCTAGGAAGATTAAGACCATTTCACAAGCTCAACAGCAGCATGGTGATCTTAATGATCCTCCTTTAGATGATAAAAGGACTTAAAATAACATCTCAATATAACCATGACCTAGCCCCAGGTGTAAGGACACACAGCTACCTAGAAACATATTTAGGATTCCCTTACCAACTTTGCTCAGTCTGAAGAAGCTCCTTGGATAAGGAGCGAAACGTTTCCACTGAGAAAATAGAAATCCAGTTGACATGATTCAAGCTACAGACAATTCCACCTGGATGACTGAGAACCTTCATAGACAGGAGACTGAGAGTTCTAGTCCTGCCTGAGGCATGAAAGCCGGCTGGGTGACCTTGGGCCAGTCCCTCTCTCTCAGCCCAGCTCACCTCACAGGGTTGTTGTTGTGGGGAAAAGAGGAGCAGGAAGGAGTATTAGGTATGTTCGCCGCCTTGAGTTATTTATAAAAATAATAAAGGCAGGATAGAAAATTAAATAAAATAAATAAATGTTGATGACAAGTCCAAATGCTGCTGACAATTAGGAATTGATTGTAAATGGGGGGAAAGCAAAAGCAAAGAAACACCCCGTGGTTCTCATTGCCCATGTGACTTCCTTAATCATCTACAGATTGCCTTCTATTGCCATTTCTATAGTTCTTTCGTGAGAGGTGACAGTTTGCCACTGGATTTCAGGGCAAATTACCAAGCACAAATCAGAGGCCTTGATAGCCTCACTTGTTTCCACATTAATTTGCTCTCTGCCACTTGTCAAAGCTCTCTGTCCCCCTTGTCTATGCCCAGTCTCCTTTCTCTTCCCATCTTGCTTTCCACTTCCATCTTCCCCAGCTCAACCTACAGTGCCTCTACTGAAAATGGCCTGAATCACGAAGATTGACTTCTCCAGTGGCCACAGCTGTAAGGAGTTGTAGCTTTCACAGCTGAGACAGAGGAGTGCTAAAAGTTGATTGGACTGAACTCTAAGTATAGATGTGTTATTTAAAAAAAAATAAAGAGAAAGGAAGTGAATACAGTTAAATTTGACAGAGGCAAAAGGCATCAAGAAAACATTACAGGTAGTCCTCGTTTAGTGACTGTCTTGTTTAACAACCATTCAAGTTACGACGGTGATGAAAAAGTAACTTTGTGACCAATCCTCGCATTTATGACCTTCGCATGTCTGTAGAGCAAAGGAAAGCTGAAGTAAAATCGTAAAATCGTGATGTTTCACTTAGCGACCACTTCACTCAACAACCAAGTTGCTGGTCCCAATTGTGGTCGCTAAATGAGCACTACCTGTAAAATTAATTTTAAAACAATATGGGAACAAATATATGTAAATGGATGTATTATTTACATGGAAAAATTTATACATGTCTTTCAAGTATATAATGAAATGCAAAAGGCCTGAGAATTTAGTCATTGTTATTATTTTGATTTTTATAATGTCTGTGATAGCCACTCCCATTTTGACAATATAGCTACTCACCCATGACATCATTACTTTGCCCAATGTGGGTTTCAGCAGCATTGACAAGCACCAATGTGGTGGTCAGGCACCAAAAGTGATCCATAATTGGCTTTCCCAATTTTTATGATGGATTTATCAAAGGAGAAAGATTGGTGGCAGGAGAGATTCATTTCTGCTAAGCATCAGTTGCTCCCCATAATAATTCCAAATAATTCCTCAGAGCTTAATTGTTTTAGAGCAGCCCATCCCAACCTGAAGCACCCTGCAGAGGTGTTGGGCTACAATTCCCAGGGCCCTTGGGAATTTTGGGAGTTGTAGTTCAACCTATCTAGTGGGCCCTTGACAGTTGCTTAAAGTTGAAACCTGCTAATACCTGGCTTACATGCATATCTTAAATCACCAGCTTAATGAGTATTATAGAAAACAAGAACCTGTCATTTGATATACCTGCAAACTAAGGTATCACAAGAGGACTATATAAAAATAGCTGATAGATCAAACATGCAGAGAGAGAATATATTACTTTAATGAGCAGAAGCCCCACCTTTGTATACTCATCTCTGGCTCTGGTGAGCATCTGCAAGATATCCATTTCTTTGCTGTCACCTGAACTTAGGCTTACTGGTGAAATTCCTATGCCAGATCCCTGTTGTGCTTTCAGTTGTTCTTGCTGAGTTAAACTGGAAATGAAGGGTACAATCAAAAATGAATGAGAAAATGAGTTAATTTCCAATTACTTCAAATAATTAGAAAACATTAAGAAGAGTTTTTTCTTAAATGAAAAGCTAAGGTTTGGCTAAGGCTGATAATGTGATTTCTCCAATTTTAGGCAATTGGGCTTTAAAAGACTTCAATATCCGCAACTCAATCACAGCTCATTTTATGATGGTTGGAGATTGTATGCTGGTGAATAGATGCAAATAAATATTTAACTACTAGTAAATGACCAATTTCCTGCCCCAGCTGTTTTGTAATTACTTCAAAGAGCTGAACATTTTAACACATAGTAAGTTGGCTGAACCATAGTATAGCTTAACTAGATGAAACATTGCTGTTCCAATGCACTAAACGTATTTACAATCATATACATACTCCCCAGCTAGTCTTTTTCTAAGCTGCTTTTAACCACTAACAATGGCAGGATGATTGGCTTCAAAACATAATTTATTAAGAACGTGTGGTTCTTTGGGATGATCTTCTTTCTCCTTAAAATTATTTTGCTATTGTTCTTAACTGACCTGTTACTTATTGCTTATTATCATACAGGGTTGTGGATGGAACAGGAAGTTATGAGTATCACCTTCAACCACGTTCTTCCTATTTAAATATTATGGCTGCGATACCTTCAAAACCAACAGTGGAATAAATTTCCATGGGTTACAAGCCATTTTGTCATATCCTATTTGTGGATGAACCCACAAAGGCTTTCTAAGTGGGTGTGGCAACATTACAGGTCAGACACCAAACAAAACCTCTCATGATTTGAAGACTTCACACACACCATTTCGAAATACCGCTGAGTACAAAAGTGGGATTGTCACCGCAGGGAACTGGAGTCAACTGAGGGGTAAAGTCAGACCAGTGTTTCTCAACCGTGGCAACTTTAAGATGTGTGCACTTCCACTCCCAGAATTCCCCAGCCAGACATGGGGAGTGGAAGTCTACACATCTTGAAGTTGCCAAGGTTGAGAAACACTGAGTTAGATTGTCATACGATGTACAGTACATATGAAGTTCGATCTCTGCAAGGGGACCCTAGATGGGAATTAAACGAGCCAAGATCTATTCTGCATGCGTGCATTCCAGAGAAGTTAGAAAGTTTCTTTCTGTCTCATGGCTTGATGTAATGGTGAAGGGGGTTCTCTTGGTCTGTAAGACACATCAGAGGCAGAGGGCAGAGCAGGGAATGTAATCTCACTGTCACTTCATTCCTCCTTTTCTATAATGGGAATGGTGGTCCAGGAGCTCAGAAGATGTTGGCTCCTGCCGTTGATAAATGGGGAAAGGGGGGGGGGGGAGGATGCTCAGACATGAAGAAATACTTTATTTTAGGATATACACATACAGGTACCGAGGGGGGAGAAAATCTGTAATTAATGGGGCCCAAATGCAAGAAACATCAATAGTTTTGTTATAAGCTTCTCAGTCTTTAAGGGAGGGATATATTGCAATTCCCAAGGTTCTGAATACAGTCCCTAGAGCTCTCTAAACTTTGCTGATGAATTGTATTTTTTAATATGATGGAAGGAAACACTATTAGAGAGAGGGGGGGACACTAATAATTCTGTTATGTTAATTTAATTTAAATTTAATCAAGTTTAATTTTATTTCTGTGCTACCCAAGCATGCCATTCTAAGTTTTCACAAATTGAAAAAAGTTTGTGCAAACCTGCTCATTGTTGGTGCCTGAACAGAACCTACACAACCATTCCTTGGAACATCTATTAGTTATGGCTCAAGACAGATTTTTTTCAGCTACATACTTTGCCAGCTATGCGAATATCTGTTTCAGATGAATGTTGCCAGGGCAACCTGTTATGGATTGACAACCATTTAAGATCAGAATGCAAAAGGCAAGAATGACAGTTTTAATAACAGAGACAAATAAGCAGGGGGCTCCCCCGAAGAGTTCTATTGGGACGGCACTGATTTATTCATACAGGATTTGAAGTCTGTGCAGTGAAGGCCAAAATTACAAATGACATGAAATTACTGAGGATATGAAATCCAAAGCAGAAGAGCTCCAGAAAGGATTTCTCCAAAGTGAGCAAATAGACAAGAAAATGGAACATGATCCTTAATCCAAAAGAAATGCGTATATTGGCAAAAAAACAATGCACGCGAGATTTGAACTGAGCGTGATTAATCAAGTGTGCTGAAGTGCTGAAAACAGCAACTCAAGATTAGAAATTAGGAAAATACCTTGGGAAAAAAACTACTGATACCCTACTGATATTACAGTGACTTTACATAAATTTATCATATGGCTTAATCTGGAATACAATATACCATATTTCACAAAAAGAATATCGTAGCGATAAAAAAAGGTTTGAAAAGTGGTAGCTGAAACAACTTCAGAGTGCCTTCAGTAGGAGGGAAATTTATGAATTTTATGAATTAAAATAAAAAGAAGACGACCAATACATGGTGGAGATGACAGGTGGCAGTAGAAGAAGAGGAGGAGGAAGTGGCAGCATGTCAGGTTGAATGGAGAAAGCCTGCTCCCATATGAGAACGTGAGGGCATCCAATCAGACTGATTAGGACCCAGTTCAGCAACAGGCCAAAGAAACTACTGTTTGACATCAGACATATTTAACTTATTATTACAAGGCTACAGGTGATCGTTTGGCTGGTATGACTTGGGGGAGGCGGGGGGAGGAGCTTAAGAGACATTCGTGAATTGGCTTATTATAGCTATCTGAAGCCAGTGTTCAGACATCCTCTATTGCTGGATATCATGTCCTTAGGAGGTGGGAAATGACAGAACCTGTTTCCTTCACACACTATTAGTGGGTTTTCTGGAAGGATCTGATTCTTCTCTGTAAGGAAAAGGATGCTGAATCTTCGGTTAGAGCCTGCAGGGCTGTTCAGAACTGTTTTTATATTGTACTGTTATCAATCACTTGGGTAGAGGCAATGCATTTAAAAAAGCGTATCCATATGTGTATCCTTATCAGAAAAAAGTGTATCCATATCAGGAAAATTAACACAAGGAACCTGAACTGATCAGAAAGAGGGAGTATCTCTATGCAATGTATTTATTGTATTCCCCTCAGACTTACTCGGAAATCTATCTACCCAACTATAAATATATAATATTACAGATACTTTTGCATTTATCAGGGCAAAGATCAACAGCTTACTCAAACCATTAAAAATAAAATACAAAAATCATCATGCCAATCTTATGAAGATTTATTCATAAGTAAATGTCACGTTTTCAAAGGGACCTGCTCCCATGTAGAACCATTCATAAGACTGTGGAGTCCTTGGTGCTCTCTGAGCCTTGTTGTTTGACCATAGCTTTAGTTGATGTTCTGCTTTAATACGTTCTATGTCTCTATGTCAGTAATCTCAGTATAATAGAGGTTAATTTTAAGAAGTGTATTATAGTAACAGTGACATAACATGCAAAGTACAGTTAACACCCCCCTCCCCCAGTCTGTCTTTGCCGACTGGCACTTACTTTTTCATCAGCTCTGCAATTCTTTGGCATTCTTCCTTATCATAAAACCAAATTCCATAAATGGACACTGTAAATGCACATCAAACACAAATGATGAACAACAGAGTCTCATGTATACCAGCTGCCCTCCTTGGCATTAGCAAGAATCACTAAATATTGCTTACAAAAGAGGTTCTAAAGCTTTAAAAATAGTCTATAAAATTCAAACAGTTGCATTTTAGCTTCTATTCTACTTCTCCATTTACCACTTATTACATGATGCAGATGTGCAATCAGAAAATTTACAGCAACCAGACCTAGCTGATTGGATGAAAGTTCCCCACTTTGCTGCTGACAATGAAGAGTTCTCTTCAGTAATGTATTTCATAGCTCCAGAACACTGTCAACTAACCTGATTAGAAAAACTGTTCTGTTAGGAAATGACTAGACTTCATCCATGGACTTTGTCCATCCATCATACTTTGCCTTGGTTATGTTTCTACCTCTAGTCCTTGGAATCCCAACGAAGCGCTCACCATGCTCTATGTCCCATTATTTTATTTTTCAATTAAAAAGGGGAAGCTAGCATTTTGCAAAGCAAAGTGCCACCCTCAAGCATAATCTTTATTCCCATAAATGGTCCTGGGCTCCATGGAGACCCTAAAGGCATTCTTACAAAAGAGAAATAAGGGGGCTCAGGGTTATGTTTAAAAATATGTCCACCTGCACATAAGAGGAAAAAAAACCCTGAAGTTTCTATGTGCCTCCTGATAAATGAGCACCATTGTTATAGTTCTACCTTTTACCTTTCAAACTCCATCTTCACTCCATTATTAACAGTTATATTACTCAAGCTCTACAAGTCTTAGCTTTGTAGTAGAGTCTCATTCAAGAGACCAATATATTTTAAATCAACAATTAGAGGAACCCAGCAAGATCAGGCCAAAATACTTTATGTCCCATATACTGTAGCGCAAACTAGCTGCATTCAGGAAGCTCAAAAACATGGACAGGAAAGTGATAGCCCTCTTCAACTGCTGTTTTCCAATGGTTGCCATCTAAGGCACTGTGCCTATCATTTCAAGTCTTGGGATGCCTGTTGACTAAGTTCTACAACCTCTACACCAGTGTTTTTCAAACTTGGCAACTTTAAGATGTGTGGACTTCAACTCCCAGAATTCCCCAGCCAGTAATCTGGAATTTTCTATAATTTAAAGTAAGTTTCCTCAACCTGGTACCTCCAGATGTGTTGGGAATGAAGCTCCAGAATTCTTATAAATTAATAACTTCTACCACTTCCATGTTGAATAACACTGAAGATACTATTAAGACATGTAGAATTTTCTGAGAAATCTGGAGTATTATTTTTTTCCTACATGGGATGGGGATGGGAAGAATGATAATAGAGGAGTAATGATACAGGTTATAGAGAAATTTAAGTATGAAATCTTATGAAAAGTTGACAGCAATGTTTTCAATTTTGCCCCTATTTTCATGGAAATTTTAACTACCTCCTATAGCATTTAACTCAATAAATTGGAATAGCTCTGGGATTCCTATATAATAATTTAGGAAATACTATTAATTTTAGAGACTGCATAAATAAGTCCATATTTCAAAATGAAACCTCAAATGAAACCTGTACATATAACGGGTTCTGTACATATAACACAAGCCAACACTTTGTGCTCAGAAATGATTAGTATAATTCTATTAAAGGTGACAATAGCAGCTTTTATGTTTAAATATATCACTTGTTTTCAAACCAACCATGAAAATATAGTTTATCCTCCAGGCCTTGATCACAGAATTTGAAAAGCACCTCGTTTTATATAAATTGCACAATAACTTGGTTTTTTAAATATCAGAGTTCAAGCCCAGTAATGTGTATGTTAGATCCACTGATGCCCATGGAATTTACTTCCAACTATATAGTGCTGTTTACCAGAAAGTAAAGTGGCACTGAGTTCAATAGAGCTTTCTTGTCTACTGTACAGCAGCAAGCTACTTCACCATCTCCAGTGGACCTTACAAAGAGGCAGAAACATTTGAGCATACATATATGGCATCTCTTGACAATTTCCACTCATCCACCTAAAACTTTCTCAATTTTGCAGTACTCTGAATTACTGACGTACTTTGAGACATAATTCTGTCTCAGCCATCTAATTTATTGGAACTCTTAAGGTATTCTTCTAGCTGAATGGAAAATGAGCAGTATGTGGTCCAGCAGAGTGTCCAATGTAACCTATAACTTTCAAAGCAACCTTGTACTTTGCCTGTCGACCACTCTCTACCCCTATGCTATGGTCTGACTCCTCCTGCCATCTCCAATCTTCTTTATCTGCTCATTATCTTCCTCTGCTGAATTTGCCCCCTCAGTATTTCCCTGCGTCTCCCTAACTTCTCCACCCTCTTCCATCCTCTCTGCCTTTCCCAACCCCCCTTGACATTTCCCAGCCTGTGTACTCTTCTCCATCTCTCCCATACTACCTCCCGCAATCCTGTCTGCTCACCCACCTAGTTAGACTAAAAGATGGGGGTGTTTTGCTTGGGAAAAAGAAGGCACTTTGCCTTTGGTAGAGGATGCTTTGATACTGAGACCATTTTAAAGTGATAAGACAAAAAGCAAAAGTGCCCCTGAGCTGAACTGAGTATGTGGTGACTTCAATGATGCATCCACGCAGTTTTCTTGACAACACCACAGAACTGGTTTGCCACTGTCTTCTTCTGGTTTTTCTTGTTGTCTAGTCTCGTCTACAGTCCTGGGAATCCCCAGCGATCTCTCTTCCAAGTATCAACTACACCCAATCTTGCTTAGTTTTTGAGTCCAAAGTTGGCCCAAGTGCTACTACCTGCTGAAAAAAGCCACTATGCTTTTAAAAATATAGAGTTCTTTGTAACCAGTAGAAGGAAATATGAAGCAACCTTTCCTGCTGAAGAAAAAGGATTCAGCTACTTCTTTTTGGGAGGAAGGGTTTTATACTAGGTTTTCCTATTATAATCTCTTCCAAATAATAAAATAAAATTTAAAAACACAAGTACAAGAAAATAAAATAATGATAAAATAAAATATATAAATTAAATAACAAAAGAAATAAAAAGTGGCTCTGCCTACTCTGGGGCTGTATGCGTTCACATGCTGCCCAAAGCAGAACATGGGCACCAAGCGGCCGGAAATTACACATCCCGTCCTAGTCTAGTTTCTAGATCATAAACTACACCTTTTAAGAGACCTCTTCTGTTGCTGACACAACATTATCAAAAATACTTCACCACAGAACAGATAGTCAAAAAGTGGTCTGATTTTTAAAAAAGATACTAATTGGAATTTTGCCCTGACAGTGAGACAATTGGCATCAAGCCTCCTTCTTATCCATGTGAGGCAGAAATATAATTTGAGGAAAATCAAATGTACCTCTAAGTATACACCAAAACACAAATTAGAGGAGGACAAATCTGTGAACACAACAAGCAGGGGAGCATATCACTGCTTTTTCCCAATGGTTGGATACAAACGTTGCATTGAGCCATGATGTAGTTTGCTTTTGGCCTAGTATGTTGTGTGAATCCAATCACTGTGGTTTATAACTTATTTTTATTTATTTATTAAATTTATATTACTGCCCATCTCCCTCATCTGCAAACTATAAGGTAATTATAGTTTATTCCACAAATCATGGATAAATAAACCCTGTCAAAGAGAATATTTGTAGCTCAGGGTTGAACTGTGGAGTCCTTGGTGCTCTCTGAGCCTTGTTGTTTTCTTGCAGACGTTCCATTGCCGGGCTAGGCAACATCCAGCAAAATGGATACCCACACAACTTTATCAAACAGTGCCTGACCACTCAACCCACCACAGCAAAACCAACAGAAGCTATGAAAAGCTATGGAAAGGATTACACTGCCATACATCAGAAACATCTCAGAAACTACTAATAGACTGTTACAGCCACATGGCATCACCGTAGCACATAAACCAACCAAAACCCTTCAGAACATTGTAAGTAGCCCAAAAGACCCAGTAGCCCAAGAAGAAAAAACAGGAGTTATCTACAACATACAGTGTAAGGACTGTAGCAGCCACTATGTAGGACAGACCGGTAGAAGACTAGCAGAACGCATCCACGAACACCAACTAGCAGTCAGAAGACATAATGAAAACTCCTTAATCTCACAACACATGGACAGACTCAACCATACTTTCAACTGGGAAACTGTGAGCATCTTAAACCAAGCCAAATCCAAAAATGCTAGAGAATTCCTGGAAGTTTGGCACTCAGACAAAGCAGCCATCAACAGAGACATAGAGGTAAACAACATTTACATACCATTCATAAGAGACAATAGAAAAGCCAGAAGATCAGAACACCTACTTGCCAGCAATCAACACCCAGATATGCAAAGATTAACACCAGGATTAGCACCAGAGGAACAATCAAACAGCACAATATACCCTAATCAAGGAACTATTAACTCGGTCAATCAACCAAGCAGCAAACAACAGCCCAATCAAGGAACTCCTAAGGGGAGAACAACACCTCCACCAACACAAACAGGACAGGCCATGGTATATAAACAGAGAGCAAGTCCCACTCCCTTTTTGCACTGAAGATGTTGCCTAACCTGGCAATGAAACGTCTGCAAGAAAACAACAAGGTTCAGAGAGCACCAAGGACTCCACAAATAAAGCCTGGTTCTGTCCAACATATGAGCCCAGTCACCATATGGAAAAGCAGACGTGATGTATCTGTATGAGTTGATCAATTCTATGCTAACAGAGACATCTGTTAGTTGTGTTCTTTTCTGAACACAAAGATGGGGTAACTAGGAAAAAGCATCCACTGTTATTTATAAGGTACTTGGGAAATACAAGGGCAAGCATTATTTCTATAATAAATGTTTCCAACCAGAAATATTGTTATAACGTATTTCCCTATAACTTTTTCCAATAAATGTTAAAACCACACAAGGTATGAATCCATCCCTTTCTATTTATCATAACATAAATCAAAACAATATAGCTTGGGGCTACAGACCTAAAATACTGAAATAAAAAGACTCTCTTAAAATAGAACTATATCTAAAGGATGCTATTAATGTGTGTCCTATCTGGAACAAACAGTTTGCTACCCATGAATATAGGTGTAAAGGGAGGAAGTAACATAGACCATACTGTATTCACAGGGGTGATCCTAGCTCCCGTTAAAGCAGGCAGAGGCAGACAGAGAAAGCAGAAACAGTTTGCCAAGAGTGAGAGCAAGTCTATTCAATGTTCAGACAAGCAAGAAAGCATAAAACAGAATCCATTTACATGACTGGAGAGACGGCCTGACCCTTCTTTCTCAAATGTGGCTGGTCTCCCTGCTATCTTTGCTTTGGCCAGAACAGGGTTCTGAACAGTGTACAGACAAAATCCCATCTTCCATCTCCTAGGTGGAATTCATTACTAATATATCTTATTTAAATGGATAACCAAAGTATACAGTTTGGACTACTTACAAAGTACTCTTCATTTTTTTCCCCTCAAGCAGCATCAAATATATCAATGGAGCACATCCCGTCCTGTTTTACATGACGAAGATCCTTATGATTTTGCAATGCACTTACCCACGCCTAGGTGTAGCTAAAAAAAAAAGGTAAAGGTTCCCCCCGCACATTTGTGCAGTCGTGTCTGACTCTAGGGGCCGGTGCTCATCTCCGTTTGTTAGCCGAAGAGCCAGCGCTGTCCGAAGACGCTTCCACGGTCATGTGGCCGGCATGACACACGCGGAACGCTGTTACCTACCCACCGAAGTGGTACCTATTAATCTACTTGCATTTGCATGCTTTCGAATTGCTAGGTTGGCAAGAGCTGGAGCTAGTGCGGGAGCTCACTCCGCACGCAGGGCTAGGGATTTGAACCTCTGAACTTGCAATCTTCCGATCGACAAGCCTGGCGTCTTACCCGCTGAGCCATCGCGCCCCTTAATAGGTGTAGCTGCATGTCTTCTAATGTGTGCCAAATACCACTTAACATACTTAACACTCTGGATCCAAAAAGAAAGGCTTAAAACAGATGCCACAAAACAAATCAAGCCCCCCTCTGCCCAAATATAACCAGATACAGATTAGAAATCTCCCCATATAATCAGGAAATCTGTGGTGGATGCATGGCTGCAAGCAGAAGAAAGTATACAGCTATAATAGTATTCATTGTCTTAACAATGCTGTGCTGTGGCTTCTTTTCCTCGGTCAAAAGACCATTGGTCCAAATGTCACAAGATCATGGGCTCAGAAGAGCAAAGTGCCACTTCCGGTGAAGATGGACGGCGGCTGGGGCAAAGCAGAAGAAGCTCCGTAAAAAAATTTAGAGACCCTGTGGAACTGAGCCAGCTTTGCGAATTTAAAAACCAAAAAGCGGCGGTAGAAAGAGCGGAGAATGTGGCTCTTTTGAAAGAAAAAAACTTTCGGCGGCTTTGGAAGGCGGGCGAGTCATTTGTTTGTCCGGTTTGTCTTCTTTGACTCGCGGAGAAAATCAAGCCGGGAAGCTGAAAAGCGAAAGTAGATTCCGCGGAGGGAAAGTCTTTGAAAGAGACGAGCGCCGCAGATCGCTTCACCAAGACAATTTGAAAAACAAATAAATCAAAAACAATTGTTTCTAAACGAAGAAACTAAGCGAAAGATATTTGGGTGAGAAGAGAAATAATTTCCCTACTGAAAACTTTTACAAAGACTGAATTAATTAATTAATTTAAACAAACAAACGAAGCCATTTTGTTCTTATAGAAATAACTTTGTTCTTCTGTACAAACCTTGCTGTAGAGTATAAGTATATAAGTATAGAGTATAAGTATATAAGTATAAGTGCATATAAGTATTAGATAATTAAGATATTAGATAAAATGAGTGTTAGTACTAGAAGCAAGGTTAGAAGGGGATCTGATACAGGGGAAGGAGAATGGTTAAAATCTTTGTTTGAAGATTTTACAGTCAAGACCACTAAGACAATTTCACAAACAGTGACAAAGGTGCTAGAAGAAAAATTAGAAGATTTAGAAACCAGATTAGAACAAAAACTAGGAAAGATAGAAAAGAGATTAAAAGATGATATACTTGGAGTTAAGAAACAGATTGAGAAATGTGAAGAAAACCTTGACAAAGAAGAAGAGCGCATAACAATATTAGAACTAAAAGAGAAAGAATACTGCATAAGGTTGAGGGGTGTGCCAGAAGAGAAAGAAGAGAATACGAGAGAAGTAATTGTTCAAATGTTAGCAAATTTAATTGATTGGGAGGAAGAAAGAATAGAGGAGGAAATTGAAAGAATGTTTAGAGTAAACTCAAAATATGCAACATTGTATAAAAAACCAAGGGATATAGTGATTGAATTCTCAAAAAAAAAAAAAAAAAAGACAAGGAATATAATAATACAAACATCATACAACAAAAAGATAGAAATTGAAGGGAATGACATTACTATTTACAAAGAAATACCAGCAAAAATATTAAGGAAAAGAAAAGAATATAGATTTCTAACAGATCTTTTGGGAAAAAACAATATAAATTTTAGGTGGGAAATACCAGAGGGTTTAAGTTTGACATTTAAAAGCCAAAGATTCAAATTAAACTCAATACCAAAAGCAAAGGATTTTCTGAAAAGATTTGAAAAAGAGATAGTTAATCCAGGGGATCAGAGAATAAGGGAGAAAGAGGCACTCCAGTTTCAAAAAGAAAAAGGAGCATCAAACTCTAAAGAGTTTGTTTCGCTTCTAGTAAATGAGTGAATTAAAGGCCATTACTTGGAATATTAATGGGGCCAATTGTCCTGTTAAAAGAAAACGATTGTTCCAACTACTAAGTAAATTAAAACTTGATATTACATGCCTCCAGGAAACGCATATCAAAAAAATAGATACAAAATACTTAATCAATAAAAAACTAGGAATAGAATTTATTACAGCAAATAAAAAAAAATGGAATAGTAATATATGTAAAACCCTATTTAAAGCCCAAATTAATACAAAAAGATGAAAATGGAAGGTATATTATCATCGAAATTGAAATTCAAAATTCTAAAATATTAATAATTGGAATATATGCCCCTAATAAAAATCAAAATTTTTTTTACAAAGAATTATTAAATAATTTTACAGAATATACACAAAATAATTGGCTAGTAATGGGGGATTTAAATGGAGTAGTCATGCCAAAATTAGATAGGAAATCACATTGTCAAATTAAAGATTACCAAGGCAAATTGCCTAGGGAATTTTTTGATATGACAAAAAATATGATATGACAAAAAATTTATCTCTAATTGATGCCTGGAGAAGCCAAAATGGAAACGCCAGAGAATTTACCTTTTATTCAAATAGATATAAATCATTTTCAAGAATTGACATGATATGGACATCAAAAAATTTGGAAAATAAAATTAAAGAATGTACAATTCTACCGAAGACTTTATCAGACCATAACCCTGTACAAATAATTCTGAAGATAAATTCAAAAAATTATAGATGGAGACTAAATGAAAATATCTTGAAAAATAAGAAAAATTTAGATGATCTAAAAAAGAAAGTACAAGAATTTTTCATTTGGAATTTGGATACAGAAGTTAAATTAGAAACAGTCTGGGATGCAAGCAAGGCCTTCATGAGAGGACACTTTATATCGGTGAATAATTTCCAAAAGAAAAATAGTAACAAAAAATTACAAACAATTTTGGACCAAATAAAAGAAAAAGAAAAAGAAATACAAAACAATAATAAAAAAGAAGAAATTTTAAACCAGATTAAATTATTACAATTACAAGTAAAAATTTTAATGACAGAAGAGATTGATAGAAAATTAAAATATACTAGACAGAGAAACTTTGAACATGCGAACAAACCAGGTAGATGGTTGGCATATAAATTAAGAAAAGAGAAAAACGAATAATTTTAAAAATTAGAGAAAATGATATGGATTTAATTCAAAATGAAAAAATTAAAAATGCCTTCCATACTTACTATACAAAATTATACAAAAAACAAAAAACACCATTGGACAAAATTGAACAATATGTTCAGGAATGTGACTTAGAAAAATTAACAAATGAACAAAAAGATATTACAAATAATTTGATCACATCACAAGAAATAATAGAAGCAATTACAAGACTGAAAATAGGTAAAACCCCAGGACCCGATGGGCTATCTGCGGGATATTATAAATATTTTAAAGAACAATTAACAGAACCACTTAAAAAATTATTTAATTCAATTCTCGAGGGTAATGAGATACCACAATCATGGACAGAAGCTAAAATTACTTTAATTCCCAAAGAAAACCAAGACTTAACAAAATGTCAAAATTACAGACCAATTTCCTTATTAAATAACGATTATAAATTATTCACTAGCATTTTGGCTGAAAGATTAAAAAAAATTCTACAAAATTTGATAAACCGTGATCAGAATGGATTTTTACCAAATAGACAAATTAATGAAAATTTACGTACAATAATAAATTTGATAGAATATGCAAATGTACATAATGAAAAATCTATAATGTTACTATTTCTAGACGCAGAAAAAGCATTTGACAACGTAAATTGGGATTTCATAATTAAAACATTAGAACATAGAAATTTTGGGGATAAATTTATAAAAGCAATTCAGGCAATTTACAAATTACAGAAAGCCAAAATTATAGTGAATGAAGAAGAAACGCAAGAAATTAATATAGAAAAAGGTACACGTCAAGGTTGTCCATTGTCTCCGTTAATATTTATATTAGTACTGGAGGGTTTATTGCAAAAAATTAGAAAAGACGATAATATTGAAGGCGTCAAAATTAAAAAAGAAACTTACAAATTAAAAGGCTTTGCAGATGACTTGGTGATAATTTTACAAAACCCACTAGATTCAATAGAAAACTTAAACAAAAAGTTGCAAGAATTTGGAGAGGTAGCAGGCTTTAAAATAAATAACCAAAAAACTAAAATGATAAATTTGAATATGACAAAAGAAGAGCGAGAAAAATTGGAACAAAAATCAGGATTCCAAAATGTTAAACAAATTAAATATCTAGGAATACAGATAACTGCTAAAAATATAGACCTATTTAAAAATAATTATGTTAAAATATGGAAAGAAATCAAGAATGATCTAGAAAAATGGGAACCTCTACAATTGTCGCTGTTGGGTAGAATAGCGACAATAAAGATGAATGTATTACCTAGAATTTTGTATCTGTTCCAGACGATCCCTATAACAATAACAGACCAGACCTTTATAAAATGGCAAAGAGATATAACAAAATTCATATGGCAAGGGAAAAAACCCAGAATAAAATTAAAATATTTACAAGATATTAAAGAAAGAGGAGGATTGGGATTACCAAATTTAAAATTATATTATGAAACTTGTGGTATGGTCTGGTTGAAAGAATGGATAATATTGGAAAATACAAATATACTAAATTTAGAAGGACATGACAATAGATTTGGTTGGCACGGGTATATGTGGTACAATAAAAGTAAAGTTAACAAAGCATTCAATAATCATATAATTAGGAAATCATTATTAAGAATATGGAGCAGATACAAAAATTCTTTATTACCTTCACTTCCACTGTGGACATCATCTCAGGAGGCATATGCCAGAAAAGAAAGTTCAAATGATAAAAAATGGTTAAGGTACAAAGATTTGCTTAAATTTAGTGGAAATAATTATGAATTAGAAAAAGAGGGTTACAAATGTCAATGGTTCATATATTTCCAATTAAAAGAACAATTCAAATTAGATCAAAAAACGTTCAAATTTCTGAAATCAACAGAAAATTGGGATAATATATTATGGAAAGAGAATGACCATTTGATTTCAAAATTATATAAAAAACTATTAGAACTAAAAACTAATGATATAATAACTAAAAATTATATGATAAAATGGGAAGAGAATTTGGGCAAAGAGATCAGTTACGAAGATTGGCAAACCATTTGGACTAAAAACACTAAATTTACTTTAAGTAATAACTTAAAAGAAAACAATTACAAGATGATTTTCAGATGGTATATGACTCCTGAGAAATTATACAAAATGAAATGTTTAGGATCAAATATATGCTGGAAGTGTAAAATAAAAGTGGGATCTTATTATCATTTATGGTGGTCTTGTAAAAAAACAAAAAAAAAAATTGGGAAAAAATCCACAATTGTATTTGTAAAATCATTGGAATTAATATGGAAAAGAAACCAGAATTATACTTATTGGGACTTATGGATACAAAGTGGACTAAAGACTGTAAAAATTTACTATTACATCTGATCGCTGCAGCAAGAATAACCCTAGCGAAACATTGGAAAGAAGAACAGACTCCATCAATAGAAGAATGGATTTTTAAAACAATGGAATTAGCACAAATGGACAGATTAACGAACTTGGTAAAAGGTAAAGAAATAGGAAATTATGAATCAACATGGAACCCCTTTTTAAATTTCATACAAAAGGAGTATAATATAAAACAAATTTTGTAAGATAGAAAAGATCGAAGATAAAAGAGAAGGATGAAAATGAAATCAATAAATGAGATAAAAAACTAATATAAAGACAAAATATCAAAAAGGAAGGAAAGATACAAAGGAAATAGTTTTGTTAAATATATATTATAAAAGTTTTTTCGTAAAAGAAACAGGAAGTCATTCTGTTTTATATGTAACTTTGTATGTTGTCTTTGTTTTGTGTTATGTGTTTTGTGTAATTATGTTGTGTATATGTTGTAAATCTTTGTAAATGTAGCTATTGGTGTGATGTGTAAATATTTTAAATAATAAAACTTTAAAAAAAAAAAAAGAAGAAGAGCAAAGTGCCCTTTAAATTAGCACACTAAAGACAGAAGCAAGGGGAATTTCAAACACTATCCAGAGCCCTGTTAAGGAATAGGAAGGAATCTACTTTTAGAAGAGGGCTCTCTCCGGTCTGGAGGAGACTTGTTGTTGTTGAGTCGTTTAGTCGTGTCCGACTCTTCATGACCTCATGGACCATAGCACGCCAGGCATTCCTGTCCTCCACTGTCTCCCGGAGTTTGCTGAAATTCATGTTCATTACATTGGTGATGCTATCTAACCATCTCATCCTCTGCCGTCCCCTTCTCCTTTTGCCTTCAGTCTTTCCCAGCATCAGGGTCTTTTCCAGTGAGTCCTCTCTTCGCATTAGGTGGCCAAAGTATTTGAGCTTCAGCTTCAGTATCTGTCCTTCCAATGAGCAGTCAGGGTTGATTTGGAGGAGACTAGATTTTATTTATTTAATTTATTTATTACTCAAATTTATATAGCTGCCCATCTCACAGAAAGCCACTCTGGGCGGCTTACAATTGTACTCATCGTTCTATGACGTCTTAAAATAAGGCAAAGGCCATGCTGTCATTGCATGATTTATGCTCCCAAGAAACAAAAAACTGAGCCTCGTTACCCATCTTCTGAGCCCAGACGGTGAAGCCATTTGCAACCTCAAGATAATTTCACTAGAAAGGTTGCATCGTTACAAAATAGACTGCATGCCTTTCCTTTTAAGGGGATGCTGTCTTGCCCTTATTTTTTTAATTGCTGGAAAATATGTGAAGGCTAGACTTCAGCACTTGCCCTGGAACAAACCCTTTATATCAAAGCCTATTGCACGTAGATGGAAGGACTGGGAAGTGCCCCTGCATGATCTGCGTTGCATATTGACTGGATAAGTCCCCTGGGCTTATGTGATAACTCAATTGCTCTGGATCTGATATCTCTGTATACGTCCCGTGGCTTGGGAAAAATATGGTCTCTTACTAGGTGAGACCCAGAAAACCCAGTAACTCTCTCAGAAAGTTATTCTCTTCAAAAACAAGGCTGTTATCAGAAACAGCGGCGGTGGTGATGATGTATGACAGCCAGAGACCTCCATGACTCAGGGAGGTGATGAACTGACAGGCAGATGGAATCCATTCACTTCGCTTCTCAGTATAAGTTTTCCTGTAAAACTAACAGGAGGAGAAAGGGGCTGCAAGCAACCATAAGGCACAGACTTTAAGAAACAGTCTGGAAGGAAAAACTAAAAAGAAAAAGAACAATGCACAGAACTCTGCTTACGTTTTAAAGTGCCTTCCTAGAAGTCACTATTTGGGGAGGAGGGGGCATTAATGTAACTTGGCTATTGTCACCTATTTTGGGGCAACCTGACTACTTTGAACAGATAGCAATTTTTGCACAGCATTGCGTTAGAGCGCCAATTCTGCTCTGTATCCGTTTATCTATCTGGTTGTGAATTCAAAAGAACAAGATGTTTCAGACCATCGTTCGAAAAGCAACTTCAGCATATCGCCCGCTACCTACACATCAGGCAGGGGAACCCGGGCTGAAGTACACTGGCAAAGTAGTCCAGGAAACTCAACTCAGCTGCTTCTATATTCCACCTGGAGGTAAGGATGCACAGTGTTCTATATAACTCTACAAAAAGAAAATCCTTATTTGATGGTGGTATATTTTGTTCAAATTCTGTTTTGGAACAGGCAAGAACCATGTTTAACGTTCAGGTTATGTGTTTTCTAATAGCTGTTTTCAGAGCAATTCAGGCTCAGCAAGTCAAAGCATTAATTAATATGAATGCACTTCTATCTCGAGAAGATACCTCATTTTGAGGGGCAAGGGGAATGTGAAACTAAAATGTAGACTTTACAGGCAAGGTTGGGATCAAGAGATATCGTAGTAAAACAGAATACTGTTATATATCAAATAAAGAATTGTTTTGCACTGCAGGTAGTCTGATATATTGGGGACTAGAACTTACAGGACGTAATCTAATTCAAAAGAGATTTATGCATTTTAAAATTAAAGATTTCAACCAAAGTGTATCAATTCCATATACAATTTTGTTTTTATTTTCACTGCAGAAAAAAAAATGGCTATTCTTCTGAAGCTTGTCATTCTCCAAGCCCTCCTCATTTACTCTTTTTTAAATTTAAAATCACAATTTACATGTGTTACACATTTAATTTTTTGTGACTTAAGCATAACAACAGCCTAAGGCTTTTGACCCTGGAGGAACCCTTGAATTATTTCCCAGGCCTCGGGGAACCCCTGCACATTCAGGCTCAAATATAGGCCAGAAGTTACAAAATCATTATATTCGTTTCATGGGTAGGCCTGTATATATGCATTAACAGTGTTCTTAAACTAAAAATGAAGAAAGAAACGTACCTCTTTAATGTGAAGTTGCCCGAATTTGAAATATTTTTTTAAATAAATCGTGATCTCCCAGGGAACCCCTAGTGACCTCTCGCGGAACCCTAGGGTTCCACGGAACCCTGGTTGAGAAACCCTGACCTCTTTTAAAGATGTAATAAAAGACTGATTTCCAAACATTACACTGGATTTTTTTTTCAGATTTCATCTTTCAATAGTACTTAGTAAGTACACAGTCACACCAAACTTTGATTTTATCTATTTGCACAAAATCAGGCGTTCTGTTTGTAAGGATTCAATGGCAGAATAGAACAGAAATAGAAAGACATTTGAAACGTCCTTCTTAAAAATACAGCAGTATTCCGCTTCCACTACTGTCTGCTTGATGTGGTCTATCTTATCTTCAAGAAATGTCCAGAATTCTCCCACTTGGTAGTGTAGTCCAACACCCCCCCCCCCCCCAAATGTTCAGACAAACTGGAATGTTACCTATGTGCTGAACTTCATGAAGGGAAAATGCACTTAAATGCATTAATTGCTTGTATGAATCTCTCTCACATCTTTAAAAAGCTAAAAACAAAACCATCACAACTCCTTCCACATGGATTAGAAACGCTCCAGTCAAACTGGAAAAATACCCAGTGCAAAATTGGTACTAACTGCTGACAGTCTACATAGTTTTGTTATCTTAGACTCTTGAATCCATTTCTTCTCACATGGCATAGTTTTATTCTGATACAGTATTAAGCATTAAGTTGTAGACCGAAACCCCTACATCTGAATTATGTATGAATTCATATGTTGTCAAAGTGAGTTTACATATACATTTGCAAGAGAAATAAAGGAAACAATACATCAGTTGGTTAGATATAATTTTTATCACTATACACAAACTGCTGAGGTTAGTTAATCTAGCCCAGTGCTGTTTGCACTGACACACAACAGTTCTTTAAGGTGTAAAGTAGATAGCTTTCCAATTACCCAGAATTCTTTAAACTGACATGGTGTCATGACCTTGGGATATTTGGGGTGAAAAGCTTGAGTTTTAGTATTGAGCAGCAACACCTATAACTGCTGCAGTTGAAAAGTAGTGTCTGCCTTGAAAGATCAGTTGAAAGACATATGCAATTCTGGATCTTTTAGCTTTAGAGCTTTTGCTTGGAAGATATTCCAAACTAACATTTTCATCATAACACTATTCAGACTTATGTAAGGAAGATTGCCAGAAATCTTGTATGTTCCATTTATTTCACTTCTCATAATACTCAGCTAAAATCAACTTTACTTGTTAAACTAATCTGAAATCCAAATGAAATGCATTAGAATGGCTTGCTAAACCATCTTATTTATGAAAGTCAACTATTTATTAAGGTTACCCTTTTGCTATTCAAAAGAATTGGGCGGATGGCAACCAGACAACTTTATTACTGTGTGATACTTCACAACTTGAAATAACGTTCTGAGAGAAATGTGGGGTTAACAATCTCTTTCTATGAAGTAAGAAAACTGAGCAAGAAGAAAGAACATATGCAGGACAGCTGTTTAAGCACCCATCAATCATTTCTACTAATTTGGAATTGCAGCAGCTAGATCAACTATTGAAATAACTCTATTGCAAATGTACTTTAGAGCTAAAATACTATTGCTGGTGAGCTAATTTTACAGTGTTCCACTTGCTGAATGTTATTAACTACAGAGTATGTTTTGAACGGCATGGTGGCTCAGCAGGTAAGATGCCAGGCTTGTCGATCGGAAGATCGCAACTTCGGAGGTTCAAATCCCTAGCCCCGCGTGATGGAGTGAGCTCCCGCACTAGCCCCAGCTCTTGCCAACCTAGCAATTCGAAAGCATGCAAATGCAAGTAGATGAATAGGTACCACTTCGGTGGGTAGGTAACAGTGTTCCGTGCGCGTCATGCGGCCACATGACCACAGAAGCGTCTTTGGACAACGCTGGCTCTTCGGCTAACAAACAGAGATGAGCACCGGCCCCTAGAGTCGGACACGACTGTGCGGGGCAACCTTTACCTTTATCTGTTTCCTCCAACATTTTCACAGGGTTGGCTAGACTTTCCACTAGACTACCATGCTTTACAAAGGACCTCTTTGGAATGGCTTGCACATTACTATTCTGCACATTACTATTCACCGCCAGCCTTTCCACCTGTCAGTTTCAAAGCTGACTTCAAAAGGCTGGTTCTAATGTTTGAATCCCTAAGCCAGCTTTTCTCTTCCTTTTGACCCTGGAGGAACCCTTGAAATATTTTTAGGCCTCGGGGAACCCCTGCACATTCAGACTCAAATATAGGCCAGAAATTAACAAAATTATTATATTTGTTTCATGTGTAGGCCTGTATACAGTATATGCATTAACAGTGTTCTTAAATTAAAAATAAAGAATGCGACTTACCTCTTTAATGTGAAGTTGCCCGAATTTGAAATAATTTTTTAAATAAATCGTGATCTCCCAGGGAACCCCTAGTGACCTCTTACGGAACCCTAGTTCCACGGAACCCTGGTTGAGAAACCCTGCCTGAAGCAGTTTAAAACCTCAAGAAGAGGTTTATGAAGGGTGTACATGTAGACCTTCAGCACTTCTAACTAAGAGGAGCAGGGGTATTCAGTCTGTTCTCCCACCATATTTGCACTATATGCCTGATTATGAGATTGCTATTCCAAAATACTTTTGGCATGGCAGATAATTGGTTATACATCTGGCCGCCTTATTTGTCCTTGTCTGACGATACCACTTCTGTTTCTGATTCTGCTGAGTTTTTATTATCCACTTGCCTTGAGGTCTTAATTCTGATGATAAATCAATTTATTTACACTGCTTACGTTTTCAACTGCTCTGTAGTCAAAGTAGATAAAAATAACAGAAAACAATCCTATGCCTATGTCTGACGTACAAGTGCCCAACTTATAACTTTCAGCATTTCGTATCACTGTTTGTAATGAAATGTCATTATCGCTTGAACATGGAAATAGTTACAACATTTTCTGGAGTCATATAACCTTGATATGAGTGAATATTTTTGGTACAGTGACCAATCTGTAATGATCTTTGATTGTCCAGGCTTAGAATGATAGGAGCTGAATTGCAGCATATCTGGTGGGCACCCGGTTGGGGAACATTGCTGAATAGCATAGCCAAAGGAGCAAGAAATCTACAGGTTGTACATTTGGAAAGATTTGTGATGGCTGATTTGCATGCACTCCTCCTACCTTACAGCAGGAGAATATATATCATTAGTTTTTAAAATTTGTTTTAGGAAACCATGGGCTCTTCAGAAGATTTTCAGGAAGTTCTTCAAGATATAAACTGCCCTGGAACGTTGTCCTAGGACAGTTCACAGATATTATTAATAAATAAGATTAATAACAGTGACAAGCTTTTCTGAAATACTGCTTGCTAACCATGACCAAAATTTTTCGACAGTGTACAGTTGCAAGAAAGTTTTGAATGAGCTTTAAACTGCATTCTCATCAATCATATGATCTACGTTTATGCCATGTAACATACTACATGTCTTTGCATGGCACTGATATAATATTTAATAAACAAATATTTTGTTTATTATAATAGACAGATATTTTGTTTTTTGTATAACATTAATCTATTATTGTAAATATTAATACAATAATTATATTAATAATAATAATATAATAAACACTATTTTTGTTTTATCTTATGTATTTTGTGTTTTTATTTGTTTTACTGTAAGCCGCCTAAAGTCACGTAAAAGTGAGATGGGTGGCTATATAAATTGAGGAAACAAGCAAACAAACAAACAATTTAACTTGTATGCTGCTCAACTCTCAACAACTCTGAGCAGCTCACCACAATCAAAGAATTACAATAAAATTGATTAAACATAAAAAATAAAGTTAAAGGTGGCACTCTCCCTCACCGAAGGCCTGGGTGAAGAGCGCAGTGGGGGCCATCCAGATCTTGTGGGGAACCTCGTTCCAGAGGGCAGGTGCTGCTACAGAGAAGGTACATTTCCAGGTTCCTGAGATGACATTGTTTAACTGAAGGAACCTGGAGCGCGCCAACCCTGCAGGATCGAATTGGTCAGGCAGATGTTATTGGAGACAGGCGATTCCCCCAAGAAACCAGGCTCTATGCCATATAGAATACAGAGATTGCTTCCCTAAGGTGTCAAGTTTGACAGTTCTGGTTAATAATTTTTGGTGTATTTAAATTTGACAATTTTTGATACAGGGTATTTGAATAATATGGCTAAAGATTTCTGGTTCAGAATATAAAAAAAAATTCTCTTCTCACCCCTATGGGTGGTCTGTGTCTTCCTCAACCTCGGGTCCTCTGCCAGAGGCCTGGGAGTTTGAGGCTTCTGCGCAGTATCTTAGCTGTTCCTAGCACTGTACTCTTCTGGACAGAGAGCTCTGATGTTGCTCCTGGGATCTGTTGGAGCTACTCTCCCAGCTTAGGGAGTCACAGCCCCGAGTGCTCCTACCACCACTGGGACCACTTTGGCCTTCATTTTCCACATCTTTTTATGCATGTATGTATGGTATACCAAAAGTCAGGCCTCATAGGCTAATGACAGTGTTTTTTTTCCCAGATGTTTTTCCCCAAATGTTACTGTACTTAGGAATGCTCAAAGATCATGCATCAAACCAGTAAGGAAGTGCTTAAAAGAAAACGGCAACCTATTTGAACATTTAATGTAATTTATATAATAAATTGTCTATGGGGCCTGACTTTTGGTACGCCATGTGTGCATGTATGTATGTGTATATGTGTATATACATACACATACACATACATACACAGAGCCAGTTTGGTGAAGGTGCTGGCCTAGAAATCAGGAGACTCTTGAGTTCTAGTCCTGCCTGAGGCATGAAAGCCAGATGGGTGATTTTGGGCCAGTCCCTCTCTCTCAGACCAACCCACCTCACAGGGTTGTTGTTGTGGGAAAAATAAGAAGAGGCGTGTTCGCTGCCTTGAGTTATATACAAAAAAGGCAGGATAAAAATTTAATAATAGTAATAATTATTATTAATAATACACACATGCACATGCCCTCTAAATGTTAAGAAACTCCAACTCTCATCAGTCTTAGCCAGCACAGCCAATAGTAATTGATGAGTTTTAATCCAAAATCTTGAGGTCTACACAATGTCCACTCTTAATTTACACCACATATTTCCAATTAATAGTCCACCTACTTTTAAATATAACATTATTTCTAAAATTCTATTTAAAATATCAGATTCTCATTTTATAATATAAAGAACTGGTTAACCAGCATTAAAATGCAGACAGAAATGTGTTAGTCAAAATTATACATAACAGAAATATAGTTTATAGAATTTAAGTACTAGCCAATTTAATAACAGTGCATAAAAGGTAATTTTCTTGCAGTAAGCACTAATTTTGCTTCCCAGATACAGTTAGCTAGACCAAGCAAATAGCTATTATTGAGTTTACTTGTACTTACAGATGAAGTGGAGCTATTTTTGAATAAACATTTGAATTGGAATAGGGAAAGTGTTCACTGAAGGAAAACAGCAAACAATATATTCTAAGTAATTAGCAATAAAGGTAAACAAGACTGCTTTCAGAAGATCATATCTTAGCTTATTAAACTGAGATATTTATCAAACCTTCTGTCTACATATACAGCTCTTTCATAGCATGAGCAAAGAAAACAAAAAATCCTTAATTACCATCGCTTTTTGTTTCATCTGAGCCTAGCTAGGATAGAAGCACCTAGTTGACCTTGGCTGATCTTGAAAATCTAGCAGTGTTATTACTTGGATGAGGGACCACCAGTCCTAAATAGGGTAGCCAGTCTGTGAACAAACATTTGTAAAGTCCTTGGTGCTCTCTGAGCTTGGTTGTTTACTTGCAGACATTTCATTACCCAACTAGGTAACATCATCAGTGCTAGTGAGTGTGGGCTTTGCTCCCTGTTTATATACAGTAGCTTGCCCTGTCAGTGTTGGTGGGGTGTGGTTTCCTCCTTAGTAGTTCCTTGATTAGGGTATTGTTTTCTGCTTGATTGTTTGCCTGGTGTTAATCCTTTTGTTTTTTTAGCTTTTTTTTTCTCTTAGCTTTTTTCTTGTCTCTTTTAAAAGACAAGAAAAAAGCTAAGAAGGAAACAAAAAGACCGGAACACATCCTATCCAGCAGCCAACACCCAGATAAGCAGCCAGTTTGGTGAAGTGGTGAAGGTGTTGGCCTAGAAACCAGGAGACTAAGTTCTAGTCCCGCCTGAGGCATGAAAGCCGGCTGGTTGACTTTGGGCCAGTCATTCTCTCTCAGCCCAACTCATCTCACAGGGTTGTTGTTGTGGGGAAAACAGGAGGAGGAAGGAGTACTAAGTACAGTATGTTCGCCGCCTTGAGTTATTTATAAAAATAATACAGGCGGGATAAAAAATTTTTAAAAATATATATCAAAATATGCTTTTTTAAATAGATGAGATTGTTTAAAAGCAGTGTATAAGAAACACATTTTACCATAACAATTCATTTTGTTCATGTGTTAGTAAGTTACTCACATCTAGCATTTCTGTAGAGTAGAAAAGGATCCTGCAACTGGAAATCCAGATCCTTTGTTATGGGTTCTGTCCGATTTTCCATGCTCAGCCTATTCATAATGGTAAATCCATACTTGGGGGAAGCTGATCTGAAAATGACCAAAGTTGAAACCATCAACAATCAATCAAAAATATTTCTATTATAGTACGATAAATATTTCAAAACCTTTTCAAGCACTGGCACTTTTATTACAAATAACTTTTGAGGGTTCAAGGAAATAATTATTTTCTCAAAAGCCTTAACTTCAACAGAGAGCCGCTGCCTCTATTTCTTTGAATAGCAGCTTGTCACTGTTATAATCAGAGGCATCTGTGGAAGGCTGTCAAGCCCTTTGAGGTTGGTGAACTCAGAAAACCATTTGTATTTCTGGAAACATCTTTACTGCTAGTAGGGTGGTAATGTACTTGGAAGCCTACCAAAGTAATTCTCCTGCACAGCTTACTCCTAATGTAATTACGGTAGAGTTACTCTGAGTCTTTCTCATGTGTCCCCCCTTCCTTGGACTCAAGAATCTCCTCTGTAACTGGCCCTGTTTCCTCCCTTCACAATCTTGCTGCCTCCTCTCTGTTCCCATGGCCTGTTAGGTCTTCCATCACACTACCTCACTCTTCAAATTCATGCTATCTTCTAACATGGAACATACCAAGAGCAATAGCACCCCTCAGTCTGCGATGATGAGCCAGACTTCTCCTCGAGGTCAGCCGAGAAGTCTGGAATGGAAGAACCCAAAGAGGCTGATACATTGTTAGCTGGCCAGTCGTATTAATGCGATGGGCAGCCTTATAAATGGATTTAAATAGCAAATCAATACGGGTGCCCCTCTCTCCCTTGTTCAACATCTGATCTGAAACTGTGGTTTGTGAGGCAGGTATCGCAGGGAGCCCACTTCTTCCTGGCAATCAAAGTCTAACATGGCAGGAGGCAGTTCAAGGGGGATGAGGCCGGGGTGGTAATTTCGGATGGAGTGCCGCTGTGCAGGGTGGCCAAAAGAGCAGAGATGCGGGGAGAGATAGGTGGGTGGGTGGAGTTGAAGTGCCCCTGCAGTTGTAAGTGCAGGCAGGCTGTCAAGCACCTAAATTTTAATCATGTGACTGCAGGGGGCTGCAAGGGCCGTAACTTCGGGGACCAGGCGTAAGTACCATTCGTTCAGTGCCACCGTAACTTCAGTCACTGAACGAACTGTCGTTAAGCGAGGACTACCTGTACATCCATTGCCACTTCCCACAATCTTTCTATGTCAGGATAGCCCTTCCGGTGATTTAAATATTCCAGTATCCCCTCCTGTGTCTAAAATCCAGAATATACTATAATTCATAGTCCTCTTCCCCCTGAGCCAGAACCAGAGGGAGAAGGGAAGCTGCAGAATGGAAGGGACAGGGAGCTCTTCCTGCACAACGAGAGAGCAGTGATACATTGTGTGTATTTTCACAATAGTGGGCAACTGCAAATGAAAGCCCACCAGGCTGATTTGAGCCCTCACAGGGAAGGGGGCCAATAAGCTTTGAGTTTCTTGGACTGATGGGAGAAACGTAGAAGCTGAATGAAAACCATACAAAATCCCCCACAGCAGTCCCAGTGTTCTCTGTCCTAGAAGCATTGGCTGCCCTTCTATACATTGCCTTAGCCAAATCTAGCTGCTTCCTTAAGACGAGTTGTGCTGCCTGTCTCTCTTGGAGAAAATCAGAGGCTCAAAGAACTGAGGCAGGAGTCTGGAGGGTAAACAGTGTGGCTGAAAGCTGTAATTTGCTTGGAAGGAGACATGCCAATAGAGGAATGCAAAGTTGCTATATGCAAATTTTGCAAATGGCAACAAGTCAGTCCAACTGTTCTGTTGATAGGATATTTAGCAATGCAAATATTGTTTTAATATTGCATTATTCTGCACCATCTTCCCATTCAATTCTTGGTGATGTGCCGATGACAGATGAATATTAATGTCCAATAATTGAAAAGGTTCTTTGCAGAACCGAGATGTAAATTGAGAGCCATGAGATGAGATCACATGATTAACTAAGCCCTTGTATTGGAAAACATGGTCTAGAAACAGCTATGCAGTTTCCAGAGCAGATGGTAGCCCTTTAAAAAAAGGTAAAGGTTCCCCCCGCACATTTGTGCAGTCATGTCCGACTCTAGGGGCTGGTGCTCATCTCCGTTTGTTAGCCGAAGAGCCAGCGTTGTCCGAAGACGCTTCCACGGTCATGTGGCCGGCATGACGGGCACGGAACGCTGTTACCTACCCACCAAAGTGGTACCTATTCATCTACTTGCATTTGCATGCTTTCAAATTGCTAGGTTGGCAAGAGCTGGGGCTAGTGCAGGAGCTCACTCCGTCACACGGGGCTAGGGTCTCAAACCTCTGAACTTGCGATCTTCCGATCGACAAGCCTGGCGTCTTACCCGCTGAGCCACCACGCCCTTTACACGTAATAAAATGAGCCATCTCTGTAAACAGATCCACTACCAGTGGAATGGTCATAAAACTCTGCACATCTGGGACATCCAGGGAAACTGTGTCCCATAGTCCAATGGTGGAAAGTAATGGTTGGAGCAAACTGGTAGGCTTAGCAGAGAGCGCCTTGGCCCTTAACAGACATGACATGAAGAAAAGTAGTCTTTGACATCTTCTCTTGCCCTTGGCTACCAGAAATCTCTAACCAAATGATGCAATGTCTCAAAAACTACCTCATGCCCTGTGCAAGGAAGCAGTCAAATAGAGATGAAAGAATTCTTTGTGGTCATTTATTCTCAACTACACAGGAGTTGTATGTGCAGGATGGGTCATGCCACTGATCATCTCCACCTGCACAGTCTTCTAGTGGTTGTACCTGCAAGCCCAACTGCTGTATAATAGCCCCATCTATGAAATTACCAGTCACCCCAGAATTCAAAAGTTCTGACGACTGGACTTCTGAGCCTGTGGGGGTACGAACACTAATGGAGAATATAACTCTATTGCTGCCTTCTCTCTGTTCCTGAGGTCTGCTAGGCATTCTGTCACAGGGGATTAAAAAAAAAAGATGGTCGCCATAACCTTATGATTAAAGTTCCACCCTTTTTTTTTTACATTTGTCATATAGTCACAAGCACCATCTTGACTTTTTTGACCAACCCAACTGATGCCCCCGATTATAATTAAGATCTTTCCCAACCACTTTGGGCTTTAGATCATCACTGAATCATCTTTCAGAAGGTAGCTTCTTCAATGTAAAGTATTTTTTGAAAATTGACCTAAATATTGTTTTGGACTTATATAAACATTAGTGGCATACCCTGAAAGAGCAGAGTGTGCATATTACTAGCAAAGGCTTTGCAGAGTAGTAACTAGTTCTATAAACGTAGTTGAATGTTGCGTTGTCCCCAGATTTATTCTTCATAATCTGAAGTCTCCTTCCAGTTTATTAATTTGATTCTCCACATACAAAGTATAAAGCTATGGCTTTTATTTAGAATAAGCCTTATATATTACCCAAGGCTTATAGGATTGCAGGCCAACTGCCCTATTATGTTAATATAAGGGCTGATACAAAATAAATTCATTCTATAGATGCTTTGTCACCATTTCTCCTTTTTTCCTGTTACATTTTCAGCACATAGCAATTGAAACTAGTGGTACATTCTAATCTGAACCTAAATTTAATACCACTGAAAAGAGTCAGGATAAATATCTGGGAAGTGTTTCAAGTTGGTAGTCCCAGAGGACATTCTGAGCCAGGAGATTGAATGTGCAATACGTGAAACAAGGCAACAAAAAATGAAACAAAAATGGAACTGAAAGAAACCAAACAAAATAACAGTCAAGGCATTACCGTGCCTGCAGATTGTTCAGTTTGTTTAACTGTCACCTCCAATAGGATAACTTTTAACATTTTAAAGCACATTTCTTTCACCCTCAATTTTAGCAGCAGTAATCTCTAAACCAGTTTAATTATCCAAATAGCCACAGCTGCAAGATACAATCTGTCATCGCCGTTCCTTTTATTTTTAACACACTGAACCAGTTATTTTTCAAGAATAAAATGTGTGAATTTTACAAATGTTCATTTGTGAACACTCCATATGCAAAGCAAACAGGATGGAGAGTATTTTATTTTATTTATTAGATTTAATATAGCCATTCACTCCAGGCTAAATAAGTTCAAGGCTGATGTTACTGAGAAGCCAAATTCAGATACTCTTAGGCATTCGGTGTCATTCCTTCGATTATTAATCACTGCAATCCCAAAACTCCTAGTGGCTTGCAGTATATTCTCTGCTCTTTGAAATATAATCTTATGTTCTGATAAAAACAAAATGTTACATTTGCCATTTATTTATTTTAATAATACCACTTCCCTATATATATATATATATATATATATATTATTATTATTATTATTATTATTATTATTATTATTATTTCAATTTATTCCCCGCCCATCTCCCCTGCAAGGGACTTGCATATATATATATGATATGCATGGTGGCTCAGCGGGTAAGACGCCAGACTTGTGGATTGGAAGATCGCAAGTTCGGAGGTTCGAATCCCTAGCCCTGCGTGATGGAGTGAGCTCCCGCACTCGCCCCAGCTCTTGCCAACCTAGCAATTCAAAAGCATGCAAATGCAAGTAGATTAATAGGTACCATTTCGGTGGAATGGTAACAGCATTCCACATGCGTCATGCCGGCCACATGACAGTGGAAGCGTCTTCGCACAACGCTGGCTCTTCGGCTAACAAACGGAGATGAGCACCGGCCCGTAGAGTCGGACATGACTGCACAAATGTGCGGGGGGAACCTTTACGTTTTTACAGATATTCATTTTAAAAGGAGTAAGTAGGTGTGCCAAAAGGAGATGCCAAGAGAACATGTGGTTGGCCGAACTGGAATTAAAGCAAAACACCACTAGAATAAATTGTTAATTTACATTTATTGCAGAATTCATGTTTGTTGTGGAGAAGGTGTAGCTATGTGCATGTATGCAAATACAGATTTCCTTATTATTTCCTGATTATTACTTATTCTTTCCTACTAGGTCAGCTTGCTAGCCATACTATCTTTGAGATATGGTCACTGAATAGAAAAAATTTGGTTTACTGGGCCACTGGTTCTTATCTGATTCCTCCCTGTCGCCACTCAGGGTCAATTCAGCTTGCAGTGAACGTTTTCTTACAAGGGCACTTTAAGCAGTTCACATGTATGGGGGGGGGGACATCTTACTGCTTACATGTGTGTGTGTGGGGGGTACCTTTTATCACCATACCACTCACACTGGATGTTGATTGCAGACATAATGAAATATGTGAATTGGATCAAAGTAGCAGGAGCTTTACAGAGGGGAGGGGAGTATCTGCTTAAGAAGCCCCAAAACACCCACTGAAGTTAAGGGTATTAGCATGATCTTGGAAGCAGTTTCCCTAGAGCAGTGTTTCTCAACCTTAGCAACTCTAAGATGTGTGGACTTCAGCTCCCAGAATTCTCCAGCCAGCAGTGAAGAATTCTGGAGAATTCTGGAAGTTGAAGTCCACACATCTTAAGAGTTATCAAGGCTGAGAAACACTGCCCTAGAGTACCACATATGGGCTGTAACTCTCTGGATGACCACTAGATGGCAGCAAAGGAACACAGAAAATTAATTCCTTGCTGCCCTGATTTTTGCTGGCCAGATTTGATAGCCTTAACTTTCCCCTTCTCTGACTGGAGGCAGAGTTCTGACTTCAGACAAGGAGAGAGATTGTTCTCATGACATGACAGCATCAAAAGATTGCTGAGGAGGGCTGGGTTATTAGTAGGGGCCCTCTACTAACTGGCAGGGCCCTCAAACACAGCAGAAGTTCAACCAAATAAACCGGCAACAAAAATGTAATCCTCCACTATCTGTAATGTAATGCCAGGAAGAAACCTATTCTTTCAACTTTATTATTTTTCTAAAAGGAGAGAGAGCGAAGGGCTCCTTTCCAAGGTATAATAAATTTGCTGAGCAGGTTATTTTAAACTATTGATTTATCATATTAACACCCATGTGAGCATGTTTTATTTGGGTGTTTTGATAGCTACACCAGAGGAAAATAACATTCCGAAATTTGCAACTGCTGATTCAATCAATTAATTCCCTCGCTCTTTCTTTTCTGTGTTGAGCATGGAATGACTTAACAACTCTAATCAGAAAAATAGTTTAATGGTCTCACCTTGTATAAACAAATAGTGTTCCTTCCACATCAGTCTTCTCCTAAAATCAAATACAAAATGCTTAGTTGTTTTAGTGATATCATACAAACATGCAATCAAGCTATTAAAAAGTATATAGACAGATAACGTGTGTTTTTACACCAGTAGGTGATCACTGCCTTTTTGGCCCGTTAATGTATTCTACATCAATTCTTTTTTTTCAAAACATATATTTTTGCCCCCAGTAGTACACCGTCTTAAAACCTGTGTGCCGAGTATATGCTCTAAAATGAAATGTTCTCTTCACTAGGAAGAATTAGGGACAGGTTTTAATTATTTTGTGATAACAGCCATTTTTCCATATTTTGAGGGGAAAAGTGTGTCTCTTTACTGAATAATAATATTTGTAGCTGGTGTCCTATGTTTAGACCATCTATAATCAAGCAAGCAACAGGAAACGCTAAAACTTCCTAAGAACACTTTCATTACCATTTTAAACTCATGGTACCCTAAAGGAGTTCCTATAGGGCATGCTTTATTATTGTTATATAAATCATGACAACAAGACATCTGTTATCTATCTGATTTTAAAATGCATCACAAAAAGTACCATGAATTTGAAACTAACAAAACTGGCCGTAAAATATGCAACTAGCCCATACCCCGTATTTTAAATTTAAAATAAATTCATATGCAATGTAATTATACTTACATCAACAAACCATGAACTATAGTTCTGAAAATATGAGGGGTATCTGACTACTAAAATATATTAACAAAGAGACAGAAATCTATTTTCCTGGGTATAAATAAGTCTGTGCAGTGATTTTAAAAGGTTTTAATAAAGCCTCGCCTAAGAAATATCAATATAAGCAAGTAAAAAGACTATGCAGAGCAAAATTGCTTGGGACCAAGGAAGGAACAGTCACTCTTGGGGATGGCTAATACCTTAGAGAGCTCCTCTCCTACATTGGATTAAGTTAGATCGTTTTACCATTCTTGCCTCTTGGATTTTAATCTTGTTTTATAATTTGTATTTTTATATTCTATGTATATTTTATGCTTTTTGTTTCTATTATTTTGTTGTAAACCGCCCAGAGTCCCTCCGGTGGAGGGAGATGGGCGGTGATAGAAGTTTGACTGACTAACTAACTAACTAACTAACAAACTAACTAACAAACAAACAAACAAACAAATAAATATAGAAAGCATTAACAGGTTAAAAGCATTAGTATGGATACCAGTATCTCTATATACCCTGTACAAAGAGTGCTTAGTCTTAGTTTAGAATTATCACTATCCTGAAATAGCTATGTAAAAAAAAATCTACATAGCAATACATATAGAGATATTGAATCAGGGCTGCAAAAATAGATCTCTCTGGATGTCAGCAAGAATATACAGAAAACTATATATCTTTGCTGCCATCTACAGGACACCCAGAGCTTTACAACTCATATATGGTATAATAATAGATATATTATTAATATCTGCTTTTTTTCATTTTCTGGATATGATTTCAAACATTATGCCAGGAATGTAACTTTCAACAAGTCACATAAGTTCAAATATCCCCTGTCAAATATGTTGAAATTAAAGGGTCAAGATAGTAAAAACGTCAGCTACGTCGAAAGATTGTTCCAGGAAACACTGAGAACTCGGGAGTTCCAAATTTAGTACATATAGCTCAGGAAAGAGGAAAACTGAATTTTAATTCATACAGAGTCCAGGATAAAATAAGCAAACATCGTATCATGTACAGGGATTCACAAGAAGGACAACCAGTATTGAAGAGTTCTGGAGAACAAGATGACTCCCTATTTTGTGACATTATGGTCAGTCCTAACAAACATACTGTCTAATTCTGGATTTTGGAATAAGTATGCACAGGTGATCATATATGCTGGGTCCAAAAAAGCACAAATAATTAGATTGTAATGTAATCACACTCAATAGTCATATTTTGGGATTCAACACGCAATTTCTTTTAAGTATTCCAGAAAGGGAAGAGGAATAAGGAAACACAAGTTTGGTGGAGTGGTGAATCAAGGAATGTATCAGGAAAGGATCACTTAAAGAAAATAAAAAAGGAAAAGGTCACTAAACGGAAGAGACGGTAACACCAACCAACACAAAAGCCACCTGAAACATTTTACATGAAAAGGTGGTATAAAACTGCTAATGATAAACGGACACTGAAAGGAGAGCCAGATATATGCAATGACCTATAAACTTCAGATCAGTTTGAAAATAGCTTCACCAAAACAAGTGAACAGTGTTAATATATAGACGTGTTATGGTTTATTTATTGCTAATTTGGAATTAGTTTTCCCTGGTTAGGCAGGGTTGCTGCAAGTAATTCTTTTGAAAAGGCAAGGCTAGGAAAAACAACTAATTTCAAATTAGAATTGAACCCTTCTGAGCAGGTTGGCTGGAAACAAGGTTACCCCTTCATCCAGCCAGTTCACTTTGCTAGAAGGGGGAGAAAAGGGGACACGGATGACAAAAGCTGTGTTGCTCCATCACCCACAAGCTCTGCCCCTTTTCTATGTGCTTCATGGTGTTGCGCAGATAGACAAAAGGGGTGGTGCTTTCATTGCAACAGCATGATGTTGCTTTCATTATTTTGACAACATATAATTTCATTATATCCTGCCGATGCCTCTGGAAGGGGAGGAACGGCCATGTATTCTACCTAGCAGATACATGCATTTATGACCTCTCCCCCATTGACATGGAAACAGGCAACAACCTGAAGCCAAAGCTTGCTGCTTGCTGCTACTGGTAGCAACTCAGCTCAAGTTCAGCTCCCAGTGAATATGCGGACACACCCATGCACTTTTCTTGGCAGCGTTATGGAAGTGGTTCTTTCAGGATTCGTCATGGAGAAAATGTGGTCGCTAAGAGTCAACAATGACTTGATGGCAGATAATCAATTTTTTAAAAAAACCTTCCACAATGGGGATTTTTTTACTTCCCAGCCCAGCCTTCGACTCTGGCGTTTCCTGGGGCTCCCATTTAGCCCAAACTTGATTACTGAGGATGCGCGGTGAGGAATTTTGCCATTAGGAGCTCCCTTATTGGCAGTCCCCTCTTTGCCAGCTAAAAAAGCACCTATCCCAATCATAGGTCACTAACCTCAATGTACTTGGGCAGCCCCATTCTAGGCGACCAAGGCCACGTGCACTAACGTCAGACTGGCTGATGTTGTTTTGCACCGTAATCTTGTATCATTGAGGGAATGGGGGTGGGGGGATTTAGGACATTGTTTTTTGGACCACCCATACTATTAATTATTCTTGAAAGTGGTTTAATCTATTCCCAGACTCTTCTAACTTGGTGCTAGATTGTGGATATGTCTCTGTTTTGAATGGGAGGTTGGACGTGGTATGTAACTTGGCTGCTCCTCCATTGGCAGGCTGCCCCACTCCACTCCTTATTCCAGTTCCTCTCTGGCTTATCTTGGCAGCCAGGGCAGTTCTGCTGGCAGATCTTTGGTTTTCATCAGCAGAAAGTGCTCCCTGATGCAAAAAAAAGGGATTTCTGCAAGATAATTGACCTGTGCTTCATTTAGACCTTGTGCAGATAACGCCTCTTTGTCCCTTTTAAAATAAACTTAGGCAGCACAGAACAGCCAAATGCCTCCTACAAAGAACAAAACGGAATTAAATTGGAAGAAGGCTCCCCCCTTTTTAACCGTTTCGGTAAAAGGGCAGGGATCATAATGGTCTTTGCCCAAAATGTATCCAAGGCAAATTCGAATAAGAAAGTTGACCTCGGGTTAAAAGGGACGGGAGACTCTTTTAGAGAGTTTACGGGAGCTCCCGCTTGAGTGGATGCCACGTAAAGGCGACCCCTCCTCTCGCTCCTGTACTATGGAATTTACGGTACGGGAACGAGGCTGTTGACTTAAAGCGACAGCTACTTTATTCCGTCTTCCTTCCACTTCCACTCCCCCACTAACGTCCCGGGATTACACTCACTCACGCACCCACTCATTGGCTCGATGCCCGAAAGTGTAGAGCGCCACCTGGCTGGCCACGTCCAAGATGCTGCTGATGTAGGGGTCGTGCCGCTGGAGAGCCGCCAAGCTGATGTCCAACCCCTTACCCAGTGGGGCAGCCCCAGCCACTGACGCAGCCATCTTGCCTCCGAGAAAAATAACTCTCCGAGTTCGGAGCAGGCACGACTAATCAAAACCCGAGAAATCGATGGAACACGACGACTTTTCCATCGACCGCAAGGAATCGCAAAACTGGGCGATAAGGAGACCCGACAATCGAGCACCGATTGCCTTTAGCTCAGGATTGTTGCCACTGGCAACCGCTCTAGCTTCCCCCCAACCTTGGTTTTTGATTCCTCCCTCTAGTCAATTTTTTTTTAAGTACTCTTCCAACTAACTAAAAAACCAAACTCCTTGCAACACTGATTTTACTCTAGGAAATAAAATGCATATTCTTTGTAACTCCCAAAGACACTGCCAAATGAGATAATCAATATAGGGAGATCTCATGCCCCAAAGAATAGAGAAGACTCAACATTGTTACAGGTTAGATTCAGATGGAGGAACCGGGTAGTTTCCCATAATCTTGATAACTTGTTGCCAGGGCTACAGTCCTTGTCCAGAAGGCTTCAGTCTGGGTGCAAAGGCTTGAGCATGCTGGCTGGGGAATTCTGGGAGTTGGAGTCCACACTTCTTCAAGTTGCTGAAGTTCAAAAACACTGTTTTAAAGTGTTGCCTTCAGCACCGAAAGGAAGCACAGCCCCCCACCTCTGAACTTAGGCATTTTTACACATCTAGAAAAACTTTTCTCTGCTAGATGGGTCAATAGGCCTGTCCTGAAGCTGTTGGAAGGACCGACCTATTGACTCACCCATCCCAAGCCTTCAGTTCATACTAATAACTCTTTCCCCTTGTTTTAAACACATGCATTTTGAAGTTAAACCAAATACTAAGATGGCTGTGTTGGGATGGTTTTTCAAACTTTTGTTTTTCAAAATTTAACTACAAAACTTTGCTTCTATGCCAAGGCAAACAAATGAAAGGGAGAGGGCACAAACATCATAATTTGATTCCTTTAAACTTATTTTTCATTAAAGGTTAAGGTTGTTTTTTTGCAAATGTTAGACATTTTTGCTGCTCCCTCGTTCTCTGACAACTTCCTAAGTTTCTGGGATCCTTACCATAGAATTTCCCAGATGTTTTGATGATATTGGGGAATACTATCTTTTAATAAAGACCACCCAGAGTCCCCTTTGGGGGAGATGGTGCGATGATAGAAGTTGAAATATAAATAAATAAATAGATAGATAGATAGATAGATAGATAGATAGATAGATAGATAGATAGATAGAGATCAGAAGGCGTCTGGGAGCATCATTTCTAACTTTTTAAATAAAATAGATTAAGAGGCATACAGTACACTTTAAGCTTAAAGCGTATGTCTTTTAATAAACTATTGTTAGTTGGAAAAAGTGCAATGATCCACACAGTCAAAGGCTTTAGAATAGTCAATAAAACAGAAATAGATGTTTTTCTGAAACTCCCTGGCTTTCTCCATTATCCAGCGGATATTGGCAATTTGGTCTCTAGTTCCTCTGCCTTTTCTAAACCCAGCTTGTACATCTGGCAATTCTCACTCCATGAATTGCTGAAGTCTACCTTGCAGGATCTTGAGCATTACCTTACTGGCATGTGAAATAAGTGCCACTGTTCAATAGTTTGAACATTCTTTAGTGTTTCCCTTTTTTTGGTATGGGGATATAAGTTGATGTTTTCCAATCTGATGGCCATTCTTGTGTTTTCCAAATTTGCTGGCATATGGCATGCATCACCTTGACAGCATCATCTTGCAAGATTTTAAACAGTTCAGCTAGGATACCGTCGTCTCCTGCTGCCTTGTTATTAGCAATGCTTCTTAAGGCCCATTCAACCTCACTCTTCAGGATGTCTGGCTCTAACTCACTGACCACACCGTCAAATCTATCCCCGATATTATTATCCTTCCTATACAGATCTTCCGTATATTCTTTCCACCTTTTCTTGATCTCTTCTGCTTCTGTTAGGTCCTTGCCACCTTTGTTTTTGATCATACCCATTTTTGTCTGGAATTTACCTCCAATGTTTCTAATATTCTGGAAGAGGTCTCTTGTCCTTCCTATTCTATTGTCTTCTTCCACTTCCGCACATTGCTTGTTTAAAAATAATTCCTTATCTCTTCTGGCTAACCTCTGGAATTTTGCATTTAATTGGGCATATCTCCCCCTATCACTGTTGCCTTTTGCTTTCCTTCTTTCTTGGGCTACTTCCAGTGTCTCAGCAGACAGCCATCTTGCCTTCTTGGTTTTCTTTTTCTTTGGGATTTTTTGTTGCCGCCTCCTGAACAATGTTGCAAACTTCTGTCCATAGTTCTTCCGGGACCCTATCTACTAAATCTAGTCCCTTAAATCTATTCTTCACCTCCACTGCATATTCATTAGGAATGTTAGTGAGTACATATCTAACTGATCTGTGGGTCTTCCCTATTCTCTTTAGTCTGATTCTAAATTGTGCAATAAGAAGTTCGTGAACTACAGTCAGCTCCAGGTCTTGTTTTTACCGACTGTATAGATGTCCGCCACCTTTGGCTGCAAAGGATGTAGTCAATCTGATTTCGGTGTCGACCATCTGGTGAAGTCCATGTATAAAGTTGTATTTTAGGTTGTTGGAAGAGAGTGTTTGTTATGCACAGTGAGTTGTCTTGGCAAAATTCTATCAGCCTATGTCCTGCTTCATTTTGTTCTCCCAGACCATGCTTGCCTGTAATTCCAGGTGTCGTCTGACTACCCACCTTAGCATTCCAGTCTCCTGTAATGAAAATAACATCTCTTTTTGGTGTATTATCCAGTAGGTGCTGCAGATCCTCATAGAACTGATCTACTTCTGCTTCTTCAGCATCTGTGGTTGGGGCGTATATTTGGATCACTGTGATGTTAAATGGCTTCCCCTGAATTCAAATTGAGATCATTCTATCGTTTTTTGGATTGTATCCAAGCACTGCTTTAGCCACTTTATTATTAATTATGAAGGCTACTCCATTTCTTCTGTGGTCCTCTTGTCCACAGTAGTAGATCTGGTGGTCATCTGATGTGAAGTGGCCCATTCCAGCCCATTTCAGTTCACTGACACACAAAATGTCTATATTTAATCTTACCATCTCACCAATAACCACATCCAATTTGCCCTGGCTCATAGATCTTACATTCCAGGTTCCTATGGTGTGTTGATCTTTAGAACATCGGATTCGTCGTTCACCACCAGCACCGTCGGCCACTAGCCGTCCTTTTGGCTTTCAGCTAGCTGCGTCATCACATCTGGGGCTAGTTGAACTTATCCTCTGTTCCTCCCCAGCAGCAGTTTGACCATCTTCCGACCTGGGAGTCCCATCTTCCGATGGTATACCGACATATCTCTGGTTGTACTGATCCATTTAGTTTTCACGGCAAGAATACTGGGGTGGGTTGCCGTTACCTTCCCCAGGGATCATATTTAGTCTGACCTCTCTGCCATGACCTTCCCATCTTGGGTGTCCCTTCATGGTTTAGCTCATGGAGTCATTGAGGTGCTCAAGCTCCAGCACCACGACAAGGTAACGATCTCCTGTGCTGGAGATGCCTCCTGATTTTTTGCCATCATAGACTAACATAGTTCCCCTCCTACCATGTCTAATAAGGTAGAGCTAACTGTATCTGGCTGCAGAAATCTGGATACCCACTAGGTGGCAGAAAATAATTATTTTCTGTAATAAATTATTTTGCTCCCATTTCAAGGCTGTCCATATTTTCCATAGCCGAGGTATGGTAGCTCTGTTTTTAATGTTGACATACTATTTTTAATTATGACATATATAGATTTCCTGCATTAACAGCCAAATGGAGCATTCTCTAATTGCTCAACCACAAGTTATTAGGGCTTTTTCTCTTAAAAAAGAAAAGATAAAATCTCTTCTGAATTGAGCTTGACTCCTGGTAACTACATAGACACTCCCATGTAATTTTCTTGACCACGGAAAATTTGTCATTGGCTTCTTCCTGGATCTTTTTATCACATCTCCAACCTTTACAGTCCCCCATCCAAATACTAATCAGATTTGTTCCTTATTAGCTTTTAAAGATCAGCCAAGGTCATGGTAGGGAGCAGGAAACAATCACAAATCTCTATGGAGAAGGTACATATTGTAAAACACAATTGTCCAATGCATTATGGATCCCCATTTGTCTGCTTTCCTATTCACTCAACAGATATAGTATGACTGACAGGGCAATTAGATGACGGCTTAATCAATCATGTAATATATTTTAGTAAAGATTGATTCAACTGAAATGGTGGCATGAAACAGATGTAGGGTGAATTGGCTCCTTTGTTTAATCTGATAGTCCATTTTGAATTCAAGGCCCTTCTTTTTCTTTCCTCTGATAATATAGATTTTTCTAGCCAAACCAGCTGAAGATACTGGAAAAACTACTCATGCATGCAGATTAGGGGGAAAAAAGGTTCAGATAAAATGCACATATTTATACACAGATGGATAATACTGCCCTCTAGTGCCTTGTTCTTAACGGCTACCTATAAAATAATAATTCTTGTTGAAAACTTCCTTAAGGCTTTAACCTAACATGGAAATGTTTATGTCAGAATTGCTAGATCTGGGCTGCAAACATCCAACAATCACCAGAAGGTAGCCCAGAATTGAAGATTTCTAACAGATGAGCAGCCCAGGTTTGCCAGCCGTAGTTTAACTAATTTTATACCATTAACCACGTAGTTAAATAATACAATGCTATAGAGTTCTGTTGCATAACAAACACTCTCTTCCAACAACCTAAAAGACGACTCTATACATGGACTTCACCAGATGGTCGACACCGAAATCAGATTGACTACATCCTTTGCAGCCAAAGGTGGCGGACATCTATACAGTCGGTAAAAACAAGACCTGGAGCTGACTGTAGTTCAGATCACGAACTTCTTATTGCAAAATTTAGAATCAGACTAAAGAGAATAGGGAAGACTCACAGATCAGTTAGATATGAGCTCACTAATATTCCTAAGGAATATGCAGTGGAGGTGAAGAATAGATTTAAGGGACTAGATTTAGTAGATAGGGTCCCAGAAAAACTATGGACAGAAGTTCGCAACATTGTTCAGGAGGCGGCAACAAAAAACGTCCCAAAGAAAAAGAAAACCAAGAAGGCAAGATGGCTGTCTGCTGAGACACTGGAAGTAGCCCAAGAAAGAAGGAAAGCAAAAGGCAACAGTGATAGGGGGAGATATGCCCAATTAAATGCAAAATTCCAGAGGTTAGCCAGAAGAGATAAGGAATTATTTTTAAACAAGCAATGTGCGGAAGTGGAAGAAGACAATAGAATAGGAAGGACAAGAGACCTCTTCCAGAAAATTAGAAACATCGGAGGTAAATTCCAGGCAAAAATGGGTATGATCAAAAACAAAGATGGTAAGGACCTAACAGAAGCAGAAGAGATCAAGAAAAGGTGGCAAGAATATACGGAAGATCTGTATAGGAAGGATAATAATATTGGAGATAGCTTTGACGGTGTGGTCAGTGAGTTAGAGCCAGACATCCTGAAGAGTGAGGTTGAATGGGCCTTAAGAAGCATTGCTAATAACAAGGCAGCAGGAGACGATGGTATCCCAGCTGAACTGTTTAAAATCTTGCAAGATGATGCTGTCAAGGTGATGCATGCCATATGCCAGCAAATTTGGAAAACACAAGAATGGCCATCAGATTGGAAAAAATCAACTTATATCCCCATACCAAAAAAGGGAAGCACTAAAGAATGTTCAAACTATCGAACAGTGGCACTTATTTCACATGCCAGTAAGGTAATGCTCAAGATCTTGCAAGGTAGACTCCTGCAATTCATGGAGCGAGAATTGCCAGATGTACAAGCTGGGTTTAGAAAAGGCAGAGGAAGTAGAGACCAAACTGCCAATATCCTCTGGATAATAGAGAAAGCCAGGGAGTTTCAGAAAAACATCTATTTTTGTTTTATTGACTATTCTAAAGCCGTTGACTGTGTGGATCATAACAAATTGTGGCAAGTTCTTGGTGGTATGGGGATACCAAGTCATCTTGTCTGCCTCCTGAGGAATCTGTATAACGACCAAGTAGCAATGGTAAGAACAGAGCACGGAACAACGGACTGGTTTAAGATTGGGAAAGGAGTATGTCAGGGCTGTATACTCTCACCCTACCTATTCAACCTGTACGCAGAACACATCATGCGACGTGCTGGGCTTGAGGAATCCAAGGCTGGAGTTAAAATCGCTGGAAGAAACATTAACAATCTTAGATATGCAGATGATACCACTTTGATGGCTAAAAGCGAGGAGGAGTTGAGGAGCCTTATGACGAAGGTGAAAGAAGAAAGTGCAAAAGCTGGGTTGCAGTTAAACCTCAAAAAAACCAAGATTATGGCAACCAGCTTGATTGATGACTGGCAAATAGAGGGAGAAAAAGTGGAGGCAGTGACAGACTTTGTATTTCTAGGCGCAAAGATTACTGCAGATGCTGACTGCAGCCAGGAAATCAGAAGACGTCTACTTCTTGGGAGGAGAGCAATGGCAAATCTTGATAAAATAGTTAAGAGCAGAGACATCACACTGACAACAAAGGTCCGCATAGTTAAAGCAATGGTATTTCCCGTAGTAACCTATGGCTGTGAGAGCTGGACCATAAGGAAGGCTGAGCGAAGGAAGATAGATGCTTTTGAACTGTGGTGTTGGAGGAAAATTCTGAGAGTGCCTTGGACTGCAAGAAGATCAAACCAGTACATACTCCAGGAAAGAAAGCCAGACTGCTCACTTGAGGGAATGATATTAAAGGCAAAACTGAAGTACTTTGGCCACATAATGAGAAGACAGGATATCCTGGAGAAGATGCTGATGCTCGGGAAAGTGGAAGGCCAAAGGAAGAGGGGCCGACCAAGGGCAAGATGGATGGATGATATTCTGGAGGTGACGGACTCAACCAATGGGGGAGCTGGGGATGGTGACGGCCGACAGGAAGCTCTGGCGTGGGCTGGTCCATGAAGTCACGAAGAGTCGGAAGCGACTGAACAAATAAACAACAACAACAATAGAGTTCTGTATTTTCAGAATCCTGAAACCATCTTGACACAACTTTTTCTAAATAAGATCCAGGGTGGTGTAGTGGTTAAGGTCTTGGACTTGAACTGGAGAGAACCAGATTCTAATCTACCCTCAACCAAAGAAGCTCTTAATATTTTGCTAATTCATTTCTTATTGACGAATTAATTATGATATTCAAATAGATAATGCTTGATAGTGATTTTACCAGAAAAATATGTTGCTTCTTAGCATAGCTGATGTTCATGTACTAGAAAAATCTGTTAAAATCTGTTAAAATTTACTAAAAATAATCTGACCAAATATATTAAAATAGTTTGTCCAAATCTTGGCAAATGCTGAACCACATATGATCCGTACCTGCCCTACTCTAACTTCCAAACTCAGAGGTGAAAGAACATTTGTGGTAAAGGAACTTGACAACAGGCCATTCTGGTGAAAAGATTTGGGTTGTCATTCCTAGCCTTACTAGAGTGGTTTTCTGGTAAAATAACAAGGGTCCTGGAACTGATCTCTCAAAATGAGGGTTGGGATTAGGTGGATGCTCTCTCCTTCATTGAACTCTTTGAAGCTCAGGTCTTTTTGGCATGACAATTTCATGAATGAACTGAGTAAAAACGGAAAAGGGTGCATACACATTTTGTAGGCCCTGACTGCATATTCCCACTTCCTTTGTTTCTCTAAGATGGGATTCTGCACGCTGGAGCTGTTGAGGTTGGCAAAACTCATTAGAGGTGCATCTTCTTTGGCTGCTAGCATCTCAGCCAGTACATCATGCAGTTCTCATCCATTCAACACCCTTGATACCTTTCTTTCCCGTTTATTTGTCATGGGCTTTAGAGCAAAGGATTATTGTGGTTCTCAATGACAGGTACCATAAAGTAATGCTGGATATTTAGTCAAGAAGCCCTAGTACACTATTATTTCCCCACCACTTCTTCTACTGCAGGAAGTCAACAGCAAACCAGCAATAATTCCTAAAAACTCCACCTTCTCACCTTTCTTTGCAAACAAGGGCTCCACTCATTCAACCTCACTTGCTTCAGCTATAGAAGAAACTTCAGTGCCAGTGAACTCATTTATTTTCTCATTAGACTGCCAGCTATGATTCCTATCCCCTACTTCCATTTCATTCAGCCCAGTTCAGGGGGAAATACACCAGTGAGGCTTTACTGCCTTGTTACTATCAGGATTTATTGGAATAACACAATTCACAAGCTTTGCTGAAATGGTTATCCTGGTGAATCAAATTTTTTGCTTCTGTTTGTGTTTGTTAATTCACAGAATTCTGGAAGTTCTTAGGATTGGGTTGAAATAAAATCAGTGACTATCAAGCCTGAAGTAGAGTGAGTGAATTCTGATTGCCTGCCATTCTCCAAGTTCAACGATTGCTAGTCTTGATTGAGGAATGATTGGCTGAAGATGTTCACTGGGAATTCCAGAGGTCTATCAAGGGCTATTAGTCTTGAAAATTCAGGGTTATCTTCAGGTTTGAGAGAACATTCCTCCAAATACCAGTTGCAAGGGAACAACAGTGGGAGAGGGATTGTCTTCATTTTGTGCTTGTGAGCAGCCCAGAAGCACCTGGTTGGCCATTGTGAGAAACAAAATGCTGGACTAAGATGGGCCTTGGTTTGATGCAGCAGGACATGGCTGTTATTACATTCTAATGTTTCATACCCTTGGGTAGTAAGGTAAAACGTGAGATTTGCTGATGGGAATTAAAATAAGTTGGGAGTGATTTGCAAAGGAATTGAAGAAGGTGCAGCAGATCTCAGAATCATCCCCTAGACGTGTTGGCTGGGGACTGGGGTGGGCTGGGGTTGTTTGTTTCTTCTTCTTTTTGTTTTACACTGAAATACTCGCATCAATGGGTTTTCCAGCAATGCCACTATATCATTCCCTGTGGACCGTTGCACTTTTCTTAGCCTGAATTTTTTTTTCAAGTGGGCAGTGCACACTTTGTTACATCTCTGTGAGCACTGCAGCTGTGATTCATAAGTATGTATTAGCTGTGCACTCTGAATATTGAAAAAGGTTGTTTTTACAGGGAGAAATGGTTTTGAATTATGTCCTTGCCTAGAATCTAAGTAGAAAATAATAAGCCTCAACTGATATACATTTTTTTAAAAGTAAGAACTCGGCACTTCCAACTTTGAAAGCATATTTTGAACATACTGTAGGTTATGACATGTATTAATCCCTGTTCTCTTTCAATATTCTATTCATACACATACACACACATATACCCCAGCATAAAATCTAAACACAAGATATTACAACAGCAGGTATCTTCCCAAAACATTAATGAAAGTGATCAATCAAATCTCAGTGATCCATTACACACAATGTGTACTTTTCTTACTGCATTTCTGGTAATTCTTTAATTTCTCAAGGAGCAAAGATGTGGAACACATCCTAAAGTCCCTTCTCGTTTTGCTTTAAATGTTTTAGTGCACACTCATGTGCGCATGCATGCATACAAACACACATGCATATATATGCTTTGAATATAAACACAGACTATAATATGTGCAAATATCAAATGTATGTTTTGCAATATATAAATGTGCCCCAGAGTTATAGGTGGCAATCAAGTCTTCCTACATAATATCAGGATGTTCTTGAATTAAGACTCCATTTTTGCATATTCTTTTCCCATGTGACAATCAGTAAGAATTACATTTGGGAATAATTCTTTTTTCACCGCGCTAGGGGGCGCGGTGGCTCAGCGGGTTAAACCACTGAGCCGTTAGACTGCCGACCATAAGGTTGGCAGTTCGAAACCGCGTGACGAGGTGAGCTCTCGTCACTAGCCCTAGCTCTCTGCCAACCCAGCAATTCGAAAGCTAATATAGCAAGTAGATAAATGGGTACCACTCACGTGGGGCAATTTGCGGGCGTCCATCGGAGGGTCGTCCTCGATCCAAGAAAGATCTGGAGAGCGGTGATGACGGCGGAGGACGACGGATCCGGAAATACCAGCTTCCTGGACGTCAGCAGCCGGCGCGGAGCGAGGCATTCTGGGACTTGCAGTCCAATGCCTGCAGCTGAAGAGCCGGTTCCCTTCCTCTCTCCCTATCGCGCGGTAAAAATTGTAATTATAATGATGATGTATAATTGATTGGATATGTAATGTTGTAAGCTGCCTAGAGTCCTCCAGTAGGGAGGGGATAGGCGGGGTATAAATAAGACAAATAAAATAAATAAATATAAAAAAATAATCTGGCAATAAAATATTAGCACAGTTATTCAGGCTGGTCTCTCTCCTAGACAGGGAGACTTCTGATTTCAACTGGGGCCTGCCTTGCATATCTACATTCTTTGCTGTAGGGTGCTTTTTATAGCTATAACATATCAAGCTAAACAAAAACGTTTAAGGCTTAGCATGTTCTATGAACATAGCCAACTATGTTTTAGTCAACAAATCATAATTAAGAGAAAAGTTAGAAGAGAATAAATGAACCCAGCCCATGTATTCCCCAGTTCTGACTCCTGGTTTTATCCCTCACCAACTCATCTTGTGGGAGTTGGCGGCCTTACACAATTTCTTCTATTTATTTTAATATTAGGACCCCAATATGTCTATGAAGGTTCTCAGTCATCCAGGTGGAATTGTCTGTAGCTTGAATCATGTCAACTGGATTTCTATTTTCTCAGTGGAAACGTTTCGCTCCTTATCCAAGGAGCTTCTTCAGTCTGAGCAAAGTTGGTAAGGGAATCCTAAATATGTTTCTAGGTAGCTGTGTGACCTTACACCTGGGGCTAGGTCATGGTTATATTGAGATGTTATTTTTAAGTCCTTTTATCATCTAAAGGAGGATCTTAACGATCTTAACGATCCTCCTTTAGATGATAAAAGGACTTAAAAATAACATCTCAATATAACCATGACCTAGCCCCAGGTGTAAGGTCACACAGCTACCTAGAAACATATTTAGGATTCCCTTACCAACTTTGCTCAGACTGAAGAAGCTCCTTGGATAAGGAGCGAAACGTTTCCACTGAGAAAATAGAAATCCAGTTGACATGATTCAAGCTATTAGGACCCCAAGGATGCCCTTCTCAAGGCATTAGAGGCCTGGTGGTTCTCTTGGGCATTTGGCCCTGGCTGTTAAGAGAGTCCTGCCAGTTGATGTGTTGGGTTATGGTTTGAGTGTGAATGCGTTTTAGACTTTGGATGTGTTATATTGACAGTTTTAGGTCTTTTTAACAAATTCTTTTGGGCTGTTTTTCAGTTTTAATCTTCTGTTTGCCACCTAGAGTTACTGCTGTGAGATGGGCAACCATATAAATAATTTAAACAAACAAACACACACATTTGGTTTGGGGAGGTAAGCATTGGAGTGATGATTCTTGGTTTAAGTGATGGTCCTACAACCATGATGCAATGGTCCATATAAAAAAGTACTGATCTATAGTGGTTAAGACGCCAGGCTTGTCGATCGGAAGGTCGGCGGTTTGAGACCCGAGCGCCATGTGACGGAGTGAGCTCCCGCACTCGCCCCAGCTCTTGCCAACCTAGCAATTCGAAAGCATGCAAATGCAAGTAGATGAATAGGTACCACTTAGGTAAGTAGGTAACAGTGTTCTGTGTGCGTGATGCCGGCCACATGACCGCGGAAGCATCTTCAGACAACGCTGGCTCTTCGGCTAAGAAATGGAGATGAGCACCACCTCCTAGAGTCAGACACGACTGTACAGGGGAAAACCTTTACCTTTACTATCTATATTTCATAACAATTCACAAGGCTAAAATGGATGAGCCAACATGTCAGATATCCAGCTCTCATTTAAAAAAAAAGCTGGCTCATCCAAAATTTAAGGCAAAAGATGTATTTCTGCCCCTTTTGTTATACAAATAAGGTAAGGAAAACCCAACGAATTCCATGGCTTCTGGAATTCTTTCCACCCGCTTTACCAGCAGGGGCCATAAGAGGTGTCTATTTTCTTCTGCTTCACAAAGTAATATGTGTGTTTGTTTGTTTGTATTATTTATAACTTACACCTTATTTGTTGCAAATTGGTGATTTTAAAAAATGTGTTACCTTTTAAAGGGCCGTCCTGCCAATGCACATGCTGTACAGTACTGCTTTATTAGTATGGCAAAAAGCAGGAGAGGGCCTGAGAATGAGCGAGTGAGTGAACTCCGAGTAACAACACTTACCAGCCAAGAGGTCAGAGGTGGGGAGTGATACAGTATGTAACAACACTGCAGAGTAATCCAGTGTTATTATCCAATCTCCTGGTATGCTGGGAATACAGTACAGCATTCTTTTTTTAGGGGAAATGCAATGGGAAGAGGACTTGGATTTGATTGTAATAGCTGTACAATTTAAAAGGGGATGGAGAAGTCTGTGAGATATTTTATGCACACTATTAAATAAAGCTGCTGCTTTTCTTTCTTGTTTCCTCCTGAGTGGGCATCTCCCTCTCTCTTAGAGCTGGCCTTGTTGCTAAGGCAGTATGGCATGTCGTTTCGCAGAAATCACTGTTTTGTCATGTATTATAAAGAACTCTATTGTGAAGTTATTAGGGCTGTGCAAAGCATTCAAAGGGGCGTGGTGGCTCAGCGGGTAAGACGTCAGGCTTGTCGATCGGAAGATCACAAGTTCGGAGGTTCGAATCCCTAGCCCTGCATGCGGAGTGAGCTTCCGCACTAGCTCCAGCTCTTGCCAACCTAGCAATTCGAAAGCATGCAAATGCAAGTAGATGAATAGGTACCACTTCGGTGGGAAGGTAACAGCGTTCCGCGCGTGTCATGCGGCCACATGACCGTGGAAGTGTCTTCGGACAACGCTGGCTCTTCGGCTAACAAACGGAGATGAGCACTGGCCCCCAGAGTCGGACACGACTGCACAAATGTGCGGGGGGAACCTTTACCTTTACCTTTAAAGCATTCAAAGCAGCCGTTTGCAAGGCACGTTCACGTGAACAAACTATCTTTCTTGAAGCATTGGGGCAACCATGTCCTGCAGAATGACATGTGCATAACTGGATGCTTTGCTTTGCGAAATCCCAGTGGTTGTGTTGCCTGTATATGCACAGCTACATGCAGACAACTTGGAGAAGAACGGTGTCTCCATGTATGTGTGGAGTATGTTGTGTCTGGAGAGTTTCTGTTCCTCTTCCCACCCTCTGACATTGATATCAAACACTTTGGGATTAGAACTGCTTTCTTGTCTTTGAATCCTTATGGATTTATATCACAGGGTAGAGAGCCAACCTCAGAATTGTTTAGCACCAAGCATGCAAATCCAAGGCCCAAAGCATTTGTGCAGAATACATTCCAAAAACTGTATTAGTCCATGAACAAAGTGGCTGATCATCTACAGAAAAGTAAAGTGATCTCCAAATCCTGGGCCATATATGCATTTCACCCCATCCTCACTGCAAAAGACATTCACATGGAATTCACTGTTCCTCTCTACAAAATGCTCATCCAAATACCCAGAATGAAGAATCAGTAGAGTGTTTGCTTTACATACAAAATGTCCCAGGCTTAATCTCTGGGTTTAATCTAATTGTGGAGGGGAAAAACTCTACTCTGGGAGTTTTTGAGTATGAATAAGAAATAGGTAGAGTTTCCATGCCGTCTTTTTGTAACAAGATACCAAATGTGAATTCTGCTTCATTAGGAACAGATTAGGGACAAATGAATAAATGAAAAAGTAAGGATATTAATAGTGTCCAAATGTCAGTGGGCATATGACAAAAAGGTCTAGACTTAATCTAGCTATGTGAATTTGTCCTCTCTGATGATCTTTGAAGTCTAGTGGATTGTTTGCAGTCAATCCTCCACTGTCTGATGATGATGATGATGATGATGATGATGATGATGATTTCATTTTCAAATGAGGCTGGTGGTATGATATCTTTGCTGAAAGCACGATGCCTTGCCTGGTGGCTACAGCAAATCTCAAGGATTTCCTAAGGAGAAATGTCCACCCCAAAGGCATCAGGGTCGTCATCTTCACTTTGCTGCTCCCTGGCACCATCTCAACTCTATTACTTTAATTGTCACCTCAATTTAATCTTACAAGAGAACAACAAAAACAACAACAACTTTAATTGAAAATGCAGGAAGCCTCTGCACTCTTCATTACATGGGAACAACTGATGCAGTTCTTAGGCAACCTGAGTGGGAGAACAGCTCAGACATACATGTTAGCCCTTACAGTTTTCAGATGGCTAATTTTTAGAAAAGCTCTGCTCACATCAGATTTGAGGGTGGGTTCTCTGTGAGTTAAGCTGAAACAATTGGTTTGAGAAACTGTCAGTTTTCAGGAACCATTCCATCAGTTCTTCTGATGTCTGGATGGGCAACCAGTGGGCCCAGAGGACCCAGTTTAGCTACTTTCTGGTCCACTGTTCTACCTACAATAAAGCTTATTAGTTTTTCTCCAGCTTCTTCATGCATCCTGTTCCCAGTCACGTCCCAACTACACCAAATCTTCTCCTTGGTTCCACGACATTGCCCTCATCTTCTTCCTAGCACATAAGTGAGACCACCATAAGTCATCATTAGTTGTGGGATTCCAGAAAAGGTGGTGATGTGCTAAGGCGCAATTTATTCTTCTCTTCAAAAACAAAATTTGTGGACTGTGTTTGAAAGTGGATAACCTGGACATGTAATCAAATTGCTTCTGCCACTTCTGATATTTGGAGAGACAGTAATGCCTTGTAAAACTAAGGAACAGTCACCCCCCTTCTTCCTGTTCTTCTCCCGTGGCACAGACATCTTTTGCACAGCCACCCCACCCTGGCCTTGGCTTTTGGAGAGACAGTCGCAGAATTTGGGAGTGAGGCTTCAAGTGAGACATTATTTGCCCCCCTTTTTCAGGAGGGAACTCTGCCTGGTGCTCCAATTCAGGTAGGGGAAAGACAGAGAGAGAGAGGTTTACCCCAGAAATTCCATCCAATATTTTCCCTCATGAGAAACCCCTCCCCCCATATTTGAAATTCTTCTCATGTTACATTCTCTAAATCAGCAATGCTCAGATTTTAGTAATAAGGTTGATAAGATCGAGAGGAGATACAGTTAGATCAAAAAGCAGTTAAAAGAACAATGAGCTAAGATTAAAGAAGATTAAAGATTAAATAAGAAATTAATCGTAGCATTACCTGCTTGAGATATAACAATAATTTAAAGAGCTAGTGTCTTGTTAAGAATCTTTGGATCACAAGTAAATGTTCCCTTGGATTCTCTTATTTATAGCAAAAAGAGATTTTAACAGAAGCTATCCAAAATATTTTCTGGTCCTGTTTCTGACTGACTATGCTGAATCTATTGAGACAGCCTTTCATGTCTCATCTAGATGCAGGTCTTCCCAAACTTCTAATCCTATTGTAATTGAATTTCTCATGAGACATTGACACTTGGGAGCAATTCTTACTTAAAAATGGCTGGCAATACATTTCTTTGTAGAAAACATGAGCTCATAATGGAATCATTACCTTTAATCAACTGTCAAAGAATGACACTTTTATAACTTTGAGATTTTACAGAAGGAAAGGCTGAATGGCAATAAACCAGTTAAAACACTTGTTATGCATCATTGCTTGGCTCTATGGTCCATGAGGTCACGAAGAGTCGGACACGACTGAACGACTGAACAACAACAAATACCCTCATGGCCTCTGAAACACCAGAGGCACTATGATGGGAAAGGACTTCAGTGAAACTGAAATGACAATGTATTATTACCAATAACAGTTTTTCAATTAATGCTTTTAATAAGCATTATGTAGAGAAAAAAATGGCTGCATATGTCTCTATTTGCTATGCCTAGTAAGACTTGTGAAGAGTAGAGAGCATCCATAGAGCGTTCATTTTTTTTTAACCTAACAATTTTTCTATGACAAAGATAATACCTCTGTCCATAACTGGGTTTTCAGATCATATAATGCGACAAACAATTCTGTTTCAAATCAGGGGGAAGTTGGCCTTAATTTCTTTTTTTTTTTTACTTTTTAAAAATGGAAATGTTAATACCAGATTCTACAAATACTGTGGCATGTTATCCTGATGAACTTGGTTGCCATGGAAATGGTTCTGGTAAAGCAGCAACTGAGAACTGTCTTAGAAGAATACTGAACATAAGAAACAAGAAGTGCATATCTAATATATCGGATAGAACTTGGGCCTGTTGAAATTCAAGGTATGGTTAGACATTGTTCTACTTTAGCCAGCGCAAGATACAATCTGGCCTCCAGCTAGCCAGGATGCAGAATCAAGTGAAACAGGTATCATCAGTGGGGTCAGTGCTCTACAGGGACTCAATATAACAGAAGTCCTTTGGCAGAGGTGAATTCCATGCAAAATCTAAGAAGAACACAGCCATTAAAAACATACGTTCAGTAAAGAGCTAAATCAATTCAGTAATTCAAGGCTGGAAGTCAAGGAGCTGAATTTTGCCATTTGTTTCAGTAGACACTAATTTTAATTGAGTGGTTGTTTTAAAAACATGGCTGATTTGCTACAGCTCTTCTCAAAGTTCAACTGTAAGTAGTATAGGACAGTTGAGGAATTCCTTCCTCATAGGGAAAACCTTACACCTAAGGACTTCGATGCTTCTGTGGATTTTGGTAGGCATCTTTTCCTGTGGGGATCTCCTGAGCCTGCATGCATTGGAATCTGTACTTTGTTGGACTCAGATGTCTCTTCCATGGATCAAATAGGGAATTTTCTGCTACATGTGAACTAGGAATCTGTCCTGACTAGGTTATTCAAGAACATCATTGTTTGAAGTCATTATTAAAATCAAGAATCCCCTTGGGGACTGCCCTCTAGAATCTCATAGTCCGTGAGGATCAGGAGACTTTAGGAAGAGAAAGAGTATTAGATATAGTATCTGCTTGCTGTACCAGAATAACTCCTTTAATTATTTTTAAATGCATCATTCATATTAAAGGAACTAGCAGCATATAATGAGCATCAAATGTCATGGTTTGTCCCTAAGTAATTTTTATCAAAGCTAGGCGACAGTAACTCAATTTTAAAAAAATAAAATAAGGAAACTGAATCAATACCTTGGCCTTTATGTATCCTAGGGCCAAATAGTGACTCAAAAGCATATAATTTTCACATGGATATAAAAAGGTAGGAAAAAGCTAGGCAATTTTCTCATGCAGCATAGTTCTGCTCTTGAGTATAAAATCCCCATTTGGCTGAGAAAGATGACCAACTTCTCAAATTTAACTCTGTATGATGCATCTAATTTCAATGGTAGCTTCATCCAAATCTTTCCTAAATTCATAGTGTACTTTGAAATCTGGTCTAATTCTTGAACTACATAGGAAATGTTACTCCTCTGAAGAGCTCCATGCTTTTAGTCATGGTTCAGCAATAAGAGCTCCCAGCTTTAAACCTACAATGCTTTTCCATCTGTGTCTCTCAATCTCTCTTTCTCTTTAGCAGGGCAAGATGAGTCACAGATGGGTCAGGTTGTAATAGTATGTGGGATTGACCTTGGGAGACAGGAGGAAGAGTTACACATTAGGCAATGGTCAGATAAGAGGCAGCTGAGCCTGTAGAAGGAATGGGGGTGTGGCAAACATGTCAGAAGGGACCCTACCTAGTTTCTTGGACTGTAAAGGCTGGCAGCAGGAGGGGAAGAGATGTACTTTCAGTCTTGCAAGATTCTGTTAATGTAACCTTACAATAAACTGGAGTTAGTACTCCTGGGTGTGCTTCTTGTCTGGACTACCTTACAAGGCTGACACAGGTTGATGTCCCCTACAGCCAGTTTGGTCTAGTGGTTAAGGCAACAGGCTAGAAACCAGGAGTCTGTGAGTTCTAGTCCCGCCTTAGGCATGAAATCCGGCTGGGTGACCTTGGGCCAGTCACTCTCTCTCAGCCCAACTCACCTCACAGGGTTGTTGTTGTGGGGAAAATAGGAGGAGGAAGGAGTATTAGGTATGTTCGCTGCCTTGAGTTATTTATAAAAATAATAAAGGCGGGATAGAAAATAAATAAATAAATTAATTAAAAAACAACCTATATTGGTGGTAAAATATTTTGTTATGCCCATGTACTCTTCATTTGAGTTACGTTGTGAAACCCTGATCTTTAGGGAAATTCACAGCATTGTAGGAATTCTTGCAGATGGTAAACTTGTCTTGCTTCTTCAGTGCCTCTCAGATTCTCTTTGCCTTGTTCCACTTGGGATGGTGGTGGTACAGAACGATGAAAATACTGTACATTATTAGGGGTTGCTGACTATCATTCTTATGCAATTTTGAAGCATAATCATAGCCATCTACTGTCCCTTTCTCATGTTTTAAGCAGCATTACCTCAGGATACCCACACTGAAATTTCAACTTACAGAAATGTTTGGGTCCACATTTTAGGTCAAGATCCAAATCTCAGCCAACTCATAAAGCTACTCCTGGCTAAGAAAAAAGACTCTAAAGACTAGCTTTAGAAAGCCTACATCTAAAAGTTGTCTCTGCATAAGACAGAAAATAACAGATTAATATACTGTAAGCATTAAAACATAAATTATTTAGAGCACAAGATTATATATTCCCTTCACCCACCCCAAAGTTCAACTGTTCTTCCCTGCAGTTGCTGTTCAGCAAACAACAATCTGCAGCACAGTCAGAAACTTCTCATAGCGTTTATTCTGACATAATCAAACAGAGAAATATAAAGCTAGATTCAATTCAGAACAAATCTTGGGAAATGCATCTTGTTTATGGTGTGCAGCCTTATCAAAAATATTGTGACGGCAACTGATTACAATTTTTGCAAGATGGATATAAAGGTAAAGAATTCCTCGAGTTAAGCCCATCTCTCGGTGCCTGTGTGGACTCATCCATGTAGTTTTCTTGGTAACAACATGGAAATGGTTTTCCATTTCCCTACAATCTTTCAGTTTCGTGGTGGACTTTCCCCCAGAATTAACCCAGCTTAGGATTTTTCAATATTTGCCAATGCTGGCTAGTGGATCAATACCCCAAACATCAGTACAGGTAGTCCTCGCTTAACAATCACAATTGAGACTGGAATTTTGGTTGCTAAGTGAAGTGGTCATTAAGTGAATCTGACCCAATTTTATGACCTTTTTTGCAGCGGTCATTAAATGAATCACCATGGTCGTTAAGCGAACTTCGTGGTCATTGAGTGAATCACATGGTTCCCCATTGATTTTGCTTGCCGGAAGCTGCCTGGAAAGGTAGAAAATGGTGATCATGTGACCATGGGATGCTGCAACGGTCATAAATGTGAACCGGTTGCCAAGCGCCCAGATCGTGATCATGTGACCGCAGGAACACTGCAACAGTCATAAGTGTGAGCACCAGTTATAAGTCGTTTTTTTAGCACTGTTGTAAGTCTGAACCATCACTAAACAAGTGGTCATTAAGTGAGGACTACCTGTAACCTGTTCACATTAAATAATAGATTAAAATGTTGCTTATTAAATTGTGTGTCTTTTTCAGACTTACAGAAAGTTAAATCCTTGCTTCAATATCTCGCAAAAGTTCTTTATACTGATGTTTTTATAATATATAAACATACTGAAATTTTCACTGAATATTCTCTTATAAGATACACTAAATATCCCTATTGATCAGGATACTGCCTCTTTTTTGGAACATATCTTTGGTAAGTTGACAAATCTGCCCTATGTTTATTTCCACTACATTTTCTTCTTCTGTGTCTCTATATTTTTTAAAGGTTGATGTATTCAACTTTTGATGAATGCATTAACTGTTCTTGAGGTTTAAGCTCTCTGCCCACATTATCATCTACTGCATCTGCTGATAAATACCCAAATATTGATAGAACAAGCCACTGCTTGCTGGCCTCTATGATCCATACTTAACCAGACAGTAGATGTTGTTAGAACTACGTTGTACACATTCAGTTAATAAAAGAAAACATATGATTGGAATATACTGTCATACATCAACCTTGTGCATGACAGGCCCAGCAAGAGAAGACAATTCATAGGCAGAAAACATTCTTAACAAGCCAGTGAGCGTAGCACAGTGATCTTCGATAATGAGTAGGAAGACTGAGGTTCAAATCAAGCATAAAATACAGGGTGCATGAGAGAAAAAGGTCAAGTTTCAGGAAAGAATGAAATGAAATATATAAATGTACACAAGCAGAGCGGCTTAGATACTAAACCTTCACAGAAGAATGAAGATTATCAAGATGTGTGTTCCCATTTTTGTCCTTTAAATATTGGAGAAGCAACACGCTTAAACTGTCAAAACATAATTTTTCTAAATTGATGATTTCTTCCTGCCTTAGAGGAGAAGGAAGGGAGGGAGAGAGGGAGGAAGAAAGAGGGAGAAGGAAGGGAGGGAGGAAGGAGGGAAAGGCATTGTGTTAGGAACCAAAAAAGTAATACTTTCTTGTAGCCTGATATACTTTGGCATTTTGTTAAATGCATTCTGTTATTATGGCCATTTAAAATGAATGAAATGACTTAGTCTGACCTTCATTTAGTAAATCTATTTTGTTTTGAAGGAAGAGCTTTTGGAGCTTGCCAACTTTGTATTTTATCACTCTCTTGTCCCTTTTAAGAGGCCTAGTTGTCATTATACAATAAGGAGAAGTGCAGAAACTGTTTATTTAAATGCTAACTTTTATCTAGATTTTTAGGAAATACAAAACGCCAGCGGTGTATACAGGATAGCAAAATCAAATGTCTGTTGTGGGTCTTCCGGGCTGTGTGGCCGTGTTCTCAAAGTTGTGGTTCCTAACGTTTCGCCAGAGTCTCTACCTGGGCACAGAGATCGCTTCGGTCTGTGCTCCTGCCCTCTGAAGATGCCGGCCACAGATGCTGGCGAAACGTTAGGAACCACAACTTCCAGAACACGGCCACACAGCCCAGAAGACCCACAACAGCCATCGAACTCTGGCCGTGAAAGCCTTCGACAATACAAAATCAAATGTCTTTATATTTCAGGAACCTCAACACTATTTCCATATTGCAAACACATGCACATATTTAATGTAGAAATATATAGCTTTTTTAGAGCCCTGTCAGTGGCACAGGATTTCCTACTTCAAATCTCAGACAAAAAGCCTTTTCAATAAAAAAAATTCAATCTTACGAATTATGATCCAAGGCAAATCTTAAGAGAGTCTCCCATGCTTAATGTAACTACTGCAGAATGATTCTCTAGTAAAAAGGCTGGGGGATGATAGCAATTGAAGTCCAACATTTCTGGAGTGTCCTGGGTTATCCAGGTTACTGTAGAACAGTGTTTCTCAACCTTGGCAACTTTATGATGTTTATGAATTCTGGGAGTTGAAGTCCACCCATCTTAAAGTTGCCAAGGTTGAGAAACACTGCTGCGGAAGGTCAGTGAGGATTTCAAACTGGCATTTGTATCCAGGGGTGGACTGCTAATCTGTTTACAAGGGGTACTTCAGTTTTTGTGGTCTGGAAGAACGACACCCTGTTTTCTTTCCTGCTGTTCCCATGGGACTGAGAGAGACAAGAGTGATTAATGCCAGTAGGTAGCATGGGTGTGAGCCAGCCTTCTCTCGGTTCTTCCTCGAGTGCTCTTCCACCTGGCGTCCCTTATGTGGGGTTGAGCTGCAGCCTTTGTGGTGCCTACCTAAGTTTCTTCGCCCCTGCAGATGCCACCAGGCCACTGTGAGCAGATGCATCCCTGGTGCTTCTCTCAGTATTGTCTTGCCAGCCTTCATGATTCCAGTGTTAAATTTCATCAAAATAATTTTATAACAAGGGACTCAGATTTAACAAGCTTATAATTTTTTAAGCTTGTAACGTTTATTTGCATCCACCCTTCTCTTTCTTTTAGACAGGGGTATGCATCGTATGTAAAAATGACAAATTGTTAGAAATCAAGCCATCACTATCTTTATTGTCTGATAATCTCAGTAGTCCATCAATTCAGTTTATCTTGGTATGAATATAGACAGAGTATGACATCTCACTCACTAATATTTTCTACCCTACTGTTTCATCCAGTGCATAAATAATGGGCAAAAGAGGTAAAACCTCATTTTCTTGCTTCCTATTTTGACAACTGACTTCCTTGCCCCTGACCCTTGACGTTCATACCTTGCTTGGTTTGTGGCTCTAGCCATGTGGATACAGAATGCAGGGTAATGGAGTCATTGGTTTGGTCCAGCAAGGCAGTTCTTATGCTCTTCTTATAATACTTTCATGCAGGGGATGTCTTCCACTCACAGCTTCTCACACTTGAAAAATGGACTGCAGGAACTGTGGCCATTTCTGCCAAGACACTGTGTCTGAATCAGAGGAGATTCCAATTCATAAAATATACTTCCTGCATACAAATCCATTCCTGGGGGCACTTGGAGAGCATCATGTGAAGAAGACCAGATTGACTGTGTGAATTATATAAAACAGTGACAATTCTGTAAAGGGTTGAAGACAAGATGGTTGATATTCCCCCACCCCACCCCCACTCCACGTACCCTCCTCTATGGCACAGATGCCTGCTGCTGAACATTTCCTGTGCTCCTAATGGACAGAGAGTATGTTGTTTCAAAAGGAAGGCCACCCTCACAAATTAGGACATTTGTTCATCCAAAAGACCGGAGGAAAACAGCAGCTTCCTGAAAAATAACCATTCAGCTAATTGGGTCGCCCTGGGAGGAGGTCAGATGCCTGCAGGTACCTGGTGTGCATGCTAAGCATATGATCCTCTGCAGATAATCGTTTATATTTTCAGATTTATTTTTTTAAAGGAAAATCTTTTAAGTTTCTGCTTCTCGAGTGTTCTCCCTCGACTTAACAACTGAAATCAAATCTCAGATGTTTTGCATATAGACTTCTAGGAGCCCCATAGGAAGACAAGAATTCAGAGAATGCCAGTGATAGTTGTTGGTACCAGATGAATCCCAGTTATGCCAATAAAATATTAATACCCTGCTCATAAATGATATATGAGCTTTTGAAAGTTAACCTTAAACACGGCCCACAAAACAGCTTTTCTAGACTTAGAGGAAGTCGGGCGGGATTTGGGCTGGTCATAAAAAACACCAATGGATTTGGGGAGCTTAGAGTTGTTTAGTCTATGGAGCAAACCTAAGAGTCTTGCAACACTTAAAAACAACACATTTCAACACCGTGTTTTCTTGGACAAGCATTTAAGTCATCAGTTGCATCAGGTACAGCTAAGAAAGGAGTTCAAGACTGACGCCCAGGATCCTACAGCCCCAAATTCACCAGGGAGAAGCAACAGCAAACAAGATCCTGTTCTAACATACACACACCCCTGCCCCACACCAGAATGGGTAATACAAGAGCCACTGCAACTGTTGCTGTTTATCACAGCATCCTTTCTTATTTTGAAAAGGATGCCTAATTAACAAATGGCCAGGTCATTTACATGGTGAATTAAAAAAAATCTATTATAAAATAGCATTTATTGCCAAGTCAAAGCCTTTAGAAGTTGAGAAACAGCAGCAAATTATTTTATCCCTGTATCATGATGATGACATGATGTAAGTATGGTTAAATGTAAAACTGCACACGGTTAGGATATTTCTTGTTTTATCAAGGTTGACAAATAGGATTTCCCCCCTATTTATTCATTCATTTATTTCAGTTTCAATGTGACCCAACTCGTCAATGACTCTGGGTAGCTTACAGTTAAAAGGAAACAACATATATGAAAAAAAACAGAATGCAGCCAACTGGAAGACTGCCTCCATATCACCAAAAAACAAAACAAAAAAAACCCCCAAACCATAGGGACTTGACAACCATGTATCATAAAACCTGGAAGAACAATCAAGTTGTTAACATGTTATGGAAAGTCATTAAAATGGGAGCTGTACTGCTCCCTGGGGGGATGTCATTCCAGAGGGCAGGCACTGCCACTGAGAAGGCACACTTCCTGGGTCCTGAAAGATGACATTATTAGATTGATGAGACTGAAGCATGCCCACTCTGCTTGACCCCACTGGACGGACAGAAACATTTGGAGAGAAGTGATCCCTCAAGTAGTCAGGCTCTATGCCAGGAAGGGCTTTATAGGTGATAACCAGCACCTTGAATTACACCTGGAAGCCAACTGGTAACCAGTGCAGCTCATGAAACAATGACACGTGAACATACTGCAACTTGTCCATCACTCCCGGTGCTGCCACATTCTAGACTGGATGTAGCTTCTGGGTGGCCTTCAAGGGCAGCACTATTTATTGATTTACTCAACTTATATAGCCACCCATCTCACTTTTATGTGACTCTAGGCGGCTTACAATAAAACAAATAAAAACACAAAATAGATAATATCAGCAAAAATAAAAACATATAGCAGCTGGGCATGATCTAGCCTATTATCCATACAACCAAGAGACAGGCTCTAACCCAGGGGTCCCCTACCTGTGGGCTGCAGCCCACTAGTGGGCCGCGGCCTCTTAGGAAGTGGGCCGCAGGGCTCCTGCCTACAAACCCCGCCCCTGGTGTGCGTGATTGGCTTCCATCTGCAAACCCGCCCCCCTGGTACATGGGATTGGCTCCTGCCTGCAACCCCACCCCCCTGTGCATGCGATTGGCTCCTGCCTGCAAACCCTGCCCCCCCCCCCCCCGATTGGATAGGATGGGTAGAAACAACTGGGAAGAGACGGTCCTCTAAGTAATCTTCAACTTGTTACAGATCCACCAGCTCACATTTATCTATCTTGTCCACATGAAGTACTCTCTCTCTCTGTGTGATTACACATATGTGACCATCCACTGATCACCGAATGTATAGGTGATATTTGACCTTCAATCAAATAAATTTAAATAAAACTTATTACTAATATACGATTACATTGCCTTCCTGAGATATTGGGGGTAAAAAAAATAGCTTGCCATTTCATTTAATAAACAAATGCTGTCACTCTCCATTAGAAGGCAAGGTCATTTTTAGTATTTTTATTTCATTCCTTATATAACAGTCACACACAAGAATTAAAGAGCTTCCTGTAGCTGAAGGGATGATTAGAGTCAAGACAAGCAGCAAGGACAACATATGCATCTCAAAAGAAGAGGAGCTAAGAAGGGCTGCAATGCAGGGAACTTGTGTGTAGCTGAATCAAAGCAATGGGTGGTCTGGATGGAAAACCATTAGTCAAAGAGAAGGGTTCAAAACATGGATGGAGTTAGTTGCTCAGGGATAAATTTAATCAGGTATCAAAGAGTGCAGGAATCAAAAAAAGAGAATGAGAGAATGACGGGCAAATTGGAGGAGGACAATGTTGGGTCAAGGGTGACTGATTAGGAACTAGGTCCCCAAAATGGCCACTGGGAGTTGATAATGTGGCCATCAATGTTTCTTCGGTACCCCAAGAGTTCCTGCCCTGCCTATTTTTATTATTTTAAATACTTTTCATTTAAAAAATGGCTGGAAAGCTAGCATGCTACAGGGCAAAGTACCAGCCTCAGATGTGACCTTTATTTCTAACAATATCTCAGGGCTCCTCAAAGATCCACAGACTTTCTTTCTGCGCCCACCTTGGCAACCTTTTTGCCAGTGTGCCCATAAGGTGCTCCTGGTCTACGTATGCTATCGATTGGGCCCCAGGAAGTGTGCCTTTTCTGTCATGGTGCCTGCCCTCTGGAATGATATTCCCCCAGAGGTCTGTTGGTTCCCAGCTTGATGATGTTCTGGAATCTTTAAAAACTTGGCTGTTATCCCAGGCTTGCTGGTAGGGTACTTGTAGAGCTCCTGTCAGTTGTGTTCCCTCTTATAGGGAGTGTGTTTGTCCAGATGCATAAGATTCTCTTTTTATTATTTTCTATTTTTTAGTGTAAGCCTCCCAGAATCGCCTGGTGTTGGGCAGTCTCTAAATCTCACAAACAAACAAACAAACCAAATGTGCCCATTGGCTTAAAAAGTTGGGGATTCTGGATTGCTGATTGCACTAAATAAAGCAGCATGTTGAACACATGTCCTATGTGTTAGCAAGGAAAAGCTCATATGGAACTGTGTGATGTGAAATTGCCTTCAGCTAGGCTGGAGTTGACCTAAAAATGGTTTGCCCTCAATTCATTTCCATAACCTACATCCAATTAAAAAATAGATTACACTGATTAAATTGGCTCATGTTAATAGGAGAATCAACACTTTTAGTAGATCACTCTAATAAAATCTTTTCTGTATCAGAGTTGAGCCAAAGCATTTTGCTACTGAAAGCAAAGAACAAGATGCTGTTTCTTCTCATTCATTCCATAAAAAGTGGACTAGCAGTTGAATCCTTCTTCAGCAGTAATGCTGGGACAACCCTATCCAATACATTTGAAAACTGAAAGCCAACTCAGAAGATACAGAGTATCACTATTCTGTCCTCCAACACTTTATGGGTTCTTCCTAGCATCTGCTCTCTGAGAAGATTGCTTTACTCTACTTACTGTTAGAGCCAACCCTGTTTTACCATAATTCTGAGCAATTTGAACTTGGGCATTAATACTGAAAAGGAAACAGATACTAAACATAGCACAGTGTAAAATAAGTGGTCTTGCTTAAAAGAATCCTTCTAATACATAATTTTTTTTATATGCTCATCCTTTCTCTTTTTGAGTCTTTAAGTACAGGCAGAATGGGAGTTCAGTAGGCTGATTCTCAAAAAGGAGTGTTGAAAAACTAAGAATTAGCTGTTTGGAAGAACTGGTCAATGACTTCCTACTTCATAATAGGAATAGGTAGGGCCTGAGCATAATTGACAAGGCTGGGCTAGTTGTAAAGAACACATTTTTTATGGATAAAATCCTGAGGTCAGTCCTTGGTATCTCCAGAAGGTTTCTGAATAACATCATTTATTGAGGAGCAATAACAAGAGATTCTGTTACCTTTATGCTCTCTCCTACTCTTCTTGGAACATCTGGTTGGCCACTGTGAGAAACTAGATTGTGCTGAGAAACATATCTGAATCTGTCTGATGTATTGTGAACTGATTAATAGATAACAATTGGCTATATGGGCTTATAGTCTGACTTGCTATAAAACAGTTCCATAGATAAAACTAGTTACAAAAGAGGTGAGAAAAAAAAATAAAAATGCCTTCTGTAAGGGCAAAAATTATTATAAATTTCTGTAATAGACAAAGGTCAGCTTTTTCAATTTCCACTTTAAACAGATGCACAAGTTACAGTATATGAATTCATGCACATCACTGTGATTTTGAAATGCAAGTCATTTGTATTTCTTGTATCACTCAGGTGTTGGATGACATTCATATAACCCATTCATAGGTTCCCTTTGCATGCATACCGAGCTGCATGGGCATAATTTTGCTCTGGTAATATTGGACCCTAATAATGTGATGCTGACACATATGAACGAAGGCCTAACCTTCTGGCCTCCAGTCTCGGTAACTGAAATTAAATCTCTTATAGGACAACTTAGAAAAGGGAAGGCTCCGGGGATGGATTTTATTTCAGCGGAAGTATTAAAGAACAATGTCGAATGGTGGACCCCAATTTTAGCAACACTTTTTACTTATATTGATAAAACGGAGAATTCCAGCGGATTGGGGCCCGGCTATCATAGTACCAATTTTTAAAAAAGGGATGACAAATGATCCTGCCAATTATAGGCCTATTAGTCTCCTGAATATAATTAGCAAGCTCTACGCTAGACATCTGCAAGAAAAACTCAAAGAATGGCTGGACCAGAGAAAGCTTATAGCGGACGAGCAGGCTGGCTTCAGAGAGGGCAGAGGAACCATTGAACAATGCCTGATTCTTCAACATCTGATTGAAAAATATCGTACCAACAAGATAACATCATTGTATGCAGCCTACATAGACTTAAAGGCAGCTTTTGATTCTATATCTAGGCCTAAGCTGTGGGAGAAGTTGGAAGCTGCCTCAATAGATAGTAGACTTCTCTATTTAATCTGGGCCTTATACTCTGATACGGCCTTGAAGGTCAGATGCAATAGGTTTGGGTCCCTTTCCAAGCTGATTAAGGTACAAAAGGGGGTGAAACAGGGCTGTATTTTGGCCCCGCTACTTTTTAATTTTTATATTAATGATATGGTAAGTTGTCTAAATCACCCGGACTTTCACCCTCCTAAAATAGGGGACCGTAGTATTGCCCTGCTGCTTTATGCAGACGATGCGGTCATACTTTCTAGGACTCCTGTAGGTCTCAACAGAGCTTTGACAACTGTGGCCCAGTATTGTATTAATAATCAGCTAGAAATAAATTATCAGAAAACAAAGATAATGACCTTCGCCAAAAGACCAAAATTTTGTTCTTGGAATATAAATGGGCATAGAATAGAGCAAGTGACTAGCTTTAAATATCTAGGGGTAATCATGCATGCCACTGGATCTAGGAAACCTCACTTTGATTATGCAGCTGATTCCGGACAAAATTCAGCTAATGCCATTTTAAAGTTTTTCCGGAGTAAAGGAGCGCATTATATACCGGCAGCTCTTAAACTCTTCCAGGCGAAGACATTAGCCCAGCTCCTTTATGGGTCCTGTGTTGGTGCTCTAAGTTCAAGTATTACATCCCTGGAAAGAGTGCAATCAAAATTTATTAGAGCAGTATTTCAAATGCCCAAATGTGTTCCAAATGCTTACCTTCGATTGGAAGCGGGCATGATAAAAGTTGAGGCAAGAGTGCGCCTAGCTTCCCTGAATCTTTGGCTAAAACTCAAGCATTATCCTCAAGGTTTAGCACCACTAATTTTCCAAGATTACTTCCAATCCTCTTGGTTAAACGATATTGAATCTAGTCTCGCCAAGCTAGGATTTTCTACAGATTCAATTCTCAGGATGGATTATGAACAGGCAAAATTGGCCTTGAAGCAAAGGATAAAGGACATAGAGAGACAAACGGACTTAGAGAAGGCCCCTCATTTCTTATCATCAGAGTATAATAAATATATTGTTAATTCTGCTAACTGCCTTACTCAACTTGAAATCCCTAGCCATTGGAAAGCCTTTGCCCTAGCTCGTAGCCACGCACTCCCTTCCGCAGTCTTGGATGGTAGATATAAAAAAATCCCAAAAGCTGCAAGGTGTTGTTGTTGTAATAATGGAGAGATAGAAACTACAGACCACATGCTCCTCCGTTGTCCTTTTTATAAAGAGCTTAGGAGTAAATTAATATTACCCTTGACCAAGAAATATCCTAGGAGGCAAGATATAGAGTATATGCAAATGTTACTTATAGATGAAGATCCAACTGTTACGGCGCAAGTAGCCAAATTCTGTGCAGCTGCTATAAAGATACGCCAGACTATGATAGGAAAAATGTAGTAATGTACTCCTTGTAATGATTTTAATTATTTTAAAAGATTTATATATATATATCACACCATATTTTATATATGATATTTTACTTTTTATAAGCATTTACATCTGATAGAATATTAGTTATGACTAATATTAAGAGCATATTTAAATTTGATTAAGGGGCTCATCCACATTGTGGTCTGAATGTATTTTAATTTTTAATTGGAAAAATGTAATTTAACTTATAATTTTAAAACTATTCTAAATCAGATGGTGCATATTGTAAGGTTCATTGAGTATACCTTGTAGAATCTTGTACTGGTCAGTGACCGTAATAAACCAGAATGAATGAATGAATGAATGCTCTGGTAATAAAAGCAAGACACAGATGTATGTGAATATACAATATGGGGCGAGTTTACAGTATACAGTATACAGAATATACAGTATGGCCAGAGTTTATTGTAGGCCTTCTCCAACCACTTGGCCCCTTCCCTTAGCAGCGAGCTTGTCTCTTAGGAAAAACTCTCAAAGCAGTCCTGCTGGATTGCCTATAGTATTCTTACATCACAAGTGCATAAGTATTCATGGAAGCCATTCCCATGTGACTTTGAATAGAACTTCACAGCTATCAGGTTATTACTCTAATGAGATATTTGAACTTCTCCATCTCTTTTAATTCACAAAAAGCAGCCATACATGCTATCAGTTCAGACTGTGAGTGCAACTCTCAGGAAGATGTTAAAGATCACTGAACCTACCTATAAAATAGTGAACATTAAGCCACTAAATATATTCATCTACAGTATATGTGTTTGGCCCTTACGTTTGGTCTCTGAGGAACTAGATGAAGAATAACCTTACAAAATATTGTGTTAGGTGCACTAGAAACAGATGTTTTCCAATGGTAATCCCATCCTAAATGGACCCATAATATAGTTTTAACTGACACTGCTGCTATTACATCTTCAAGTGAGTTGATCTAGCCTTCTCCAATGTAGCACCATCCCAGTTATATCCCATTCATCTTAAGGGCCCTTCCACAGAATGTTTTTATGCCAGTTAAAGCCAACTGCAGACTTGCCCAACTATACAAAGTGAAGCTATTATATTTGTTCTAGTTCTTGGACTTATACATGTGATATCTTGCAGTGTTTTCCACTTACAAAACAAACACTCAAAAAACTTATCTTTGCTGGCAAACTCTTACATACATATGATTACCTGAGGGACCGTCTCATCCCCATAACGTCGAACCGTCCCACTCGGTCATTCAGAGAGGGCATGCTGCGGATCCCGTCCGTAAAGGAATGTCACCTGACGGGGCCTAGGAGGCGTGCCTTCTCGGTAGTGGCGCCCACCCTTTGGAATATGCTACCCCCGGAGGTGAGGCAGGCCTCATCGCTCCCGGCCTTCAGAAAGAACTTAAAGACCTGGTTCTGCCGCCTTGCGTGGGGGGGGGGGGATAGTTCCTCTTGGGGATGGCTTGTGCCATAGGGCCCTTTTAAACATCTAAACATCAAACCATCACATCTTGGATTTTATATTTAATTTTATTATATGAGAGTATTTTATTACGCTGTTTTAACTGTTAAATTTTAATTGCTGTATCCTGTAAACCGCCCAGGGTTCCCTTGTGGGGAGATGGAGCGGTATACAAATTGAAGCATAAATAAATAAATAAATTTCTGTGATTAGTATACATTCCTATAGTGGGTGCCCTAAGATTTAAACTATTGACACCCAAATAAGGCAATGACAAACCACTTCCATATTGTTGACAAGAAAACTACATGGATATGTCCATGTAATAACCAGTAGTTTTTATCTTCGATCTCTTGACCAACATCAGGCACCCAGAATTGGTGGAACCTCGACAGAAAAATGAGATGGCCAACCTCTCAATCACCTACTGTATCCAATCGTTTAGGAGATGTTAAAATTGCACTTGTTCATTTTTGGGGTATTAAGCAGCTATTAAACTAACAGGCAAGCCATTTTTTTCCTGGATGGAGCCAGTTTGGTCTAGTGGTTAAGGCAACAGGCTAGAAACCAGGAGACTGTGAGTTCTAGTCCCGCCTTAGGCATGAAAGCCAGCTGGGTGACCTTGGGCCAGTCCCTGTCTCTCAGCCCTTTTTGTTGTTCAGTCGTTTAGTCGTGTCTGACTCTTCGTGACCTCATGGACCATAGCACGCCAGGCCTTCCTGTCCTCCACTGTCACCCGGAGTTTACTCAAATTTTTGTTTACTCTCAAATTTTTACTCTCAGCGCTAGGAAGGAGCTAATGGCAAACCAGGAGACTGAGAGTTCTAGTCCCGCCTTAGGCCTGAAAGCCAGCTGGGTGACCTTGGGCCAGTCACTCTCTTTCAGCCCAACTCACCTCACAGGGTTGTTGTTGTGGGAAAAATAGGAGGAGGAAGGAGTATTAGGTATGTTCTCCGCCTTGAGTTATTTATAAAAATAATAAAAGCGGGATAGAAAATAAATAAATAAATAAATAATAAACTAACAGGCAAGCCATTTTTTCCTTCTCCTTGGTAACACGTATTATTGCCTGACATGCAAAAATTTAGCAAGTAAATTGTTTACTGCTATAGAAATAATGCAATTAGAAAAGTTTCAGGTGCTTAGTTTTTATTGCCTAGCTAGTCTAGTTAAAAGCATATGAAAATAACAATACTGGGTGCTTCCAGGTGTTGGGGGGCATCAACTTCTATAGCTTCAGCCAGCATTCCCAATGGTTAGAAATTGTGTGACTTGTAACCCAAAAACATCTGGAGGGCCAGGATATCCCCCACCTTTCCCTAAATGCAGTGAACATTATTTTTCAGAAAATGTATTATCAATGATATTTCTGCTAAAAGAACATAAACCAGTGAGAGTAATGGAGTGCTTATAAAGTTCTGTTTGAGACATCAGGCATTGTTTCATGTGCTAATTTCTGCATGTTTCAATAATAAATCACCCTGCACTCTATGAACCTCATTTTCCCCCAGCTGTGACCATATCAGCTTGCTCAGCATCTCACAGATGGAATGTGAAAGATGTAGAGAGATTTGAGCACAAAACTCCTTATTTACTTTGCTTGTTGGCTTCAAAGCCAAAGCTGGTATAAAAAACAGATTGTATGGCATTGGGTATAAATATAAAGAAAGAGACTGATCTTTTGCTTTTTATGAGCATGCACTTTCATTATGCTGCATGTCATCCTATGCTGGTTTATTTGGAAACAATTGTTGTTGTTGTTTATTCGTTCAGTCGTTTCCGACTCTTCGTGACTTCATGGACCAGTCCACGCCAGAGCCCTCTGTCGGCCGTCACCATCCCCAGCTCCCCAATGGTTGAGTCCGTCACCTCCAGAATACCATCCATCCACCTTGCCCTTGGTCGGCCCCTCTTCCTTTTGCCTTCCACTTTCCCTAGCATCAGCTTCTTCTCCAGGATATCCTGTCTTCTCATTATGTGGCCAAAGTACTTCAGTTTTGCCTTTAATATCATTCCCTCAAGTGAGCAGTCTGGCTTTATTTCCTGGAGTATGGACTGGTTTGATCTTCTTGCAGTCCAAGGCACTCTCAGAATTTTCCTCCAACACCACAGTTCAAAAGCATCTATCTTCCTTCGCTCAGCCTTCCTTATGGTCCAGCTCTCGCAGCCATAGGTTACTACAGGGAATACCATTGCTTTAACTATGCGGACCTTTGTTGTCAGTGTGATGTCTCTGCTCTTAACTATTTTATCAAGATTTGCCATTGCTCTCCTCCCAAGAAGTAGACGTCTTCTGATTTCCTGGCTGCAGTCAGCGTCTGCAGTAATCTTTGCGCCTAGAAATACAAAGTCTGTCACTGCCTCCACTTTTTCTCCCTCAATTTGCCAGTCATCAATCAAGCTCGTTGCCATAATCTTGGTTTTTTTGAGGTTTAACTGCAACCCAGCTTTTGCACTTTCTTCTTTCACCTTCGTCATAAGGCTCCTCAACTCCTCCTCGCTTTCAGCCATCAAAGTGGTATCATCTGCATATCTGAGATTGTTAATGTTTCTTCCAGCGATTTTAACTCCAGCCTTGGATTCCTCAAGCCCAGCATGTCGCATGATGTGTTCTGCGTACAGGTTGAATAGGTAGGGTGAGAGTATACAACCCTGCCGTACTCCTTTCCCAATCTTAAACCAGTCCGTTGTTCCGTGCTCTGTTCTTACTGTTGCTACAGTAATACAGGAATACAGGAATACAGATTCCTCAGGAGGCAGACAAGATGACATGGTATCCCCATACCACCAAGAACTTGCCACAATTTGTTATGATCCACACAGTCAAAGGCTTTAGAATAGTCAATAAAACAGAAATAGATGTTTTTTTGAAATTCCCTGGCTTTCTCCATTATCCAGCGGATATTGGCAATTTGGTCTCTAGTTCCTCTGCCTTTTCTAAACCCAGCTTGTACATCTGGCAATTCTCGCTCCATGAATTGCTGGAGTCTACCCTGCAAGATCTTGAGCATTACCTTACTGGCATGTGAAATAAGTGCCACTGTTCGATAGTTTGAACATTCTTTAGTGCTTCCCTTTTTTGGTATGGGGATATAAGTTGATTTTTTCCAATCTGATGGCCATTCTTGTGTTTTCCAAATTTGCTGGCATATGGCATGCATCACCTTGACAGCATCATCTTGCAAGATTTTAAACAGTTCAGCTGGGATACCATCGTCTCCTGCTGCCTTGTTATTAGCAATGCTTCTTAAGGCCCATTCAACCTCACTCTTCAGGATGTCTGGCTCTAACTCACTGACCACACCGTCAAAGCTATCTCCAATATTATTATCCTTCCTATACAGATCTTCCGTATATTCTTGCCACCTTTTCTTGATCTCTTCTGCTTCTGTTAGGTCCTTACCATCTTTGTTTTTGATCATACCCATTTTTGCCTGGAATTTTCCTCCGATGTTTCTAATTTTCTGGAAGAGGTCTCTTGTCCTTCCTATTCTATTGTCTTCTTCCACTTCCGCACATTGCTTGTTTAAAAATAATTCCTTATCTCTTCTGGCTAACCTCTGGAATTTTGCATTTAATTGGGCATATCTCCCCCTATCACTGTTGCCTTTTGCTTTCCTTCTTTCTTGGGCCACTTCCAGTGTTTCAGCAGACAGCCATCTTGCCTTCTTGGTTTTCTTTTTCTTTGGGACGTTTTTTGTTGCCGCCTCCTGAACAATGTTGCGAACTTCTGTCCATAGTTCTTCTGGGACCCTATCTACTAAATCTAGTCCCTTAAATCTATTCTTCACCTCCACTGCATATTCCTTAGGAATATTAGTGAGCTCATATCTAACTGATCTGTGGGTCTTCCCTATTCTCTTTAGTCTGATTCTAAATTTTGCAATAAGAAGTTCGTGATCTGAACTACAGTCAGCTCCAGGTCTTGTTTTTACCGACTGTATAGATGTCCGCCACCTTTGGCTGCAAAGGATGTAGTCAATCTGATTTCGGTGTCGACCATCTGGTGAAGTCCATGTATAAAGTCGTCTTTTAGGTTGTTGGAAGAGAGTGTTTGTTATGCACAGTGAGTTGTCTTGGCAAAATTCTATCAGCCTATGTCCTGCTTCATTTTGTTCTCCCAGACCATGCTTGCCTGTAATTCCAGGTGTCGTCTGACTACCCACCTTAGCATTCCAGTCTCCTGTAATGAAAATAACATCTCTTTTTGGTGTATTATCTAGTAGGTGCTGCAGATCCTCATAGAACTGATCTACTTCTGCTTCTTCAGCATCTGTGGTTGGGGCATATATTTGGATCACTGTGATGTTAAATGGCTTACCCTGAATTCGAACTGAGATCATTCTATCGTTTTTTGGATTGTATCCAAGCACTGCTTTAGCCACTTTATTATTAATTATGAAGGCTACTCCATTTCTTCTGTGGTCCTCTTGTCCACAGTAGTAGATCTGGTGGTCATCTGATGTGAAGTGGCCCATCCCAGTCCATTTCAGTTCACTGACACCTAAAATGTCTATATTTAATCTTGACATCTCACCAATAACCACATCCAATTTGCCCTGGCTCATAGATCTTACATTCCAGGTTCCTATGGTGTGTTGATCTTTAGAACATCGGATTCGTCGTTCACCACCAGCACCGTCGGCCGCTAGCCGTCCTTTCGGCTTTGAGCTAGCTGCGTCATCACATCTGGGGCTAGTTGAACGTATCCTCTGTTCCTCCCCAGTAGCATTTTGACCATCTTCCGACCTGGGAGTCCCATCTTCCGATGGTATACCGACATATCTTTGGTTGTACTGATCCATTTAGTTTTCATGGCAAGAATACTGGGGTGGGTTGCCATTACCTTCCCCAGGGATCATATTTAGTCTGACCTCTCTGCCACGACCTTCCCGTCTTGGGTGTCCCTTCACGGTTTAGCTCATGGTTTCATTGAGGTGCTCAAGCTCCAGCACCACGACAAGGTAACGATCTCCTTTGCTGGAGTTGGAAACAATCCTATGTGTTAAATGGGACTCATTGCAGCCTTAGATTGCAATCATATACACTTCCACTTTGTAACATGGTCCATTTTACTCAGTGGATTTATTTAGTGAACTCAAGTACATTTTTACTTCTAAATATTCAGTAAACTTAGTATGCTGTACTTCCATCTATGCAGTATATACTTAGGACTGCACTGCATTATTGCAATTCTCTTCACAGTAATTTACACATATTAAAAACACATTTCTCATCAAAGAAACAATCTTGCCACTGACTTGGAAAGACAAGGACAAGTGTCCATGATGGAAATGTAAAATAATACATACAATGCAATCCTATGTGGAGCTACATGCTTTTATGGACATTAAAATCAGTGTAATCAGGTGGACATGCTATTTTAACATGCTTCTCCCTCCATATAAAAAAATTTTCTTGTTGTCTTTTGTATTCTCCAATGGAATGACAATAATAACAACTGATTATGACAATAACCTGTTACTGATTAATCAGTTAAGTTTTGCATGATGGCTGTAGCAACTGAATAAACCTAGTGAAAGACAGTAATACTCTCAGTTAACTGGGTGATGGTAAAAGTGATTTTCTTATTTCTGTGATCTCCATGGAATCAGCAGCCACATTCTATTTCAGCGCAGTCTATGGTTTGGAACTAACACTGCATTTTCTATACAAAGTACAAAATTTGCAAAATTGGCCATGAGAGTGCTTCTGTAACAAATAAAACAAATACTTAGCACTTGTTAATGTCTGCAATAAAGCTCAATGGATTGATACATAAACTTTACAAATCTTTTTTAATCTTTAATGTTTTCTAATCTTTAAGAAAGATTGAAAAGGTGTGCCAAAGTTTAAAAAACTGAAAGTGATGCAATTGAAGCCTCACTTTGATATTTATTCATTTTTCATTTATTTTCTCTTATTTATCTCATTTATCTAAGCAGTTTCTACAGATTTTCAAATCCATCGACAACTCTGCAAAGCCTGTTTAGACATCTAGGCCGTGAGATTCAAGCCCATATCATAAACTGCTTCTTGGCTAGCTTAAACCACCTTCTGCTTTGGTGGTGGGAAACAGGTATTCAGCCTCTGATGTTCTTAATCTGTGGGGCTCAGTTTAGGGCAGGGGTTCTTAACCTTTGAGTTCCATGGATCCCTTTAAGACTCTGGTGAAACTTACAAAACCCTTCTCAGGGGAAAAAAAAGTATTTAAAGGCATAAAATAAAATACAGATTATATTATAAAGGAAACCGATTATTCTCAAATGCAATTACCAAAATATTATAAATATTAAACATGCAATAGAGTAATACACACACACACAAATAAAGTTGTAATTCACAGACCCCCTGAAATCTATCCACAGGCCCTAGGTTAAGAACCCCTGGTTTGGGGTAAACAAGCGGTGCCAGTTTATAATATTCTGCCAGTTTTCTTGAAGTACAAGACAGAATTTGGCTTGATGATTACCTATGACATGTGTTTTATATCCCCAGCTATCCAGTTCAATTATCTTATAGTTTAACCAGAGAAACAGGATGTGATAGACTTAAATGCAGCATTGAGGCTAATCAAATGCATCTCCATTGATTTAAGTGGAATTGTGCCCAGATCCCCATTGCTCAGCATGGCCTTACGGCTATCAGAGCATGCAATGTAAGTGATAATCATCTAATCCCTACTGGTTAAATTACTAAGCATTTGGCTAGATTGCTCCTGACTTGCTGCTTTTGTTACCACAGTAAAATAACCACTGAGTCAGAACCTTTTTCAGTGAAAAGTATGCTTAGCTTATGTGTAGATGTGCACTACACTGGACACAGCATTGGGTATAAAGTGTATTGGGTCAAAAGTCTAGTTTTTAAAAAGCAATAGTGGCATAAGGATATTAAAATTTTACCACGTCTCTGCCTTTTTTTTATTAAACACAGCCAGTTCCTCCAGGCATTTTTATTTTCAGTTGAGTTCTTTTCGGGGAACTGAAGTCAAAGGAAAAAGAATTTGGAGTGGGGGGGAATACTATAGAAAATTAAGTCATAGGTGTGAAAAACTGCTTTGCATTTTATACCTGTTCATGTATGTGCCTCACTTTGACTGTGTTCACACAACATGCTAGGCTTTAGTTTTCTTAACTGAAGTTGACCGAATAAACCTCAATGGGCTGAATAAACCATAAATCACAGACAAACCAAACCGGCTGGGTTCATGCAACACTTGAAGCTACAGACAAGCAAAGCACATTAGAGTTTGCAACATATGACGCTGCACTATTTATGAGGGGGGCATAAATAAAGTTGGCATTAAACCAACTTTTTCCAATTAAAGGTAAAGGTTCCCCCCGCACATTTGTGCAGTCGTGTCCAACTCTAGGGGCCGGTGCTCATCTCAATTTGTTAGCCGAAGAGCCAGCGTTGTTCGAAGATGCTTCCACAGTCATGTGGCCGGCATGATGCAGAACGCTGTTACCTACCCACCGAAGTGGTACCTATTAATCTACTTGCATTTGCATGCTTTCGAATTGCTAAGTTGGCAAGAGCTGGGGCTAGTGCGGGAGCTCACTCCGTCACGCGGGGCTAGGGATTCGAACCTCCGAACGTGCGATCTTCCGATCAACAAGCCTGGCGTCTTACCCACTGAGCCACCACGCCCTTTTTTTTCCAATTGGGGCCCTTCAAATGTGTTGGAGCCACAACTCAGGGAATTCCCAACCAACCTGTCCTTCCTCATCAGGGGAATTCTGCAGCTGCCTCTCCCTACACATCTGGAGAGAGCCAGGCTGGGAGAGGCTATTAACGCTGACAGGCTTACCCCCTTCTTGTTACGTTGGGTCTTGTTGCATTCAATGGGGGAATTACGCCCATCTTTTATACTGGTTTGCTGTTCCTGTTTTATGCAGAACTTCCAAAAGCAAGTGTTGTGCCCTGCTATTTATTAGTGACCTTCTCCTCTCCCTGTGAATTATGGTCCGTCAGCTTTGATCATGGGAAAATACTAGCAACATTCATGACTTGGTGGTTTATTTTTTTTTGTTTTGTTCTTCTCTCTTTTTTTGGCAGGTGGGATAATGGTAAACATTTCCTGGGCTCTGCTGCAGTCATAAATTTTGAGAGAGAGAGAGAGAGAGAGAGAGAGAGAGAGAGAGAGAGGGAGAGGGAGAGGGAGAGGGAGAGGGAGAGAGAGAGAGAGAGAGAGAGAGAGAGAGAGAGAGAGAGAGAGAGAGAATGAATTATGGGTGCCTGAAAGTTAGGCATTTTTAGAACAAGGATTTTTTTTAAAAAAATAATAATCAAAAATAGCATTTATCCCTGAAAGGATCTGAGGCATTATTTCAGTCTTCCTTTTTAAAGAAACATTTCAGTGGATTTTAAGAAAACTTGTGAAATCTGATACTTAATATAATTAAGCATAAATCAAAAATATATCCAAACCAGACATTTCAGGGAAAGGGCCCTTCTTTGTCTTATCAAATGTACAAACACTGACATATTTTTCCTGTATCAATAAGGAAAAATATCTGAGGAAAAAACAAATTCCTGATTCCAAGTCACTCTGAACCACAAAGTAAACATACATTGCTTTACTTATATGTTTGAGCAATAGACAGAGCAACCTTATGTTAAGTAAGCAATTGTCTTTCGTGGGAGGGCATGTCCTTTTTAAAGGATGGGGTGTCCTGTCTGTTTAGTTTACTAATGGGCGGGCTCAGGATGATACAGTATATTAGTCTAGCCTTTATCCACATAACACATCCCTATGCTGACAACTGTCTCAGGCTGGGGACTTGAAACCTGGTCCCAGTTTAACATGCACATACAGTATGTTCTGTTAGAAAGAGGACAGTCTTCTAAAGCCGTGAAGAAGTGCTGCCTATTTGTGTATTTTTGCAATGTGAACTTTTGCTTTCTGAGTATGATCCTTAAGCTACGATAAACTGCATCCGAATAGTCCAGAGAAGATCTAGTTCTGCTATTCTTTATTGCCCATGAACCAGTGCATCTGCCTTGGTTACAGTTGCTATGGAAGAAGACTTCAAGCTGACACTTTAAAAATGACTGGGAGATAGTGAAATATAATTTGGATTGTCAAAGGGGTTGACACATTGGGATTGTAAGTTAGAGAGTCTAACTCTGAAAGAACATGATTAGCCAGACTAGATTCTGGCTAGGATTTTAAAACAAGAAAGGATCAGTTTGACATATGGAGGCTGTCAGTAGGTTTTGTTTATTTATGATGTTTTGATCTTCCTTTTCACCATGAACCATCTTCTCCAAGTGACATGGGTTTGCACTCGAAGGAATGGAATTAAAAGAAGAAAAATACCTTTCTGTTTTTAGATGGACCTTGCTGAAAAGAGATCTAGAGGCCAAGCCTGAGGATGGAAATAAAGCTTTGAAGATGGTGAAGCTACAAGTAACCCACAGATTAGATGAAAAACACATAGAAACTGAAGCACTAACCAGCCTTAGCGTCATCATGCCTGAACAGGATTTCAGCAGGAAAAGCTGAAACAATAGAAAGAACTGAAAATTTATGTTTGACACTCATGGAGTTTAAGTAGCCATTATCATAGATCAACCCCTATCGTTGTCCACACGATAGGGGTCAAAAAAGTCAAGATCATGGCCACAACCATGCAATCAAACCCTCAGATTTTTTTTTGATTTATTTCTTTTATTGCTGCCAATGTCTCAATCACAATACACTTGTGTATGTACCATTCTGTGTTTTGCAGCACCCAAGCCCTAAGGTTGGTTATGTTTCAGATATACCATGTTTCCCCCAACTATCTTTTTTTTTTAAATATAAATTTTAATTTTAATATTAAAATAACTTTACATAATATTATGTAACGTAACGTAACGTAACGTAACGTAACTCAACATAACATAACATAACACAACACAACACAACATAACATAACATAACATAACCATAACATAACAAGTGTGACTTCCTACTTTCTCTTCAAAAAAATTATTTGCATATTTATAAACCAACTTTGTGACTTACTTAATTACATTAAAGTTCCAATTGAATTTTTTGTGTTTCTTCTATAAATTTGTAAAAAGGTCTCCAACAAGAGTTAAACTCATCCATATTTTTATCATTTAGGTGATCAGACAATTTTGCCATCTGTGCTAAGTCCATCACTTTTATAATCCATTCTTCCATGCTGGGTATGTAGTCTTCTTTCCAGTGTTTAGCATATATAATTCTTGCAGCAGTAATTAAGTATAATAGTAATTTTCCATGTTTTTTGTGTAGATCTCAAACCCTCAGATTTTTTGATGTGCCTCATGACATCGAATTCAGCAGCCAAGAAACTTAAATCCAGTAAATTGGTAGGTTTCAGAAGAATTAAATCCTTGGATGTATGTGTTCTTCTGACAATGGCAGTAGCCTATTCTTGGGAAAATGCCCATATTTATCCTGTATTTGCTCCTTTTAAAGGAGTGGACTAGTAGCTGACCAATGCAAGTTTAAACATGCTGGCTACATGATATTTCAGCAGATCAGAAAGGAAAAGGAACATTCTGTGTATTATCAGCAGGTATCCGAGGCATCAACTATTCCCAAATGTAAGAGGCAGGTCACCGAGCTATTATCTGGATTGTGCAAGCCTAAAATGTTTTATTGCATGAAGCAGAATCCAAGTTTTTTCCGTTCAGGTATTCCCAGCTCCATCTGTACATAAGGTGCTAAATGAAGCAGAGCATTTCACCTTGCCATATGACAGGGTCAGATCTGAGTCTTAATAGGAAAGAGAAGAGGAATCAGGCAGATTTGCAAGGGCATATACTGTAAAGGTAGAAAATTAGAAGCATGATAAACCATGTTATATTTACTACTTTGTACTAACAAATTATCAGGCTTAATTATGCTTAAAATCTGTCCTTAGAACATTGTGAATCACCAGCATTTTGGAGGAGAAGATACTTAATCTTTCCTTTTCAGCTGCAAAACATACTACACAGCTGATTTATTCATAGTACACAGATTTAATGTGTCTGCCTTCATTACAACATTTAATTTTCATGAAAACTATTCCCCTTTTTATTCAACTGTCTGCAAATGTATATGTGTGATGGAGGGGACACATTGATTGGCTTCACCATTGTGCCAGGCTACATGGTTGGCCTAACCTCTCTCTGCTGAAAAAGCCACAGATGGCTGGATTTACACAACACACAAAGCTATAAACCATGGTTTACAAATCACGACGTGTTGAGACTTAAATCTTGGACTAGAGTCAATAAAAAGTTTTACAGTGCAATCAGACAGGCCTTGGAGAACAATAACCACTGAACAATAACCACTGAAAAACTAATCAACATTCACATCGTGCTGGTGAACTCTAACTAGTGAACAGTGGTGTTGACAGCATTGAGGGCAAGATGCCTTCTCAGGCCCTAAATACTGTATATACTCCTGGGTGCTCTGCTCCTGATCCTCAGTCTTCCTTTCCTGGCTCTTTTTCTCGATTGTTCATCTTCCTTTTCCTTGGTTTCTTTTTCTCTACTTTTCCTCTCTCTATTTCCTGCCCTCTTTCTCTTGGACTTGTGATCTAGGGCAGGGGTACCCAACCTTTTTGGCACCAGAGACCAGTCGTGAAAGACAATTTTTCCATGGACCAGGGGATGGGGTGGGGTTTGCAGGCAGGAGCCAAGTGCGCGGACCGGGGGGCGGGGTTTGCAGCTGATATCCAATTGCACAGACCGGGGGGTGGGGTTTGCAGGCGGGAGCCAATTGCGCAGGCGGGGGGTAGGGTTTGCAGGCGGGAGCCAATCGCACGGACCACCACCGCTCACATGCTGTGCGGCCCACTTCCTAACAGGCCGCAGCCCACTAGTGGGCTGTGGCCCACAGGTTGGGGACCCCTGATCTAGAGGACCAAATAGGCCAATGACATTCACCAACCCCACGCTAAAGAGATTACCTTAAAAATCAACGTATTGCATAAATGTTTATATGCCTTGTTTGAAGATCATTTAAATGTATATAATATATAATAATGTTTTTCATTGCCTCACTATATCTTTTGAACAAAACTTCTTTTAACTGCACACTGTCAATTTGTGTGTAACACTTTTTTTTAAGTCTCTATAAATGGAGCTTTGAATGTCCTTGCAGCAGAAGCATAATAAAGCACACAGATTTACAGTTAATATTTTAACAAGTCCAAATAGATGTGGTGTAGCAGTTTCTTTCGATGTTTTGATAATGATTCTGTAACGGTACTAAAAAGAGTTATTTGGAGCAGTCTTATCACAACTTTATTTTAGTGAACTATTTAGAAAGAATGGCTTTAGATAAATATTCCAGAACAGTAATAGTGAAATGCACATGCAAATCAGGATTCAGATTAGGTAATGGTTGAAATGGAAAATCTACGCTACATTTTTTTTTAATCTGTTCAATCATGTCTGATTCTCAGAGGCTGCCTGGACAAGTCCCTGCAGTTTTCTTAGCAAGGTTTTTCAGAAGTGGTTTGCCATTGCCTCCTTTCTAGGACTGAGAGAGAGTGACTGGCCCAAGGTCACCCAGCTGGCTTCATGTCTAAAGCGGGACTAGAACTCACAGTCTCCTGGTTTCTAGCCTGATGCCTTAAACCACTACACCAAACCGGCTCTCATGCTACAATTAATAGAGTAAAATAAAAAATCACCACCCATAAATGTAATTGTTAGTCTCAAAAGCCAAGAAGGCAATTGCTATATATAGACCTGCGGAGAAGTTTATACATAGGAGAAAGGGTATACATAGGAGAAAGTTGGGATATAACTGTGCAGATTTCTGAAGTAAACCATTTTAGAAGGCAGACATTTATTTGAGTGAAAACGAATCCTATTTCTTAGGATTCTAGCTCAAGAATCACACAGAAAGCAAACATTTGAAATCAGTTTGCTATTTTCCAAAAATAGACAACCAAAATTATGGACTATTCATAATAAATAAGGGATCTGAAACAAGTGCTTTCCTTATAATTGAGTGGTTATCCTCACTGTCCCATCGCCAGAATGGGCAGGTAACTATTTCTGCAGGTCAGAGAACATCATCCTCTGTTAATCTCCAACTCACCTTCAAAGTGACCTCGTACTGCATTTCTCCTTTTTTACTTCTGAAGTACATTTTTCCCTATGATGTTGCTTTAAGTGCTGCTATCTGTTTGGGACAGAGCACCTAATTTTTTTTCAGGCTAACCTCAGCAGTTCATTGGCTAGGTTGCAGAGGAAGGACTATCCCTTCAACTGAACCAATACTCATCATGAACTATAATATTTCTATACACCCCTTTTACAGCACTGCAGAAATAGCACTGTGGTTAAGATCTTCACTTAGCATACAGAAGGTTGCTATTTCAAAACCTGCCAGATTTTTTTTTAATTATGATTTAAATTATGACTTTTTCTTTTCTTGAGTAGCTAGTTTCTCCCCCTGGGATTTTTTTGTTACTTTTAGTAGGTCTATGGATTTACCATTTCAACATTTTCCCAGTTATTTAAGTATGATGATTTCATCTCCAGCTATTATTTTGGTTATTTAAAAGCAGGCGGTGAAACACTTCTACCTCAAGTGACTGGGAAAAAGGTAAAATGCTACCCTTATATTAAAAAACGCCTAGCCTCATATAAAAAAGAAAAAAAAACCCAGGGGGAAAACTACTCAAGAAAATGTACAGTTTTTCCCCCTCAAAGGTTGTACTGGGTTTCAAACCAGAAACCTTCTCTATACTAAGCAAGGATCTTAACCACTATGTTATTTCTGCAGTGCAGATAAGAGGAGGTATAGAAATATTAGAGTGCATGCTGGAATTTTTTTTTAAAAAAAGCTGCTTGTTGTGCCATCTGCATTTTTATGTATAAATCTTGTATGTATAAATGTAACTTTTGTGCATGTGTGCATAACTGGCAAATCACAATTACTTTCCTGGAAATGAAAAGTGGGAGGATGCAGGAGCAGTGGAATTATCTAATAAAAGAACATTATAGTTGCAGTCTTGACTGAATATCTTGCAAGCTGTCCAATCCAGACAGGATTACAGTATATTAAACCATTTTAGCTTCAAGCTGGCATGAGTATAGGAGAAGAGCAGCTTCTGTGGCAATTGCAGATATGCCCTGAGTAATCTTCAATCCCAGATGAACCAGCATTATCTGGGCATAAATTAGAAATGTTGCCATGGTGAAATGTATGATGTCCTGTACATCATTTGTAAAAAATAAAACATGGTTGCTAGTCTAGTGACATAAATCCTGACATAAATTACACGGTTGACATTGACCTTATGCTGGCACGGGGCTTTGAACACTAAGTAGCTGACTGTCACACATCTCCAATAGCATGCTTCAAGCAGTTACATCAGTCAAGAAAGTGGAACAGCTCAGTCAGACTGCATCTATTTTCCATGCAGAAGATCCCAAATGAGATCCCTGCCATCTCTAGCTGAAATTTGGGGGTAAGAGAAGTCTTTGGAGATTGATAGTGGCTAATATTGGGCTGATGGTTAAACTGTCTGAACTGATATAAGGCTGCTTCCTGTGACCCCTATTAAGCAACTCTGCATTAATATAGAATGAAGGACATGATTGTTCAAGACATGAACAAGGATATTTTATATTTTTATAGTCTTTCAATGTAAGGCTGAACTATTGTATTTTAACAATTGATATACTGCCTTACACCTTATACCAGAGCTTTCCAAACTTTTCATGTTGGTGACACACTTTTTAGACATGCATCATTTCACGACACACTCTTACAGCAGGGCACAAGGCAGGCACTAGGACCTGCACAGAATCCTGGCAGGGCAGGTTTGGAGGCAGCCAGGCACAAGGCGGGCACTAGGACCTGCGCGGAATCACAGCAGGTTTGGAGACAGCAAGGCACAAGGCAGGCACTAGGACCTGCGTGGAATCCTGGCAGGGCTCAGAGGCAGAAGTAGCTGCGACACACCCAGACACTGCAGCCGACACACTAACGTGTCCCGACTCACAGTTTGGAAAGCTCTGCCTTATACCTTGCAGAAAAAAATCTTCAGAAGTCAGCCTAATGCTGAAACTGACATCTTCTGATCAATACATCCATTTGTATGTCTAAAGACCTATTTTGTATTTTTTAATAAAACCTTTAAATTGCTTTTTCTAAAAAAAGCTCACCCATGTAGCTTATAACCATAACCTACAAAGTTACAGAGCAATATGAAAGCCTACACAACAGGATATGTCATTTTTCTTTTAAAATTAGAGAAGTGTGCCCCTAGAACTATCACAAATAAGAACTCAGTTTATCACAAATATGTTAAAATCTGAAGCATGGCAAGCTACCAAGCAGATAGAAAAACAGTCTAGTAAGAAAGAACCAGATTGCTTAGGGGTAGTGGGAAATCTGATTTTTATGGTTAAACATTATAAATTAGATTACAAACATTACATAAATTACATTATAATTATAATGTAATTTATAATTATTACTGTTGCCTTCCTATTGGATCCAGAGTTTAGTAAGTGTCGTGTGTAGATGCAGAAATAACACGCCGAGGCCAGGAATCTAGTCTCTAGTGTTTATTGCATACCTACAAGCAGAAATCCTGCTAAACTAACAGTGCCTGAAGATTCCCAAGTATATCAGCTCAACCTAGGGCGGAGCTTTCTTCTGACGTTTGGGGAAATAGGCTAGGCTCTCTGAGCTGCGTGCTCGCTTCTTATCTAGCGCCCAGCCCTCTTCTCTGCTCTCCCTGACAGTAAGTCATTAAAGATGCTAATATCTAGGAAATACCAGGTTGTATATAACCTGGATCGTATATAAAACCATCCTCTTATTTTATGCTTCCCAAATTTCCTGAACTCTTCCATGTAGTTAACATTCAGAAGGTGAATAGTAGTTTTCTATTACTTAAAAAAGTAATAGAAACACATTCTTTCTGTTTTACTGAGAAAGTAGTCTGTCCATTTTCCCTAAAGCTGCACAACTGAAGGGGAGTATGTTCTTTTGTTGGCCTAGAAATTCAGGACTATCATTAAAGTATATTAAGGAGGTTGACCAATTAGGCTCCTTTCATTGGCCAAAAAAGAAGCTGCAGCTCTAGTGTTTGGTTTCCTCTTCTTTCCCAATTCTTTTTCCCTTTTAGATTGTGTCTATTAGATTGTGAGCCTGCATATAATGACTGTCTTCTTTAAATATCTGCAAAATTTGTATATTGTGCGAATTATGAGAGTTGGAAGTCCAACACTTCAGCAGGACACTAGGTTGAAGAAGGCTGCTTTAGAAATATTAGGTTCATCTGAAGTCAGCAAAATATGAGTCATCTGAAATAAATACAAAGTGGTCAGACAGAGAAAAGTAATCACAGGCATCAACATAGAGAGAAGAATACTGATTAGGTAACAGTACCACAGAGAAAAGCCCAAGGGGTAGAGTAAATTATATACTAAGTCTGAATTAATAGTGTTGTTTTGCCAGAAAGGGGGACCAAATGTGACACTGAACTTTTTAAAAGGAACCATAAGTTAGCCAACGGAAATGGTGAACATAGGGAATGTCCTGTATTCAACTCTACTTAAATAAAATAGTGAGATCAAATTCCTGCATCACTGAATTAAGCATATTCAAGTGAAAGATGATCAGCATCAGAATAAACATATTTAAGAAGTGATAGGGATCTACTTTTCCAACAAGTCAAAGCAAGTCAAAATACTATATATGTACCCAACCTTCTCCTTCTTGTGATTTTACCACTAGGCTGAATGGAGAAGCAGAAACCAGTGCAATGCAGGTGTATTAGAAATGTCTGATTACATTCCTATTAGGCCTACAGATCTTCCTGTTCTTGTCCAGATGAAACCTTTCATTCTTTGTACTGTTTCTAACACCCATATTGCAGGTTGCCTAACTATGATCTAGGATAGATGTAGGCTATCTGCAAATCTTCTGCAAGCAATCAGTTTAGATTCTGGCAAGGCTGATCTGACCCTCTCCAGCAAGTAGAAGTGGATAAGGTCTTGAGTTGGGACTGAGGACATTCAGGTTTCAGGTCCCACTTGGCCATGGAGCTCAGCTCACTGGCCAGTCACTCTTATTATTGATATGGGGAAAAATAGAGAAAACTCTTATCTATATACCTTAAATCCTAAAAAAAAGTTGGATATAAATGTAAAAATGTATGTATAGGTGTGTGTATAGTAATATGGCTCAACAGTGCCATAGAGCATCTGGTACATTGGCTTCATGCTGGGAAGCCTGAATAGATTATAGCTGACCTTTTCTTCTCCAAGAATCATAGAAAACTCAAGCTGTTTTGCACAACAATTTATTCAGTTAGAACTGGTCAATTCCTCTATCATTTGAGTGTAAGTACGTTCATTCACAAACTGGTTTCCTGATTTCTGCTTAGACCTTAGAAATTGAAATTGTGAATTTTGTATGGTTATATAAAACAACATCTGGGTTCCCCCCAAAATAAGGTTTTCACTTATCTTACATACAGTAGGTCACAATTCTATAATTCTGTCTCAGAAGATAAAAGTGAGAGAAAGAAGGTGGGGGGAAGAGAGTTTTTCCTAATATTTGAGCTTTGCAACTGGACAAAGTGAGAAGTGCGACCTGACTGGTAGCCACCATCCATAATTTTTTTTTTTGTAAACTGGAAGAAATTTCCATCAGTAAGAAAAAACTATATTTTTCTCTTCCAGATCCATAACACCCTTTCTCTTCTCTGAAACAACTATCCTTCTGGCATTATAATATAAAGTATAATTTTCAAATAGTGTGTGAAGATAATCTACTAAAAATAGAATTAGGAGATGAAATATGCAGTAGCCATATGAAAAAAAATTGCCATGGAGGAAAAACTATTTAAGGAAGGGAAAAGATGCTATTGTGTTTTATTTAAAAAAAACCATAATACCTTCATCACAGAGCTTTCTCTGGCTTATTTCTTTTTTGTTGCTCAAAAGCACAGTAACTGAAACTCTTCTAGAATATATCCTTTCACTAATGCATTTTAAATGCACCAGAGAGTACAGACAATGCTGGTTTAGGTGATCCATGTACAGCAACTTTTCCTAAGTTCTTATAAAAGGTCTCCCTCCCTCCTTCATCTTTTGGGGGAGTTGGGTGGTGACAAAATTTGAAATATAAAACAAACAAACAAACAATGGAAGTTTCTTGTCTATGAAGGTTCTCAGTCATCCAGGTGGAATTGTCTGTAGCTTGAATCATGTCAACTGGATTTCTATTTTCTCAGTGGAACTGAGAAAATAGAAAATAGAAATCCAGTTGACATGATTCACATGTCAGTTGACATGATTGACATGAAAATAGAAATCCAGTTGACATGATTCAAGCTACAGACAATGGAAGTTTCTTGCACAGAATAAATACAAGCAAACCATAAGGGCTTACAAAAGTGGATTTTCAAAAGCATGTCACCAACAATATCAAGGCCAGTAATAAAACATTATTCCAATACCATTTATCAAAATCAAGAAACCATCTAGAGAAATGGTTGGACTGTTAAGTGATAAATGTATGAAAAATTATGCATCTAACCGGAAAAATAGAAAGGAGGTAATTTGTCTCCTTTTAAAGTAGTAGAATCTGGGGTAATAAAAAATGAAGTAGAACATTCAAAAAGAAGGACTTCTTCATATAGTACCTAGTCACCACTGAACTCACTAATTCTATTCTTGAGTTAATGGTGGTGGCTGCCAATCTGAGCCATTTTAAAAAAAGGATTAGATAAATTGTTAAAGGATAAAGCCATCAAAAGCTGTGTAGTTGTGATCGCTTTATATTACTTCCAGCAAAGAACAAGGTCCACTACGTAGCCCTATTCTAAATGCACTTCCAGATTATCAGTCTTTCGGTTTTCTGATTCTTCTGATACCAGCACAAAATGCACCCAAGATTAACCTGGGCTTCTTTGCAACTGTGTGAAATTGTCTAGAGTTAATCAGTAATAGACTGGCTGGAAATGTCTAGAGTTGGTTAGCGAGAGGAACTGCTTCTCTTTGATAGGGGATGAGTTGGGCTCCAGGTTCCTCTCTGGTCCTCATCAGGCTGTTGAGATACTTTTCAGTGGTCTGTCCTTTTGCTTTGTAACTGATAGGTATTTCCTAGGCTGTTAATGTCCTCTTTTCTTTATGAGAGGACAAACAAACATGTAAAAAATCAGGCTGTTTGGGATTTTCCCCTAGGCTTGCCAGGTTCAGAGACAGCAATTATTTTGGACAAAAATGGAACTGTGTCCCATGGTGGGAATCTGGAAGGTAGAGAATCACAAGGGAAAGATTTGTAGGTTAGGACAGCTTACATACGTCACTGTGCATGTATGTTATTTGGCAGACAGAAGTGCTAATCTGGTTGGTAGACGATGGTTGCCAAATTCTATCAACTAAGGAGATCAAAAAGTGCCTTACTCCTGTACAGATGGGTCACTATGCTCTTAAATATTTCCTGAGTGAACACAGTGACACAGTAGACAGTTTTCTTAGTGAATCATGCTTGGAATTCTCTGTTGACTCATCCTTTAAGGGCAATGGAATTATACTAGACCTAGAAAAGAAAAGAAAAAACAAACAAATCGAAAACAGAATATTACTAGAGTCTCACAGAGAAAGAGGAGAGGAGGGGGGAGAAGGAATTTTTCAAATAGGAAAAATGTCACAATGACGTGAAAATAAAAGTTGAGGTACAACAGAGTTCAGTGTTATCCCCCATTGTTTTAATTATTCAGTTATCTTTTAAAAACTCAAGGGGTGCTGTTTTCTCAAGGCCAATTTGATCACCTTGAAGCCAATTGTGGTGACCACTTAAAAAGCTTTCCTGTGCACACTGGCCTGGAAGTAAGCCCCATTAAGCCAAATGGTTCTTACTTCTAGGTAAATACACAGTACATTTGATCTCATTGTTTTCTTACAGCTATTGGTTCCTTCCTGGTCATGTAGAGTGAGGTGAAGGACTTACAGGCAGTCCTCACTTAACAACCATTTATTTAGTGATGGTTCAGACTTATGACGGTGCTGAAAAAAATGACTTATGAGCAGTCCTCACATTTACGACCATCACAGCATCCCTGTGGTCACATGATCACGAATTGGGTGCTTGGCAACCAGTTTGCATTTATGACTGTCGCAGCGTCCCATTGTCATGTGATCGCCATTTTTTACCTTCCCGGCTGGCTTCTGGCAAGAAAAATCAATGGGGAACCACATGATTCACTTAGTGACTGCTGCAAAAATGTCATAAAATCAGGTTGAATTCACTTAATGATCACTTCACTTAGCAACTGAAATTCCAGTCCCAATTGTGGTCGTTAAGCGAGGATTACCTGAACTATTGATAATATTCTCTCTGAATTACTCCACTTTTCTCAAACAGAAAGAAGTGGGGATGAAACTGTTATTGCCCCAGAGATTGAGATCCAGAAAGCAGCCCTATGGTCCTTCAAAGTTGCTGAACTATAATTTCCATACCTTTTACCTTTAATCTTGCTGGCTGGAGCTGTTGGGGTTATACTTCAGCAACATCTGAAGGGCATAGATTCCCCTTCCCCTTGTTCTAGGAATAATACCCATGCTCTTCTTTCCCTGGGTGGTGGATTGGTGGCTTTTCCACTTGCACTTTTTGTTGAAGGTTGAAGCATTCTGTGTGTGAGAGACAGCACTCCTGAGAATGGGAATCTAACCAAGGATTAGTGGAGCAGGTTTTATAACTGTAACAGCAAAGAGATTTATTTCCAGGGAATGCATTATAGGATAGCTAAAGCCTGGCACCTAGCTAACTACATCCTACCAGGAGGAGAGTCCAGGAGCATGTGCTCCACGCCTGCGTGCTTGGGAAGAAAGGCAGAAGGAAGCGAGCTCAGATTAGCCATCTCTTAGAAAAACAGGCTGAGTGACAGATGAAAAGGGGACCACCCAGGGTAAATCTTTTAACTCTCTACCAACCACTATTGCTCCCTTGTGGTCAGAAGGTCATGATGTGCTGAAGAGTCAGTGCCATGGGATTTACACCTCCAACACTTTATGTATTAAAGTAAGTGTGTGTGTCTGTGTGTGTATTCATCATCATCATCATCATCATCATCATCATCATCAATCATCGTGCCAACCATCTCATAAAGCAACTCTTAGGAGCAAAAAATTGTCTCCTCTGGAATTGTCATGAGAACATGATCCTGGGGTTTTTGTTGCCATCACAGAGGTGATGCAGGAAAGGGAGCAGAGGAGGAGGAAGAATGCTATGCTGGACAAGGAAGCCATGATGGGGAAGAGGTCATGTAAGAAAAAGTAATAGAAAAACATATGCTGGTCTTTGACCGTAATAAAGATTTGATTTGATTTGACAGAAAAGTGAAAGAAGAGATGGGATTTTTGAAAAAGTATTTGATACTTTTAAGGAGCACGGTGGCTCAGCGGGTAAGACGGCAGGCAAGTTCGGAGGTTCAAATCCCTAGCCCGGTGTGACGGAGTGAGCTCCCGCACTCGCCCCAGCTCTTGCCAACCTAGCAATTCGAAAGCGTGCAAATGCAAGTAGATTAATAGGTACCACTTCGGTGGGAAGGTAACAGCGTTCCGCGTGCGTCATGCCAGCCACATGACCGTGGAAGCATCTTTGGACAACGCTGGCTCTTCAGCTAACAAACGGAGATGAGCACCGGCCCCTAGAGTTGCAAAAGACTGCACAAATGTGCGGGGGGGGGGGGGGGGACATTTACCTTTACCTATTTGATACTTTGCTCATATAATAGGTGACCAGCCAGGAAACTAAAGGCCAGTATTACTAGCTTCTCCTATAGGCAAGCTGGTTGGTTTCTCCTTCTGGCTTTACAGACATCCCAGCAGAGAAAAGATCCATGAATCGAGGTATTGCAGCAGGAATAGGGTTCCCATAGTATGAAGTGTGGTGCTTTGGGTGGGTACTATGGCTACCATGTGGATGTGGCAGGTCCGGGATCTGTCCAGCTCCTATTAGCTGCTTTCAGCTGGTTCCTGCATTGCCCCAGGCATTCTGTCTGTCACTCAGGCATTTCTCTCTATCTGGGTTGTAGGTATATACTGTGTGTGTGTGTGTGTGTGTGTGTGTGTGTGAGGGAGGGAGGGAGGGAGGGGTGAGCGACTGGTGGATGCTCTCCCCATTGGCAGGAAATCCACCTTAACTTTGAACCTGGGGGTTAGAGCAGATGTATGCTGGCATACAACTATGAAAAGCACATTCAACCAGCTCTCTGGATGAGGTTGCTCTTGGAGAGCATATCTGAAAAATGGGGAAAATCCTACATTTGTGGCCTTTCCCCAATGCTGAGCTGAACTCCCATCCGCCTCTCTTGGAGTCTGCAGAAAGCGAGGCCACCTAGGTTTGCTCAACCGATTATGGTTACAGCAATCCACAGCTGCAGATCATTAGGCCCATAGTGATAGTGATTTCCTACTTTTTCCCCTCTGCCCCCTCCAAGAATAGCGTGAGAGAGTGACTTTCTGGCTAAATGCGAACGTTTCAAAAGCGTTTACCGACATAATAGCGAGAAATGGATTACAGACGTCGGGCAGGTTAGATCTTCGCGGGGAGGAATGGACGATCAATCGCCAGGATTTTAACTGACCGGCCGCGCCCGTCACATTTCTTTTGATTTCCTCTTTCTCATCTCCCAGGAGGTTTTAGCCGACAGTTTAAGGTTTTTCAGCCCCTCCCAACAGCAGTCGTAAAGTCCTCGTGGCGAGGAGACATCGGGTGGCAAACTTCGCCGGCAAAGTTCGTCGCCCCGAAAGGCGGAGCTCCTCTCCCCATGGCTGCTGGCGGCGGCTGCTTTCCTGACCCACCAGCACGCTGGGGACCCCCCCCCCCCTTACAACTCACACACCCTCCTTTACTCGTTGCGCCCCTTTAGCGCCGGTCTTCCCAGTTCGGGAGCTGATGCGTTCGTAAAAACGGGCGAGCGGGCGAGATTCTGGTACGGCTATTCAGAATAAACCATGCCACGCGCCTGCATGTTCCACGGCGTTAAAATTAACATCAAAATCGCCCCCCCCCCCAGCATACAAAACATTTCACATCTCGCTCAGAAGACCGTCCCTCCGGTTTCCATGGGGCTCATCCCGCACTCCACGCGTGCATAGCCGCGCGCTTTCATTCGGAAACAACACGCGAATGGTTGGCCGGACTTTCTCTCGAGTAATCCCGTAGGGAATGGGGCTAAATGTGCTCTACTGACTCCCGGGCGGCGGACGCTGCCGGGCCAGACGGCCCCAACCCGACCCCGGCTTTTCAAATCGATGTGGTGGAGCGACGGCCGTCCGGAGAAAGGGAGCGCGGCGTTGCTCGTCCTAAGGACACGACCCGCTTTGGCTGGCTTGTTTAACATGGCAGCCTTGCGACAGCCCCAGATAAGGCGGCCACACGCACAGGCCGCCTGCTTCGGTTCTCGTTGAGCAGCCATCGCGGTCTCGCCCGCGGCGGGGAAGGTGGGGACGCCCGAAAGAGCGTTCCCCGCGAGCGGCTGGAGATGTTAGGTGTCTCGGAGATGGGTGGGGAGAAACCTTTACCCCGTCCCCACTCCGATCCCGGGGGTCTGCTGCGCGCCTAATCCGCTCGACTAATCCGTTTCAACAGCTGTGCCGCCTCTGCTCGTGGTGTGCGGGGGTGCGGAGTACACGGGCGGGTACACCCAGCCTCTCGCTCGCCACGGATCCCCTTCAACGCACCTCTCCAAGCCTTTCTTACTCTTCCGCGCACTGTATTTATTACCCAAGAGGTTTACACCGTACCTGCCCCCTCCAACCCATTGAACATAATTCTCGCGCTCGAACATGCAGATCAGACCAATCTCGGGGGCGAAAAACTGCGGGTTGCTTTGAACAAGGGAGGGTGGGGGGCGCGAGCGAGAGAGCGAGCCCAAGCTTGAAAAATGAAAGGCGAGGGTCTGGCGGTATGTGTGCCTCCGCCGAGTAAGGCGAAGCGGCCTGCTTTGGGGAACTCTCCTACCGCTGGCTCCCCGCCCCGATCCCCACCACATTCCCTCTACCGCACCCCCTCCCCACTTTTCCAGGCAAGCCAGATCCCGCTCGCCTTCTTGACGTCATGTCTGTAGGAAAGGGATCAGCAGCACAACCAGCCCCAGGCGCAGGCAGCGAAGGAAGGGCGGGCGGCCGCGGAGGCAGGTTAAAGTTTCCGCTCAAGTCCGCCGGTCCCTAAAAACCCGGCGCAGGGACGGCGGGCCACGCGCTCCTGCCCGGCCGCCGGCAACATCTGGAACAGTTCGGGCAGGCTGTCCGTCTGCCCGCCTGTCTGCCTGCTGCGCGAGGGAGGAAGGAGGGAGGGGAGGCGCGAGCGTTCTGCTGAGGGACTGAGGGGCTGGGACTAGCGCGCTCTCCTCTCTGCAGAAAAAGCTTCCCGCCAGCAGAGCGCACGGCGTTGGCTCGGAAGAGGAGAAGCAGCCGCTCGCCGCCGCCTTTCAGCCTCGCTGCCCCCTGATATTTTCCCCACGCCCGCCTTCTCTGGTTCCTGGGTCTTGACTTGGGAGAGAGACATTTGAACCCCTCGGACATTTTTCTTCCTCCCGCCCTTCTCGGGGGATGCACCTTCGCCCCTCTCCTCCACTTCCCTGCGTGGCGGCTTTGCTTTTCTCCGCCCGGACCCCTCGGCTTTCCAAAGACAAGAACCAGGCGGAGAAAGCGAGCGGGAGACCGGGGAGAGCCCAGCACTTCTTCGAGTCGGCCGCCGCCGCCGCCGCCGCGCTGAATTCTTGGGCAGCAGCCCGGATGTTCTCTGAGGATGCTTTGCATTTGTACTAAAGGAGGCAATACTGGAGCGAATCAGGGTTTGGGCTTTGATGCAATCATGGGAATCAGGTAATAACCGAGCGGGGGAATTTAATCGCCGCAGCAGCTTCGGCTTCTTCCTCGAACTGCTCCCCCTACCAGCGATCTCGGCAGTTTGGGATTTGGAGGAATTAAAACCAGAACTCCGACTTGGGTGATTATTGTTGTTGCTACTGGTCCCCCGTTTCTCTACTTAAATGGTCAATGAAAACAAGAGGATGTACATTCCAGAAGAAAACCACCAAGGTAAGGCGAGCGGGGTCTTCGTATGGAGTGCACCGTCTCCCAAACCTCCTTTCCTCCCTCTCTTCGCCGGTTCACCTGCTAAGAGAAGCCGGCTTACGGAGGGGAGCGGGAGCGGGAGGGGGAGGATGTTCCTGCGAGCGTGGGCTTGAGCAGCAGAGACATTTCACGTAGTAATCTTAGAGCGGCCGGGCGCCGGGAACAAATGAAAGCACCTCAGATTCCCCGCCCTTCATCCCACCCTCTCTCGCGCCTTAGCCAGGTTTGACTCGCGAGATTCGGCGAAGGAAAGTTGCTCCTGGCGGGAGGCGAGCGGGGACACAGCCGCGGGGGATCCAAGAGCTGGACCGCTTTGGTGTTTCCATGCCCGCTTCTTACCCCGCGAAGGCTTATCTTGAATGGCCTAGGAGCATTCCGGGCCAGGTGAACCCGCTTCTCGCCCACCCACATCCCTTTTCAGTATTTGCAAGTCAAGCCGAGCCGACTCTGGTTTCGGCCCCTCCAACTTCAACTCCTGAGGAGGGACCGGCTGAGGATGGGCGCGGAAGCCCAACGTCTCTGGAGGGGCGCCTAGCGGTGCTCTCCTAGGCTAAGGCGCCAGGCTGATTTTCCGTTAATGCGCGTGGGAAGGAAAACCGGGGGGGGGGGCGTGTTTGGAGTGGTAGCTCCTTTATTTTGGAGCAAGGCTTTGCTTTATCCATTGGCAGAATCCCCCCATCCCGTTAAAAAGGCAGAACCTTCCAAATACCTTGTTCGGAAAAGAGAGGCCCTTGATTCCTCTCCTATATACATGGGAAGAAGCCCCCCCTGAACTTAATGGGACCCCAACCTGCTCTAGCAAAGCCTAGTAATAGCACGTTCTTGAGCGCCTCCTCCCTTTGCTGAGGTCTTCCAGTTGCAAGAGAGAGGACTATGAACCCCAATTCATAGGCAACAGTGAAACCCTGAAACATTGGGCAATGCATAGATAAAAAAAGAGAGACTGGTTTAGGAATGCTGGTTCTTGGGGGGGAGGAGAGGATACTTTAAAAGAAAATCCACAAGCCCTTGTTTAACAGTGCCCAACCCAGAAGACATTATTCTGAGCCATGTGGTGGAAGTTTTAAAGGGGGGAAGAATCAAAACTTTTCCTACCTCCCCTCCACAACACCTCCTAAGGAAGCTGCCCTTTGGACCTTGGGCACGGTGCCCTCTTTCTTAGGTGGAAATGCTAAGAAACTATTGGTTTAGAAACTGAAGTGTACCTGTGTGTGCTTGTGTTTCTTGTTCCTTGGCATCCAGGTTTTCTTTCAGCATCTCTAGTCTTCATCACAGCTAGGCCACAGAGTCTTATGGGGCGGTATCAAAGGGTAGTTGATTGGTCTCCCTGGAAGACTGCCCCCCCCCCCCCATTGCTGCAGCCCTTGATTTCTGCCTCCTCATCTCACCCCCACTGGAGCAGAGAGACCCCTGGTGCTCACTGTGTGGGAGTCACAGGCAAGCAACCTTTGGATGAGATGATAATGCCTTGACAACATTCCCTGTTCTGTTTTGGTTCAAAACCCATGCCTCCTGGGTAGCTGAACTGGGAAAGGTTGAGATCCTGGTGTGCTTGAGATCCTGGTGTGGCCCAACCCAGCACTATTTAGCTCCCATCATCCCTTGCCAGATGGTAACACATTTGGAAGGCACCGAGTTGGGGGAGCAGGCAGACAGAATTGGTTGCGCTGAACGAGACAGATGAACCAGTTTCTCCTCTAAGGCAGCTTCCTGCGTTCCTTCTATCAGAACAGAAAGCATGTTTGCATGACCTCTCCTCTCCTCCTTGTCCCTAAAGAAATTTAGTGGTGGAGGAAATCTGAGTAACAGGGATATGTTTGATTGATGCCAATGGCAAACACCTTCCTGTTACATGCAGAACTGAAAAGAAATCCCAAGAATTTCATCCTAATGAACATCTTAGGGAAGGGTGGAAACCAGAATCATGTTTCATTCGGTGCAGGGTTCTATTTTTGCATTTGTCGTCTTAAATCCATATGTATCTGCCAGGCAAGAATATATGGGTCTCCTTTGCTGCTGCCAATGCTACTGATAACTGGATCAAAACTCAGCTCCATAGCAATATGCCAAATACTATGGCAACTGAATTGAACTCCCTACAGTACTTACCAGCTGCAATGATTATATAATATGTATGGAATAGGTCTGACATCTCTCTCTCTCTCTCTCTCTCTCTCTCTCTCTCTCTCTCTCTCTCTCTCTCTCTCTCTCGATTAATTTTTTTTGCTCAAAGGCAAAAAAGCAATATTTCTAAAGTGGAAAATATGGGAGGAAAACCTATCCTTATTTGTATTTATTTGATTTTTTTTCTTGGTCAAGCACAGGCTGAAGCCAGAAAAAAAAAAGATAATGAATAAGGGACCATCGCTAAAATAAGACATTCTTTGGGAACTTGCCTTAATACTCACATGCCATACTTTGCCCTGTCTTAAGCAATATTGTCCTTTGACTAAACTTCTGCACCCTTTTTTCTCCAATTGTCTTGAGGTCCTTGATTTTGGGGCCAAAGCCAAGACATATAGATTTAGAGTGATGATAGTGAAAAACAGAATCCAAAACCAGTTTGGGGATAAATTAGTGTAATTAGAGCAACTGAGTTGAAAAGAAGGGATTTGAAGGATTAAAGTAGAGGGAAAATCCACCAAAGCTTTTTTGTTTTAGAAAATTCTATTTTGAGAGAGCTAGAATGTCTTAGCTTACATTTGCCGTCACTCTTTAGCAGAGAAATTATTCCTTAAATTGCCACAAAAACTCGTGCAATAGCTCAGAGTTATATGCAGAGGAGGCCTCATTCATTTGACTTTCTCAGCCACTCTATGTCTACAAACTGAAGTGTTCTGATCTGAGCTATATATCATGCTTATTTTTCTTAATTAACAATATATCTGCTCTCTATTTATGGTGTTCTCCTGCTGTAGTTTATATGTATATTACTCCTGAAAATAGTGTCAGTAAATAAGATGAAGCTAATACCTTGTTCTATTAAATAATACAAAAAGGAGTAGTAGAAGATGCTGCTTGAAGTAATTGTTTTTAAAAAAAGTTAGGCTCTTTGTTTAATCATCTCACATCGTATTTCTCCAAGTACCAATAATTCATTTTTACTGTTGGGTATGATGGTTTATGTGAATGTTTGCTGGGAATGGCCCATAAAACACACACACAAATTAAGATGGGTTGGTGAAGATGACAGAACTAGCAGAGATGGCAAAATTAACTTGTTTGATTAGAGAAAGATCAATAACTACATTTATTAGTGACTGGAAACCCCTTATGGACTTTTTGCTGAAAAAAGAGAAAATGGAACTTGTGATTTTTGGGTTTGGATTAGAAAGGGTAGCTTATGGAAAGCAGGAAATTATGAAGTAACCTTAGAGAAAGAAGGTAAAATATAAATGTATCTATAAGCGCTGTCAAGAAGATCAGAAGCTACTTCTATTTTTCTTTTTTTCTTTTCCACTTATTACTTTTCTTCATCTTTAAATCAAGATTGGTACTGTTTTTAATTCTGTTGAACAACTTCAATAAAAATTATTTTTTAAAAAAGTAACACACACAAATTAAGTATATTTAATGCAAATTAGTGAGATAAACTGCCCTCTTAGATACAAATTGGCATAATACTTTATCAGAAGTATATGGTACTTTATCAGAAACACAATAAGGCAACATTCCATGGAAAAACATTCAGGGGTGGAAGTTTGATTTGAAGTCGTCTAGACGTGAAAAGGATTATCTTCAAATCAACCAGTCCATTTAGATGGCAAATCGTAATTTCAAATTATGTGAGCTATGGATGCATTACAGACTTTGGCTATATAGTCTTGGTAGTGACATGGATAGCTCTCTGGGGAAACATGGTAGCCAAGAAAGAAACAAGAAACCTTATTTACATGCTGGATTAAAGGATTATGAAAAAGGTGCTGCGTGGGTTCTGCCTTTGCCATAAGGTGGTGCTCAGTGTTTATAGAGCTAGGAAGTTCTTGGTGTAGCAAAGCTAACAGCACATCTAAATCATAGACCTAAATTGATTTAAAACCATTCTTTCTACCTAAGTGATCTCTCGGGATTCTATTTTTGTAACAGACACCAGGGATTGTTAATAAAATACAGTATAGCTTCATTAATCTACTATTCTCAGGAATCTTGGTTATAACAGAGAGCCAAGATTGTCCAAGTAGTATAAAGCTGGTACACGTTTATGGTGTGGACATGTCATTATTGGCAGGAAATGACCTCAAGGTTTACTACTGCCCTCTCCTCCCCAGTGAGAACATCTATTTCTCAGCATATAATTCAAGTTAATAATAATTAACACAAATGGGCACTTGCAGCTGGTCATCAATTCCACCTAGACAGGATCTTTTAAGCGGCCTGCTGATTAATGCTAAGACATCCAAATGGGTTTCAATTCACCACCGGACATTGTTCATCTTGCCCTGTTGCAGCAGATTCATACTCGTCCCTAAGGCTGCTGTAATTATGGTGTTTTGTCGTCTTTCTTCTGGAAATTTTTATTACCATTTTAATATTCTCTTTAACTTAGGAAAGAGTTTTTTTCAAGGCCCCTACACTACAGGTATAACCTGATTTGTATTCCCACCTTTTTAATGAGTTTTGCAGAATCAAGCAATACAGGTTCCTGACTGACAGTAATCAAGCAGTTCAAGAGTGAATAATCTTAGGTTTATACATTAAAACTGCTAGTAAAAAAAGGTAAAGGTTCCCCCCACACAGTCGTGTCCGACTCTAGGGGCCGGTGCTCATCTCTGTTTGTTAGCCAAAGAGCAAGTGCTGTCTGAAGATGCTTCCGTGGTCATGTGACCGGCATGACGCTCGCGGAACGCTGTTACCATCCCACGGAAGTGTTACCTATTTATCTACTTGCATTTGCTTGCTTTCGAATGGCTAAGTTGGCAAGAGCTGGGGCGAGTGTGGGAGCTCAGTCCGTCACGCGGGTCTCGGGTCTCGAACCGCCGAACTTGCGACCTTCCAATTGACAAGTCTGGCGTCTTAACCGCTGAGCCATCGCGCCCCTGTTAAAACTGCTAGCATTTCAACATAAGTATTTTTTTGGCTCCTCCCCCCCTTTTCCCCTTGTATCACAAGGTAACCTCACTAGAAATGAATCCATCTAATAAATGACTGCTGCATTTTTCTACTAACCCTAACCCAGTGTTCAGATGTGCTGCATCAGCGTAATGCTCAGGAACTCTGTCCCTTGCATTATTGTCATGATGTTGTGTTATGTCAATATTGCAAACAATATTAGGATAATGTTGCAATCTAATGTACCCATGCATTGGATTTAGCACTTTGGAATTACCTGTTATGTTGAGAATCTCTCAACCTGTATTGCTGTTTTAATAGTAACTGTGTGAGAGAGAAAGAGATGGAGAGAAGAAATCCCAGGGGTCTTTAGCAATAAACATTTCCTGATCTGAAGCTGATGGCATTATTTTCAGGGTAGACATTTCTTGTTCCTCTAATATTGGAGTCATACCCTTGAAATACTATTTTGTATTCATAATAAAGATATAGCTACTTTTTTTTATGATATATATTCACCTGGAAGTAACCCCAACTGAATTTGGCACCAACTTTGGATTAGACTTTGAGTTGGACTTTGTTGCATGTCCTAGCATAATCAGATACAACTGTTTAAAGAAGGCAAGATTCTTTTTTTCCTGTATTTATTTTATTCCGCAGAAGGAGCCTATTTCTTGAGTTATGAGGTATTAAACATGTCAACAAATGCATTTGAAATACATTTTTCTGATGTCATTAATTATAAATATACTCCCAAGTAGGCTGTTGAATCTTGCTTGCTAATTGTTTGCTGTAATATTATAGCTGGCTGTTGTTTGGTATCCAGTCCCCATTCATTAATAATAACATTCAGGAGTTTAAAAATTGACAATATGTCTGAGATTCCCAGCCAGCTGGTGATGGTGATGAAGATGAGAACTGAAGAACAGAGATGTTCAAAAGGGATGAGATATATTTAGCATCAGTCTTTGGGTGCTAGGGAACAAAAGTAGAGAAAGTGAATTTCTTCCCTTGCATCTATGTCTTCAATAACAACAGAAGCAGTCTTTTGCTCAGAACGTGGCTACAAGAGCTAGTGTTATTATCTTCTTCTTCCTTTTCCCTCGGAACATATTGGAAAAAGTTAAATATAAAAATCAATAATTGAAGAGGAAAGAAGGAAGTAGCAAACTTGAACCAAACTGAAAATGTCCTATATAGAAGTTTTAAAATCAGGCCGTAGTTAAAAGTGAACTGCTGCTATATTTTAAAATCCTTTTAAAATCATAGATGTATAGTATCTTGGCTGATTGCAGCAAACACTTGAAGGGGCTATCCAGAGTTTGCTTTCAACTAACCTTAAAAGGAATAGCTAGCTTACACATCAGAGGCTTTATTTAGATGAGGCAACCATCTAAGGGTTCTCCTATTTGGTTCTTCTATAATTTCTCCTCTAGTGGCCACTATATTTAAATCCCTTAAGGCCTTTGTGAAGAACTCTGACAGGTTAAAAAAAAGAAAAGAGAGGAAAATGCACTGATTTCCTTATCGAAGGTGATCTCTTTCTCTACTTTGACTTCCAAACTGAAAAAAAAAACCTCTGCTGATTAAAGACCGGCTAACTGAAATATTTTCGCAAGCAGTTCCTACTTCCATAGTTTTTATCCCTTCCTCATTTTATTCCTCTTCAAGATTATTGGAATTTAAATATTCAGATGGAAAAATGCAGAGCTCAGTTCTTCCAAGGCTATAATGTCTCAGGATGTAAGAAAGGAATGGCATATCTCTGTGGATTTTTTTTAAAAGAACATTTTTGGTAGGGTTTTAACCTCTGATGAAATCTAACAGTTGCTGAGATTGTTTAATGCTCTCATTTTATTGACCATAATTCTGTTGTGTACTTATTTCATTATTTTTGATCGTTACCTCTAACCACCCTGACAGGAACTATTTCTAGAAGATGTTTATTTTAAGACTTCAATCTAACAGCTTAGCTTTCATGTTCAGGTAGTTATTGACGTAAGCAAGTAGTCATTCACTGCCAAATTCTGAAGATGTATATGTCCAGGATACCAGATAGGTGAACTGTTTCTTTTTTTTTCCCATTGGGGATTTGGATGGGGGGGGGGTTAGAGTATGGATAGGATTCACAGAGAAGTCCATTTAGATGACAGGCACCTCCATATCTTGACCATTTTCTCTCAAAAACATTGAAATCTACCTGCTGTTGCAACCAGCCTTAAAAGGGTTACTGCTTCCTCCAGCTGAGAACATCATTCAGTCATTGATTTCTCTCCCCGCCACCCCCCAATCATCTTTAATTCACGTTGTTAGCATTTGTCTGGTGATTTGAGGGGGAAAACCCCTATGGAGCTGCACAGCTGCCAAAATGTGGGCCTTCTGTTGTATTTAAAGGACTGTGAACTAATAGCAACTTGGGATGATATTACAGCTGCGGAACTGGTACAGAAAAGGAGAGTTTGAACCCCAAAGCTACAAAATGGGATGAGTCAAAACTTCCCCTCACTGAAAAAATGACCTGCCTACCAATTCTGCATAGCTGCACCATTCTAATAGAAGATTGTCTTTAGGAGGTTCCAAATAAACTTTAGGTTAAGGTAGAAATTGTCTTAGTTGTTAAATAGACAAATGATGATTACACAGGTCTAGGGTGGAAGTGCCCATCTTCATTTATTGCATGAAGTTATAATGTGTAGGTAGGTGGATGGGTAGGTTTTGATCTACCATGTTGTGTGAATCTGGAAAATGTGGTTTGTGCACTATGGCTTATGATGTATCATCTATGAGTCTGGCTAACTGGCTTTTTCAACAAAGCATGCCATTTGGTGAAGCAATTGGTGAAACCTTTGGTGAAACCATTATCCAAAATAATTGTTCTAAACCTGTAAATCTATATTATTATTTGGATAGAGATGTGGGGTCTAGGATTGAGGCTGATCTCATTATGCTAAAATCTGTGGCAGATTAGGAGTAGTTTGAATGCTCCAACTTTCCCATGTCCTCAAAATTGCAGCTATAGCAATATGATGTTCACCTTCCCTTGCTCATGATAAAGATTATTAACTGGAAAAATGACAATAATACTGAGTAAAAAGCTTATATAAGTAGGGTTCCAAATATATGACAGAGGACAGTATATGAATATGAGACTCTTTGAGAGATTTAATTTTTTAATTAAAGTCCAAGATTCTATCCAGTATATTTATTACACTGGCTGTGATGTATTGGCAATTTTTTTTAAAAAAATGTCTTTTTGAAACAGGACTCAGAAAATCAAGCTCCTGAACTGGATTAGACTGTTGAGGTGTAATGTTTGATTCCAAAGTACAAATCTAAAATTGAAAGAACAGTGTAAGAGAAAGCTGCTGATTGTAAAAGAAGTTGGCATCAAACATTTTTAAAAGATAAGGACTTCCCCATAACACCCATAATCTTTTACAAAATCTCCTCCTACCAAATTGTTGACTGAGGCTCCAACATGTTTACTGCATCTTTACTCATGCAGTAAAAATGTATTCACAGGGGTTTATTTCCATAATAAGCCTCTTGTGGTATAACCTATCCTCAGAAATAGTGCAAATTCTTTAGATTCTAATATATAAAATGTACCTTTGAGTATTTTAGAAAATAAAACCATTTGAAAGCCTGAATACGGCACATAATTACAAAATAAATGTGGTTTAATGAAGTTATTAAGTCAACAAATCTTCCTATGTATATTATAGGGACCAAGCTACCCTTATGTTGCTTGTCAAACTGCAGATTGTTTATTCAGCAGAAGATGAAGGGGAAAATAAAAAAAAAGTTTGTATTTCTCAGATGGATATAAAAGGGTATTTACAAAGCCTGCCTTTTAAACATGCAATACTTTATTGGTGCATAAGTGATGCTCCTTACTGTAAATTTCATTTCCAATTTTGTCAGACAAAATAAGCTTTTCCAATGCGTGATTCATCTGAGAACAGTTGCTTTATATAGCATGAAGTAACTATTGGAGAGTTTTTCTCTGCAAGGCAGTCTGGATAGATCATATGCAGGCTGTGCTCTCTGTCCTTTGTGCATTTTTTTACTACTCTGCTGATTTTGAAATCTAACCTGTCATGATTTCCAGTCTGTTGCTCATGTGCCTTCCCATAAATTTTATTTCAGACCACAGGAGTCTCTATGGTACAAGGTTTAAATGCAGAAGATGTGATTTCCACTGTGGAACCCATTTACACTTTGGTGACTGTTGTTCCTGCATTCAAATTCCAGATCCATATATGGGCACAACGTGATGGTCATAAATGTGAACTAGAATGTGAAAGATTTCTCTGCCGCAGACAGGAGGAATAAGGGGAAGTGAAAGCTGATTTTTCAGAGGTAGAGATGGGGAAAGATTGCATTGAAAAGGAACGGCAACAAGGCAAAGGGCTTGTGTTGGAAATAAGCGGCTGAGGTGGAAAGTGGTTATTGAAAGTCGAAGTCTTGCAATTTCACCTCTTTCTAATTCTGTTTCACATGTAATCTATAAAACCTTTCACTACATTTCTCTGCTCCTGAGTCATACCCCTTGTCAGTTCTTTCCTTCTCAGTCCCTCTTGTTTTCCTTCATCCCTACCCTCCATCTTTTCTCCATTTATTATTTATACATTTTCTCACCTTTTACATCCCATTTCCTCTCTGTTTCTTTCCTCCATTTCCTGTTTTTAGCCTGGGCTTTATTTCTTTTTGATTGTCTATATTAAATATGTAAATATATATTATTAATTCAGTTAACTTCTTGCATTTGTTCCTAGACTGAGGTTTGATCCAAATTTAAACACCTGAAATGCCACCATGTTAAACTGCAGGGTGAGCTTTTAGATTGACTTGAATGTTTGACGACTGTCGGTATTCCTTGAATAAAGGAAGTTGGGATGTGTGAGAGCATATATATGTCTATTTCAAGGTTGGGAAGGCTAGAATTATGAGGAACCTTAAGTCCCCCCAAGTGTGTCCCTGCTGTCTTAGTGTACTATGTTGTTATCTGTGTACTGCAGGAAAGGAAGTAGAATTATTCAGTTTACATAACAACAGATCTCCCACACTTTAACTCAAAAATTCTAATCTAAGTATGACTTCTGTTAAGCCTCTGTTTGCTTAGTTGTTGCTAGATGTCTAAACATTTTCTATTTAGAGAAGTCTAAGCATTCTGCTGCATGAAAATCCATTTAAACTAGGAGAAAATTATTTTCCTCCATTTGTATAACACATACATTTCTAGTTGACTTGCACTAGAATGAATAATGCCCGTGATGTTGCAATGTGTGAAATATGACCCCTTACACACAGCAGTTTATTAACTTTACTCTTTTTTACTCTGAAGACTAATCATACTCCATTATAACCTTTTGACCAAATCATATTATTTCATTAATTCTTTAAGGTAGGCTGGAATTGCTGTCATGCTTTAACACAACGGACAGCTGAGATGTTATGGCTTGATCAAGAGCATTCAATGAGTTCATGGACAACATGACAACTTTCTCTGAACAATGGGGTTCCAGAGCCATTGTGACAATAAATATTAGTTATATTGTAAGTAGTTCAGATATTCAACGGCAACTAATTAAGCAAATAATTTAATTATGGCACATTTGGATAAGCTTGAACCACAGGTTGAAAGGAAAAGCTGAGAAACTTTCCATCTAGCACTGACAATGTTTTAAAAAGGGTATTTCAGAAGATTTTATGGGGTGATTCTGATAATTATAATGGATTTTTGAGGGGGGGGAGAGAATGAGCATATTTGCAGGTGTGTTTGTGTGTATTACATTTTACAGCTAAAAGGTGGAGTAAAGATTCTTCACGACTCTTTGCTGCTGTGTTAGTCCTACACACTGCCACTGTTTTTGCTTTGTCAACAGTGGTTGTCTTCACTGGGATGGTATAGAAAAGCTGAAAGCATCACATCAGAACAGTCAGTGTTTCCCCCAGCTGGTCAATGGGACAGGACAAAACATAGCATCCAGCCAGGGCTCCACCTCCTCCACATGCTTAGTTCATGCTATGTACATTTGCCTGGTAATTCATCTAGAATCTGAGAAGTTGCTATGCTGGGGAGGCTGCCAAGCTGCCAAGATTTTACTCAGTGTGGTCAGAGATGACAGCATAGAATTATAAAAATGAATTGATTTGGGAGTGGCTCTAAGATCCTATATGGAAGTATACCTAGAATACAGTACAGATTTTACAGTGATGCATTCACTAATATTTACCAAATGGTACGGATGATATAAATAATAATACCTGATAAATACAGTAATTGGTTCTACATTATTCTAGTTTATTTACTGAAAATCAGTATTTGATGTTTTGGTGTATCTACTCCTAGATATTTCACAAATAGTCAAAAACAGTGAAAACAAAAACAGTGCCCACCTATCCAAACTGTAAGTAAAAAAACATTCAGTTGGCAGTGGCAGTGAAACAGGGGTAGCCAAGCTTGTCCTGAGGTTTTGGACTATAATCCCTACCATCCCTTGCTTTTGACCTCCCTGGCTGGGCTAACAAGTTGAAGTTCAAGCCATCTGAATGGTAACCATTTGCCTACCTCAGGGTCAAAACATAGCAGCCAGTCTGGGAGAATAAAAGCATCTTATACCAGAAAGGGTACCTGATACCTGATGATAATCCTTGATGGAAATACTCCAAGAAGGCTCATTACAAATGAAGAAGCTTTCTGTCCATTCACTTTCCCCAGTAGGGAGAGGATTTCTAAAGATAGGCTTGGGAGGGAGCCAGTCTCAAATCATTTGGGAAATGAACTGGCGGAAATGCATTTATTTCAAAATTGTCAGCGCATAACCTTTTTGGCTGATCTCAGTAGCTTAGTATCTGTGTTCTGGATTAACAAAAATTTCCTAGTTGTACTCCTGTCTCTCTTGCTGTCTTGTCTACCTACTTATCTACCTACCTATCCACCCCCCCCTCTCACACACACACGCATGCACACAATTTTCCACAACTCTGGCGCCATCCAGTAGTGTTGAGATTACCATTCCACAAATTCTCAAACAGCATGGCCAGTGGCTACAAGAATGGCGGCAGCAGTAGCCTCATCCACCTAAAATCTCCAGGTTAGAGAAGGCAGATATACCATAGTGCGTTGCAGTAAATATAATTTGAAGTTCACAGCCGAATTAACATATCCGATTTTATCTTATTCTGGATAAGAATGGTAATGTGTATTTAACACATGTGTATTACCTTTCTGCCAAGGCACCCAACATGGTTTACAGTGTAAAGATATTAAGATCAGTGTTGTTGTAAAATCTAGAACAACAATATTTTCTCAGGCTGATAGATGGTATCTTCAAGAGTTGATAGCACGATCTCGTGATCTGGTCTTCACTCCTGCCTTTCCTCAAGTGTTACGTAGCCCCAGGGGATATGGGGAAAAAGCTTCCCTAGCGGATCTTACTTTACTGAATCAAATACTTTTTTCCCCCCTGTATGTAACTCTCTTCAGTTGAGGTCACATCGTGATGACTATGTGGACATGCCCGTGCTATTTTTGGGAGGCAAGAATATGGAAATAGTTTGCTATTGAGACTTCTGGGATAGTTTTAGAATTTGCAGTGTAGTCTACAGCAGGGGTCCCCAACCTTAGCAACTTGAAGATGTGTGGACTTCAACTCCCAGAATTCCCTAGCCAGCGTTGCTGGCTGGGGAATTCTGGGAGTTGAAGTCCACACATCTTCAAGTTGCTGAGGTTGAGGAACACTGGTCTACAGCCATGGCATCTCCTGGCAGTCTTCTACTGAGCTGCTAATCAGTATGATCTTGCTTAGCTTTTTTGAGATCAGCCAAAATTGGCTGAGTGCTTCTACCTGCTGTGGCTACTATAGTGTGGAAGAATACCACCCAACTCCAGCAAAGACATGCTACAGTGGCACTTAAAAGTTTGTGAACCCTTTTGAATTTTCAGTATAAATATATGACCTGAATAAATAAATATGACCTGAAACATGATCTGTTCTCCACACAAGTCCTAAGACTAGATAAAGCGAACCCAGTTAAACAAATGAGTCAAAAACATGCAATACTGTATTGGCCTGCAAACTATTACATGCAGAACATTTTCTGTTTATAAAGTTTTCAAGGACAGACAGGGTAGCAAGAAGCAAACCATGAAAACCTCTCTGTGTGAAAATGTATAGCATCTGTATCCCACCTTTTTCTCTAAGAATTGGAACACTGTATGCATGGGAAGTGTTCCATTTTTACCCCCAAGATCCCCTAAGATCAAGTGAGTGGCTTGTGTTGGGATTCGTAGACAAGTGTTTCCATCTGAATTCTGATTCTCTGCCCCAGTCTTGAGTTTTGAGCCTTCAGGCTTGATGTGTTGTGGTTATTGTGGGAATTTATTCATTGGATTCAAACTCATCTCATTCAGAGGCTCTCAGTGGTTAACAACAACTATAAAGAAGCAACAGGACATGCCTTGGAGTCCCAAAACATCTCAAAGTTATCAGGTTGGAAAACGCTTTTCTATCTAGTACATCACACTGAATTTTCATGATAACTGTTACAAGAATATGACTTATTCATTCAAGAAGAAAAGCTTTAGGTTATTTATTAATATTTGTTTAAAAGGAATGTAATTGCCGTTATTTATTTACATTTGCAATTGCAGAGTGGTCTAGCTCAGTAGAACACTTAGCTGATATAAGGAAGCTTCCTAAGATTTATTTTGAAATTGCAGACTCTACCTCAGCACATACTGTAGTCTCAAAAGTGCTTCTATCTGGCTTTGCTGGGTACTGAGCATCTTATATTGCAATTTCTTATTGTATGTTAACATGCAGCATGCTTTTGATTGCCCATAGATCTATATTCTATAATGCTTTGCATTATAATGCTACACTGCTATGTTCAGTAATGATCAATGAACCTGCTTTTGTGTAAACAGGAATTTATATTTTAGGTAGGATCTATAAAGCTTGCTTTGTGTGTGTTTGTGTGTTGACACTGAGCAGGAGAGATCACTAAGAAACTTCCTAAAGGATACATTTGTATGGCTTTCCACTATTTCAAGACTGTATGTTATTTTATTTATTTATATTTCAACTTTTATCACCGCGCCAACTCCCCCAAAGGGGACTCTGGGTGGTTTAAAAACACAGAATTAAAATTATACTATAAAAGATAAAAATACAATATATACTCAATTATTATTATAAGTTAAATAGAAAATCCAAGAGGGCAGATCATGATGTTTAAAAGGGCTCTATGGCACCAGCCATCCCCATGAAGAACTATCCCTATTCCCATCCCATGCGAGGCGGCAAAACCAGGTCTTAAAATTCTTCCGGAAGGAGAGGAGTGATGGGGCCTGCCTCACCTCCGGGGGCAGAATGTTCCAGAGGGCGGGCGCCACTGCCGAGAAGGCCCGCCTTCTGGACCCCGTCAAACGAAACTCCCTTACCGATGGGGTCCGAAGCATGCCCTCTCTACATAATAGAGTGGGACGGTTTGAAGTTATGGGGGTGAGGCGGTCCCTCAGATACCCTGGTCCCATGCCATGTAGGGCTTTAAAGGTCATAACCAACACCTTGAATTGCACCCAGAAGCATACCGGTACCCAGTGCAGCTGGCGCAGCAGAGGTGTCACATGGGCCGATCTAGGGACACCAATAACTGCGCGCGCAGCCGCATTCTGGACCAGTTGGAGATTCCGGATACTCTTCAAGGGTAGCCCCATGTAAAGCACATTGCAGTAGTCTATATGGGAGATGACCAGGGCATGAGTGACTGTACGGAGGGACTCCTGATCCAGGAAAGGGCGTAACTGGCGCACAACACGTGATAGGATGTACGCTGGCTTATAGGGAAAAAATCAAGGCTTGAGAATAAACCAGACAGAGTGCAGCGTTTAGGGCTAAAAGTGTTTACTTATAGCATAAGGCAATAAATGCATATATAGTTAAGGCAATAAATGCAAATGTTACATTATTGCAATAAGGACAAACAAAAACAAACTTATAAGCAGAGATACGTGTATTGATCCCAGGCCCAGAGCTCATGCCACGGCCTATACCCAAAGCCAGGCATAACTACGCACTGCCCAGTCCGCAGAAGTAGAATACACGTGAAGAACTACATGGCTAAAAAAACCACAAAAAGTCAAGAAGCATAGAACACAATTTTGCATGGTTAGATATTCAGTTCTTCCAGCTTTCTGATTGGCTGGAAGTTAGGTGTGACACACACCAGGCCTTTTTGTAGGCCATAGCACATAGCATTGTGTGGCAGTGCTGCATCTAAGCAAGCACGTGATCTCCCCCTCCCTGTTCTCCCAGGGCTTCCCACGAAGGCTTCAGGGGGAATTGTTCTCATGGGAAGGTCCCATTGCTTGTGTGGGCACTAGCCATAACAAGACATCACATGGTACCTTCTCGCTTCATATCTAATGATGAGATGTAAACAAAGCCATTCAAAGTTATGGGAAGGCTTTTTGTTATCTAGCCACCTGGCGTTACGTCATCATGAGACACTTTTCTCCGTACAGAAAATATTTGCCAATTTCATACGGGAAATCTGACAACACGAAGTTGTGCAAAGCCCCTTCTGGCCACGGCTGCCATCTGCTCTTCGAGCAGGAGCCGTGAGTCCAGAAGGACCCCCAGGTTCCGCACTGATTCTGAATGGGGAAGTGCAACCCCATTCAGAACCAAAGATGATAATTTCCCAGATCCAGAAGAACCATCAATCCACAGCCACTCCGTCTTACCAGGGTTCAGCTGAAGCCTGTTATTCCCCATCCAGACCCCTACAGCCTCCAGGCACTGAGAAAGGGTGGCCACTGCATCACTTACTTCACCTGGGATGGAGATGTACAACTGTGTATCATCAGCATATTGATGATATCTCATCCCATGGTGACAGATGATCTCACCCAGCGGTTTCATATAGATATTAAATAGGAGAGGTGAGAGAACCAAACCCTGTGGCACCCCACACATGAGGGGGCGAGAGTTGGATCTCTCATCTCCTATTACTACCGATTGGGACCGGCCGCAGAAGAAGGAGGTGAACCAGCGCAATACTACGCCAGCCACCCCCAACTCCTCGAGCCATCCCAAAAGGATACCATGGTCGATGGTATCGAAAGCCGCTGAGAGATCGAGGAGAGCCAGGATGGACGCACTCCCTCCATCCCGCTCTCACCAGAGATCATCCGTAAGCACGACCAATGCAGTTTCCACCCCATATCCCGGCCTGAAACCCGACTGAAAGGGGTCTAGATAATCCATTTCATCCAGAATCCTCTGGAGCTGTAATGCCACCACCTTCTCAACCACCTTCCCCAAAAAGGGGAGGTGGGAGACAGGATGAAAATTGTCCAGTATAGTAGGGTCCAGTGATGGTTTCTTGAGTAGGGGGTGCACCAGCACCTCCTTAAAGGCACTCGGGAACACCCCCTCCTCCAGAGATATATTAACCATCGCCTGGACCCAACCACCTGTCACCTCCCTGGCTGCTTGCACCAGCCAGGAAGGGCAGGGGTCTAAATGGCATGTGGTGGCCTTTACAGACTGGAGGATCCTGTCCACTTCCTTAGTCCCAAAGGATCAAACCGTTTCCAGATAACCGGGTAATGACGTTCCCTCGGCATCTCCCCAGACTCTGCTTCACGCTTGGAGTCCAACCTAGACCGAATCTGAGCGATTTTATCCTGCAGATGCTCCGAAAATTCTTCCGCACGGTCCTGCAGGTGGGTCACAGACTCCACCTTACCTAAAAGAGATCGTGTTATCTTAAACAGGGCCGTCGGGCGGCATTCTGCGGATGCAATAAGAGCGGAGAAATATTGGCGTTTCGCCGCTCTTACTGCCACAAGGTAGGCCTTAACCGCGACTCTAGCTTGTGTTCGGTCAGATACAGTCTTTTTTTTTTTATATACAAAATTTTTTATTTACATTCAACATAAAAATTTACATAACACATAACATTTAACCACATTGTAACAAGTTGTGTATACACATTGTTCAAACAATTCCAATCAATACTTAATATCTAACCCTTAATTTTTATCTTCATCCTTCTTTCCTTTTCCCTCTTACTTCCTTCTTTATCTTTATCTTTCTCATTCCCTCTCTGGTCTTATACCCAACTCCTACTTTCCTCCTAACCATCTAAAATCCGTTCCTCATCTTTTTTATCTATTTCTAGTTCATTGACTATTTTCCTTCCCTTCCTTATGATTGTATTACTATTCTATTAAGTACCTATCTCTCTAAATTTATACAACTTTAACATACAATACATACATATATATACATCTTTAAAATTACTTCCGGCTTTCTTAATAAAGAATCTAAATGTAACTATCTAGTATACATTTTCTCTCTTACTTCTTCTAGCTTATTATTGTTCCCCCCCCCCTTTACTATACTTATTATTCTGTTTATATTTATTGATCCCTATTTTATATCATATTCTTTTTGGATATATTCTGTAAAGGGGTCCCATATTTCCTAATACTTCCCTATTTCTTTCCCTTTTATTAAGTTTGTCAGTTTGTCAGCTTGCATCAATTCCATTATTTTTATAATCCATTCTTCTTTAGTTGGTGCTTTCTTTTTTCCAATATTGGGCATATTTTATTCTTGCAGCAGTACTTAGATACAGAAACAAAATCTTTTGTCTTTTATTCATATTGTCATCAATTTTACCTATCAAGTAAAATTCTGGTTTCATCTCTATATTGTTGCCTAGTATTTCACATATACTGTATATTTGTGTATTTTACACAGTCTTTGTTATTCTCCAGCGGCGCTCTAGGTGTCTCTTAGCCCTCTTCAAGACCCTTAACTCCTCCGTAAACCACAGGGAGTATAGGGTCAGATGTGGCAAGAGAGGCCGCACAGGCGCGATCCTGTCCAAGGCCCCGGCCGCCTCCCTATTCCAAGCTGCTGCCAGGACCACCGCTGGACCGTGCATTAGATCCTCGGAAATAACCCCCAGCTCCTTCTGGAACCTCATTGGGTCCATTAGTCGCCGGGGGCGGACCAATCGAATGGGTCCTGCCTCCCTGCGGAGTGGGGTGGCATAAGAGAATCTCAAGGCCACCAGGGCGTGATCTGACCATGACAATGGGGATAGATCTAACTCTCCCTTCAGATCACTTTGCCACTGCTCCGACAAGAAAACTAAGTCCTGAGTGAGGCCACTGTCTCGAGTCGGGTTTCGAATAATCTGAGATAGGCCCATGGCTGCCATGGTAGCCATGAACTCCCGAGCTGTCTCTGAGGCACGTCCCAGGGAAGGCAGATTGAAGTCCCTCAGAACCATAAGTCTAGGGAACTTCACTGCCAACCCTGAGACAGCCTCCAACAGCTTGGTCAGGGAGGTTGCTACGCAGCAGGGGGGCTGGTACAGCAACAACACTCCCTACTGTTCTCGGGCACCCAACTTGAAAAACAGGGTCTCACATCCGGAGACTTGTGGAGCAAGGCCCCTGAAAGCCACCAGAGACTCTCTGATGATAACTGCCACCCCTCCTCCCCTGCCCCGAGGTCTCGGCTGATGCCACACCTGAAACCCGGCTGGGCACATCTCCGAGAGTGCTACTCCTCCCTCTGTGCCCAGCCAGGTCTCAGTAATACACACCAGGTCTGACCCCTCCTCCATGATCAAGTCACATATGAGGGGGGCTTTGTTGTTAACAGACCTGGCGTTAATTAGCAGCAGCCGAAAGCCAGGGCACTCGAGGGTCCTTTGACCAGGGCCTGGGTCTGAACCTTAGGGGCCGGAACACGCCGCCGGTAACAAACACCGGGGGCGTCTTCCCCGAAGATGGCCTGCCCCTCGGTTCCCGCCATAACATCCCCTACCTGTCACCACTTCGATGGGGCAACCCGCCCTGCTGCCCCCAGAGTTTCCAGGCCCAGATGCCTCCACTCCTGACCCTCCGGAAACCCTGGGATGACATAAGGGTCCCCTCCATGCACACATCTCTCTCACACACTCGTCCCTGGGTGGTGATAGGCCCCCCAGCGCACCAGCTTCCGCTCTCGGCACCAGGATGACCCCCCACCTTCCAACATCCACTCCGCCCCCTCACCCCCTCTCACTAGTCGTAAGGGGGCACCATACACTCCTGCCCACCCTCTGTCTCTCAGGGGTGGGCACTCATACATAAATTCACACAAATCTTGGGCTCCCCTGACTCTCTCACACTCAGGGAAGACCCTCATTCAAATACCCGGGGACCCTATCAACTCTCTGCTGCCTCTAGTGGATGGGAATGAAATTATTAAAATTTTAAGCTTTTAAAAATTATCAAGGTTGTTAAAATTCATGGGAATTTTTCCCCTGCACCCAGCTTCAGAGTCTCTCCAGATCTCCAAAGATGTTATAATGTACAGTTCTTAAAGTCTATAAGGCACCACCGGTCAAAAAAGTGCTCCTCTTTACTGGAAAGTCCACTGAAGAATCTAGTTGGTTCAGCCGACACCACCCGAGATAATATAGGCTCACCAGGGGGTCCGTATTCTGTTACCCCCCTTTGCCCAGGGGGGTCAGCCAGTCTCAGCCCGAGATGATAGGGGCTCACCAAGGGATTTACCAGGGGATCCACCAGGGTCACCCCCAGCATGCCAAAGTCCCCAGGAGAGACGCTCACACTCCGCTCTACTTTCCGCGCTTCGTCGCTGCCTCGTTGCTCTGGGGTTTTTTTCTCTAGGCCCTCCATGCCATCCAGCACTGTTGTTATACACTTGGGGCCCACAGGGCCTGGCACAGCGAAACCAGGACACTGAGCTCCCGCTTCGCCAGCTCTTCACGCCAGGCTCCCCTACGAAAAAGCCCCCAAAGGGGTCTGCTAAGGGGCACACGAGTCCACGGTCGCAAAAAGCCATGCACTCCGCCGCTCCGCTGCTCCGGAGCTACACTCCGTCCACCCTACTCCAGTCCGAGATGTTCACGCCGGAGGTACGGGTTTCTGGAGTTTCGGGGCTCTCTGCTGTCGTCCCCTACCAGGTGGTAGGTAGTTGTGGGGCGAAGGGGGGTCTTAACTCCGTGTCCCTGTTATATGTTATAGCTTCCAAGTTAAAATGCAAGCCAGGCCTAGACTAATTTACCTATAACAGTGTGCCTACATCCCTCCTCTCTTACTATTATGTACCTGCATTTTATTATCCTTTCCTTTTTTTAAAAAAATTCAATAGTACATTAATATTTCAAATGTTTTCATGCTGCATTTCAGGACAACCTTTTGCTGGAGACTTGGGAGTAGACACCTTCGACCAATTAATTGGATTAGTTTTTTTTCTTTAAGAAGTTGAAATACAGATATTATTTGCCAGAAATCCAGAATGTGGGTATACTTGGTCAAAGCACTTTTGATGTGGGCCAGGTGCCAGTATCAGCACTCTCTTTAACTCTAGAGGATTTAACCAGTTCTTTACAAACTAGTAAGCTTATAGCAGCAGTTTTGTAAGAGATGGTTTATAAATGTTTAAGGGTAGAGAGCACTGTTTCTCAACCTTGGGAACTTTAAGATGTGTGGACTTCAACTCTCAGAATTTCCCACCCAGCATGGCTGGCTGGGGAATTCTGGGAGTTGAAGTCCACACTGCTTAAAGTTCCCAAGGTTGAGAAACACTGGTATAGAGGCATGGACACGGAATTGGAATATCTGGAACTTGACTATCAATGAAAGACTATTTTAACAACTATGTCTCATTTCAATAGATTAAAATTTCAATTAATTCAACAGAAATTATTATTTCATTCCTGTTGGACATCTGTGTGTCCCTTTAAGAAGAAATGGCGAATACAGCTAATTGTTGAAGATGCTGGGCTGAAAATGCCCCATTGGTTCTTGTGATGTGGTTGTGTATATAGAGCTGGGCAAACCGCTTTGCTTTGGCAGTGATATTGGCAGAGATGTTTTTTGGGCATGGAAATGCAGATGACGTAAAGAGGCTCATGAAATGGCCACATAGTACCTCAATGCTTCAAGTGGCAGGTTTGATGGGGTGGCCTACTGAAGGGTTTGCACAATGCTGTTGTTGTTGTTGTTGTTGTTGTTCAGTCGTTCAGTCGTGTCCGACTCTTCGTGACCTCATGGACCATAGCACGCCAGGCCTTCCTGTCCTCCACTGTCTCTCGGAGTTTACTCAAAAGCACAATGCTAGTCATGCATTAATGCCTATGAAGGTTCTCAGTCATCCAGGTGGAATTGTCTGTAGCTTGAATCATGTCAACTGGAAGCTCCTTGGATAAGGAGCGAAACGTTTCCACTGAGAAAATAGAAATCCAGTTGACATGATTCAAGCCACAGTCATGCATTAATGGTTTGCTTTTTATTAATTTTGTTCTGGTAAACATTGTTTTTTGAAGGCGGTAGCACCAGAGTGATCTTTTCAGGGATTGCAAACTAAGCAAGATTGGGTTTGGATGAGAGACTGGCAGGGAATCCCCAGGTGTAGGCTAGATGGAGAAGATGGAAAACGTCCGTGAATGGCAAAAGGCTTCTACAGTATATTACATATATTCTAAAGTTCGTGGTCACGTCCATGAAGTCACCAGGAGTTGACCTGGACTGCAGGAGATTTTACTATTGTACATTCTCTTGCTTTATATGTTAGAAACTAACAAGAGGACATTGGAAATAGATTAAATACATTTAAGACAACAACAACAACAACAACAGCAAAACAATACAAGAAGTCTGGAACACCACCCATTGCCTGCCAATTATAAAATGGCCCAACATCTCTTTCTACATTTGAACATTTTACTGCTGGGAGTCCTGTTCAGAGGATGATTTAGAAATTTGGACTGCATTACTTCTTAGTATAATTTCACATGCATATTTAATATTGGTAATTTAATTATTTAACATTCTAGGAATATATGTGCAAGTCTAGCTTTGTTTACTGTATGAGATATGATTTAGTGGGTTTCCATTTTTCCTTCTCTTTTTTCATATAATACATAACATACATACATACATATTCAGGAATCCACTCATGAATGTGACTCTGAAAGCAATGGTATCTTTTTTCAATCTTTCATGTAAAGTCAGAAAAAAGTTAGATTGCTTTAATGAGTAGCAGAGAGGTGCTGTGCTCATGCTTAGCCAAAACATTTCTTCTATATCATACTTCCCTGTCCCATCAGGACATAAAAGCAAGGACTATTAATGCCACAGGTAAACACAGGTGTTAAACTTGAATGTAAAGTATTACACACTTTAAAGACTAAGTATTTTTCTAAGAATGTAATAAAAGTTCTGGATTAAAAGAGCCATTTAATCAACTATCCTGTCTCTAACATGCAGAAGTTTCTATGAAGCTCACAACCCTTTACTTTGGTTTTACTTTGCTATTACTTCCTAGCAACTGATATTAACAACACAATATTATATAGGTTTACTCATAAATATGGACCATTGTGGGCTAATGCAGTTTACTTCCTAGCATGTTTATTTAGAATTGCACTTGACTCTGGAAGTTTGTCCCAGTCATAATTTCTCACCACCATTGATAAGCCTATTCTTCATTAATTTATTTAACCTGATTTGAAAGCATCTAAAGTAGTGGTTATAACTGAACATTATGAAGATTCATTTTATAACTTTGTTATAAATATATATTTTATAAATTTTATATATTGTAATATTTTTAGCCTATTTGGTCTAAATCTCCTGCAATTACTGGGTAATGCTTTTTTCTCTCCTTCCCTTTTTACTTGCCTCATTTTTTTTAATCCGTTCAGTTGTTTTTTTTAATCCATTCAACTGATTCTCGGAGACTACCTGGACAAGTCCCTGCAGTTTTCTTGGCAAGGTTTTTCAGAAGTGGTTTGCCATTGCCTGCTTCCTAGGGCTGAGAGAGACTGACTGGCCCAAGGTCACCCAGCTGGCTTTGTGCCTAAGGCGGGACTAGAACTCTCAGTCTCCTGGTTTCTAGCCCTGTGCCTTCACTACTACACCAAACTGGCTCTCACTTGCCTCATAGCATGCCAAATTGTGTAAGTTTCTGTAATGTTCTACTTTGGTTGGGTAAAAAGGTATGGACCACTTGTCTTTCTCAAGGTCAACTAGGGGCACAGCATTTTGGGAAAGTCCCATACCACTTGTGCGTTGGGTTCAGCTCCTCCTCCTGACTGCTGCTTCCAGTTCAGATGTAGTGAAAAAATAGTAGCGGTAGGAAATCAGGAAACCAAACTTTGGACCTTTCCACCAAGCTCTGGGAGAATATGGCTTGGTGATTTTTAGACACTGGATTCCATGGTCTTATTTTGTGTCCCATTTATCCAATGTTAATTGGTTCTGTCAAGCACCCTTTTTCACTATCCTGAATAACTGGATGTCACCTGCAAACTTAAACTAATCCTGGTTTCTTTCCTAACTCCAGATTATTTCAGGACAAGTTAAATAGCACTAGTCCTAGTACAGATCTTTCCTTTCACTGTGGGAAGTTCTCGTTAACCTTCAGATTAGTAGCAAGTTGGACGAGAAAATAGAGAAAATGGATCAAGAGATTTCACAATGAAGGGAAATAAGAACTGGTGTCCCCCCATTATCTGTACTCTTTCATTGCCCCTTATGTTTGTACTCCAGTATATGATGCATCAACGCCTATTCCTGGCTCACTTCTTAATAGGGTACCATAAACTGACCTGATTTTCAGGCAGCACTAAGCTTTAAAAATAAGTCTCCCTCATGCTGATGAGCACATTAGTCACCTCTGGGAAAATGCAAAATCAATCAGTCTTTCATTCATGTTCATCTCAGCTAAGACTGATGAAGAGTTCTAACTTATTTACTGAAGGTATTTTAATGTCAAAAGCAGGATGTTGGGTATGAAATATAGATGTGATTGGAACTGAACATTTAAAGTGTTCAGTGTCAGGGAACCATATCTTTTTTTCTTCTTCACTTGGTTTCTACAAAGATTTCCTTAATTGTTCTGCATGGGTCTGGAATTTACATGTTCTTCCCAAGGTTATACATTTTTGCAAGATTTGAAGGACTAGGAAGCCCTTATTAGATGTGCAAATTAGGATTCATACTCCCTCTAATTTTGTTGAGCACCCTGTGCAAAGTTAGAATAGTGGCAGTGTTGACAGAGTCTAGATTATGGGGCTTTTGCTGAGTCTTTAACTCCTGGCAAAATAAATTGATTTATCTGACAAGTCCCCTGGCATACAGCATTACAACAGACCCACAGATTCATAAACCATCTTAATTACACAATCAGAAAGCAGGACAAAGAATTAAACACAGCTGGGGGTGTGAATAAGTGATGCATCTTGCAAAATATTTCAAATCCCCTGTAAAATCCAGAATATAGTGCAGTCCATTCTTGTTTAATGTAGCTTCTTTTAACATATTTAAACTAAACCAATTTGAACTAAGTACAGGCCAGTAAGGGTGTAGTGGATAACTTCATACTATTCCCCCCTGCCACCACCACCCTGGTTTACTGTGTATTTGGTCCAGATTTTATGGAGGCAAAACCCTGTCCTCAGCTCTAGCTAGCAAGTGAACTTTATAATAGTGCCCTCAATTGGTGGACAGCAAAAGAGATTCAAAGATACACTCAAAGCTAATTTAAAAAAAATTAATATCAGCATTGAGAACTGGGAAGCCCTAACTCATGAGCATTTCAATTGGAGCTTAGCCTTTATTAAAGGCGCTACGGACTTTGAAGAGGCACGAGTACAGGGCGAAAGGGAGAAATGAGCTAAGAGGAAGGCACGTCAAGCAAACCCTCATCGTGACCGTCTTCCACGTGGAGACCTATGCCCTCATTGTGGGAGGTTGTGCAGATCCAGAATTTGCCTTTACAGCCACTTACGGATCCACTTAAGATTTTACCCCGGAAGACAATCTTATTCGGCTACGAGTGATTACCAAGATAGAGAGATAGATAGTGCCCTCAATGGGGCCATATGAAAAAATAAAATTAGGATTTTAGTTGGCTAGTGGTAAGGAACTTTGGGCAAGGAATTTTGATAACTACTTCATTGGTTGGTTGTCTTATCTAAAACTTTGAACCTATCAACGGAGCAGTCTGAGAGTTGAAGCATAACACATTAAGTTGGTGTCAAATTGGGAAGACTTTCCTATCTGCATAGAGGAAAAATAGCTCAATATTCTCTGTAGTGTTCTGAAGGGAGGACAGGTTCAGATGATTAATGCATCTTGCATTTGCCTTTTGTGTAGTAATGAGGTTCTCCCCTCTTGAGATCTGGCATTGCTCCTGGACCCTGCAGAGCATTTCAGTGTCACAGCCTGCAAAAACAGCATGTGATTGACCCTTAAGTTTAGTCTGTGCCTGGGTGGCTTCAGAGGCGCTGCAGATAAAGCATCAAATCTGTTTTATATGGCTCCAAATTCTTGGTTTTTGTTTTTATTTTGCTTTCATTTTGCAATGAGTCAAAATGTATCGTTCTGAGTTTTTGCTAAATATAAATGAGATACCGACTGATACCTCTCTCAGCAACTGGGTCTGTCCACACACTACTTTAACGCCAGATGGGTTCCTCAGCTTGAAAAGGTTGGCCTCCCCTGCCTCCAAGTTTAGTCCCTAAAAGCTTATGTTGACAATAAATCACTCTCAAGAGTACACAAATCTCAGTTTTTACTATACTGGCAAGCAGAGCTACAGTATATAGTATGTAGCTGATCTTGTCTGGGCTCAAAAGCAAAACAGGTTCAGGCCTGGTTAGTACTTTGATGGGAAATACTGTATCAGGCTGTAGATGAGACTGGGAAGTCAAAAACATCCTAGAAGAAGCCAGTGAAAAATAGTTTATGTCCTGCTACCAAGAAAACATTGCAGACATGTTCATGTTGTCACAGAAGTCAAGATTAACTCAGAGGAGATGCTATCTGTTTATCCTTATGAACATTATACTCCTAATTTAATCATATATTGAAAGTTGAGATTTCGCACACTAGGAGACAAGAAGGACCTTCTACACAATATATAATATGTGCAAACCACTGTATATGCAAGTCATCTTTTACACGTGGTATCGTATAGATAGACTGGTCCTCCCCAATCTTTTTATTTCACATCCATCAAGCCCACATCATGTGGTCAGAATAGCTGTAGCCCGAAGATATCTGGAGGACACCAAGTTGCCTCCCTCTGATGCAAATGTAGAGAATTTGCATGACAGTTTTTTTCAATTTTCCTAATAATGGAAGAAGAAGAAGGAGGATTTCACTTATATTCTCTATTCATAAGTTATTACTGTGAATCATAGGATTGGAAGGGACCTTGGAGGTCTTCTAGTCCAACCAGAGTCACCCAGAGTCATACATTTGAGGTGAATTTAAATAAATGAATAAATAGTTTGCTTATGTGAATCAGCTTTTTACACATGTACTTACTTTTATATAGAATGATGTAGGAGTTGACTCTTCAAACAGCCTAGCTTTCTGTGGAATTATCCCTCTCTGTCCTTCAAAAGACTTTTTTTCTGATGAGCTAGTGAAGCATAAAGTTTTTAGTTGTTTCCCTTTCTTCTTTGATTTGTTTCTTAATTTTTGTTTCCTAATTTCATTTGCCAGGGTGCATTCCCTGGGTAATTCTTGGAGAAAATCTCCCCATGGGTTTGCACATTGCAATGTGGTGGAGCTAATTAGATAGTGCTTTAATTATTTCCTTCAGGAATGTGTAGCAATGCAACTTATTGTTGGCACTGACTTCGTGTATCCTTTAAAAAAAAATCCCGTCTGTTTAATGTCACTGGCAGTTAGTAAATGCTTTTAACAGAAGAAAACTCTATCCATATAGGGTACTGTCAAATGATTTAGGAAGTTCATACAAGGGCAGCTTTGGGGTGTGAGTTTGCAGTCAACTGCTTGACTTTCTGAGTTCTCTGTGCAGCAGAAGCAGCCCTTGTAATTGTTCATTGCTATTTGAAGGGAAGTTTTGCTCGCAAACAGCTTGCTCTCTTTCAAAATTTTCCCTTTATTGAATGTCCCCGTAGCTGAGACTTTCAGCTGCAGCAAGGAAATATTACACATACACTTCCTGACTAAGCATACTTTCTTGCAGCCCTTCCCAGACTGAAAAGGTAAAGATTCCCTCCTCCCTCACTCCCGAAATGGAGAGGGAATCTGCTATCTTCAAAAAGACACTTGTTAGATTTGGGGGATGATAGATACCTGCACTGACAACACACTGACAACAAAGGTCCACATAGTTAAAGCAATGGTATTCCCTGTAGTAACCTATGGCTGCGAGAGCTGGACCATAAGGAAGGCTGAGCGAAGGAAGATAGATGCTTCTGAACTGTGGTGTTGGAGGAAAATTCTGAGAGTGCCTTGGACTGCAAGAAGATCAAACCAGTCCATACTCCAGGAAATAAAGCCAGACTGCTCACTTGAGGGAATGATATTAAAGGCAAAACTGAAGTACTTTGGCCACATAATGAGAAGACAGGATACCCTGGAGAAGAAGCTGATGCTAGGGAAAGTGGAAGGCAAAAGTAGAGGGGCCGACCAAGGGCAAGATGGATGGATGGTATTCTGGAGGTGACGGACTCAACCATGGGGGAGCTGGGGGTGGCGGCCGGCAGGAAGCTCTGGCGTGGGCTGGTCCATGAAGTCATGAAGAGTCGGAAAGGACTGAACGAATAAACAACAGATACCTGCTGGTGCTTCCTAACTTTCAGTATTCAATTTGCATTTCTAAACAGTTTTTTACACTGATCTGCAGTTTTCCCTGTTTCAGAAGCAAACTGATCTGCAGAAGTTGACTAGAGATTCTTACTATGCACAGAGGAAAGAACAAAGCATCATTATCCAATAAAATAAAATAGCTTCCCTGGAATTGAATGTAGCTGCTTTGCTGCTGAGAATCGCAGTTGCATAATAATTCTAGCTTGCCAAAGTTAAGATAGGATGCAATGTAAATCTGTCTCTATGTGGCAGGATATATCTGAACATAGCTGAATAATTTGTATGTACAGAGCCTACCTATGTGGAAAGACTATAATCTGTTCAAATGCTATACTTTATATAGCAGAGCTTTCCAAACTTTTCATGTTGGTGACACACTTTTTAGACATGCATCATTTCGCGACACACTCTTACAGCGGGGCATCATTTCGCGACACACTCTTACAGCAGGGCACAAGGCAGGCACTAGGACCTGCGCGGAATCACAGCAGGTTTGGAGGCAGCAAGGCACAAGGCAGGCACTAGGACCTGCGTGGAATCCTGGCAGGGCTTGGAGGCAGCAGCAGCCGCAACACACCCAGACACTGCAGCCGACACACTAATGTGTCCCGACACACAGTTTGGAAAGCTCTGTTATATAGGTTCATGATTTATGTCAGAGGTGCATTGTCCTGTGGTTCTAGGTCCAGATATGCTCTTCCCAGTGATAGGTGCACCCCCCCAGCTCTTCCAAAGGTTGCTGCCTAATTATATGCTTTTGAAGTGATATTGACTGGATTTTAATTATTGATGTAATTTTAGTCAAAGTTAACTTTAAACAAAATACTGTCACTTTTTAAGAGCACGTTACTCAAGGGCCAAGTGTAATCCTTGGCTTAAAAATTGCATAAACTCTGGTTTAAGTAATTATTAGTATTTTCTTTTGATTTCTGCTACACTGATACTTATCACCTGAATTCAGAGCTTTCCAAACTTTTCATGTTGGTGACACACTTTTTAGACATGCATCATTTCGCAACACACTCTTACAGCAGGGCACAAGGCAGGCACTAGGACCTGCACGGAATCCTGGCAGGGCTGGGAGGCAGCAGCAGCCGCTACACACCCAGACACTGCAGCTGACACACTAACGTGTTGCGACACACAGTTTGGAAAGCTCTGCCATAATTCCAGCAATCCATGTGGATACAGCATTTGCTTGCACAACATAATGGAGTTACGGGAATTTGGGAAAACTTTCTAGTTTTAGCAAAATAGTAAATACTTATAGTTATTAGCATGCCTTGATTTTACTGCCCCACTGAATGCTCCTGTTGTGATTTTTCAACTGTTCAATTGTGATTTTTTAAAGGGTAATTTTTAGGGCTGGGCACCTTTTGAAAATTATTGGGAAGAAGTGTTTCAGACTTCATATGGATATGGATATGGCACTTCTGCTTTCATTAAAGCAGCCATACCTTTTTCAAATCTCTGTGAGCATGATGCCACTCCTTTCAAAAATTGAATTAAAGACATGTTGCTTTAACTATTTCATTCAGCTCAAAATGAGCAAAGCCCTAATAATTTTATAATAAGGCACTTTCCAAATGTACATAAATGGAAAAAAGAGGATATACATCTTTGAAACACAGAGATAAATTAAAGAAACGGTCAAATAAGAGAAGTTTAGAAAATGCTTTTTCAAGTTTCCATTAACAAAATCATGTAATGGTTTGTCAGATTTAGCTAGTCCTATGAAAGCTACTTATTAATTTGACTTACTCTCAATTCTCTTTTCCCTATGGCTAAATATGGGATGGCTCATAAGGAAGCATGTAGTAACACTGCAAGTAGCCTGTATCCAACTTGTATATCTCCCTTCTTCCTTCATCACTGTTCAGTGGCATTCATAGGGTAAATGGGGGGGGGAGTGGCAAAAATGCAAGAGGGTGGCCAGGGCAGCATGGTCAAAGCCCTCTGTTCATGCCATGTTGATGCATGTACAAATGGGGCAGGGCTTCAGTCATGTTGCCACAACTGCCATCTTGCCACGTCCCCTTTCATTATCCAAGATCTTGCTCAGTATGCTTAGCAAGACACAAAAATAACCCCTGCTTCATCAGCAGAAGCAACTGACATCATTTCCAGTATATTGCTGTTCTTCTTTTACCAAGGTCAGCATTATCTATATAATAACATGAAATCAGTACAATCATTGACAATCTTAAACCATAACTGAAAGGCCAAGGAAGGGGGAAAGCACAGAAGTTACAAAGCAAATTGTGTCTCAATATTGTTGGAGAGCATAACTGTGCTGTTTTCTCTGGAGACAGATGAGTAAGACCACTCCCCCCTTTTATTGCTCCAATAAGCCAATAAAGCTAGTTGATTCTTTGGGATCTGTTGGTCAAGGTGAAACGTGGCTTGGTTGGCTGTCCAACAGTATCTCTCTCTGCATTGGCCTCAAGGGGGAAAGATGGAAGAAGGAGGAAGCAGAAATACAAAATTTATTGCTTTATCTCCTTTGGGTGTGATGATCTGAGATTTATCTAACAGTATCTCATGCTATATTTATTTGCACTGTGTAATAATTTTGGTCTTTGACTATAAATAAATAAATTGATGCCAGAAGAAGGCAATGACAAACCACCTGTTCCACCATGGAAATTGTGTTTAGGCATTAGTTCCTTCTAATAAATTGATACATTACTTTCTTCACTTGAGGATGGCCATGTATGCAAAGAAGGAAAAGTGCTATGTGAATCGGTCTACTGTGATTTCCATTATAGTCCTATGGAACAGTCAGCAATGTAACACTGCAGTTGAAAAGAAATCAAAGGAGCTTCGGTAAGAACTCAGCCAGCTCCACAGAAAGGATCTGAACTGAGAAATCCATCCAAAGATGCAGGGGAAAGAGAGAGGTGAAATAGTACAACCAGGAAACGGGACAGAAGCTAAAACAAGCAGATAAGGAGGCTAGAATGTCTAGGCAACTAACAAAGGAAGAAGATCCAGGGACAGGAAGGCTGACAGGTGCCAAGATTAGGAAGCTAAGACTGTGATGGAACTACTGCTTAGGACTGGTGTGCTGAATCTTTGGCCCTCGAGATGTTGTTGAACTACAGTTCTCAGACTTTCTCCTCACTCGCAGTTTACTCAATAAAACAAAATAAAACTCTATACCATGAAACAAAACATAAAAAAAAAAGTTCGGCATTCAGCTGGAAACCAAAAAAAAAATTTATTTGAAAAGTGCTGGAACAATTGTTACCCTACAAATACCTTGGTGAGGATGCACGTCATGACATTTGAAACTAGACAGCATAGGGCCAGTAGGAGAGTGTTGCATAATCGGGCCAGCATCATTAAGAAAACACTACAGGTAGTCCTCGCTTAACAACCACAATTAGGACCAGAATTCCAGTTGCTAAGCAGTCATTAAGCAAATCCGACCCAATTTTACGACCTTTTTTGCGGCAATCATTAAGTGAATCACTGTGGGCGTTAAGCAAACCACATGGTCGTTAAGCAAATCACGCAGTTCCCCATTGGTTTTGCTTGCCAGAAGCTGGCCGAGAAGGTTGAAAATGGGGATCACGTGACCATGGGATTCTGCGAAGGTCATAAATGCGAACTGGTTGCCAAGCGCCCAAATCATGTAACCATGGGGACACTGCGATGGTCATAAGTGTGAGGACCAGCACTGTCACAAATCTGAACGATCACTAAACAAATGGTTGTTAAGTGAGGACTACCTGTACTTGTCATCATACTGTAACCCAATCTATTCATGAGATCATAAGCAGGTGCTCCCCAGCTGATCTTCATGTGAGGGTTGAATCGTATTGGGAAAAACAGTCTTCTGTATAAATGCTATTGGGAAGTAATTTACAAATAGGATTGAACGGTAATGTAAATCTGTCCTCTCCACATTTATACTTAGAATAGGAATTCTGAATTTTGAACAAACTTCCATCAGATCAGAAGCTTTATGTCCATATTAAAATAATTCCTCTCCCTAAATTGAGTCTAAAGCTGGTCTATATTAATCAGGCTTTCCATCCTTCCTATGCCAAATTTGATGGGGGGGGGGGGGAAATGTAAAACAATATCTTATTTTTTATCCAGCATTTAGTGTCGACATATGTGTTTAGTTGCTTCTAAGAACTTAATTTTAAATTTTGGAGTGAAACATTTGTGATTAAAGTTATTTATTTAAAGTTATTTATTTATTTAATTTTTATCCCGGCTTTATTATTTTTATAAATAACTCAAGGCGGCGAACATATCTAATACTCCTTCCTCCTCCTATTTTCCCCACAACAACAACCCTGTGAGGTGAGTTGGGCTGAGAGAGAGTGACTGGCCCAAGGTCACCCAGCCGGATTTCACGCCTAAGGCAGGACTAGAACTCACAGTCTCCTGGTTTCTAGCCCATTGCCTTAACCACTAAACCTTGTAGCAAGAATAACTGTAGACAATTGAAGTTGACAGTGCTAAATTGAAATCCATACCAATGCTGTATATATAAATATTTAGTTTGGAACAATCAAAAAAGCTTGTAGGATTGTAAAAATTCCAAACTTATAGGGAAAATAAAAAGATAGTTCCTTCTTAGAATAGGTAATATGTTGGGGGCTGGATAGTAGACAACTCCATAGTGCAAGATTAATAGTAAATATAGGAGCAAGACTGGATTTAAGAGCTCTATTTACTACCTATGGAATTTATACAGCTGAGGTATTTAAGCTGAGGTAGCACAATGTACTTGACTTACTTCTGTAGTCAGTTCTCTGGAAGTAAACATGGCCATGTTTACATCCCACTTTTATTCATAAAACTCAAGGTAGTTTGCATAATGTTCCTGTCTCCTATTTTTCTTTATTTTTAAAGTTTGTTTGTTTACCACATTACTACAGTTCCATGTATCTGAATCTCCATGGGTTAAATCAAATTAAAATTGCCACAGAATAATACTGAGATACAGCAACATAGCAGAGGACAGTAACAGTGCAAAGACCTGGAAGAATATTAATAAGACATCTACAAAAGTAAAAGCTAGAAATGAAATACAGGGATTTACTAAATGTAACAAAACAATACGAGTTTGTGGATCCCAAGAACTTTTGGCTTGAGGAAAGAGAGGTCACATAGGACACTATGAGGAGGCAAACCTTTTCACCCAATTCTTCTGATTCCACTTGTAAGGATTCATTTATCTAAGCTACCTTGGAAGTCAAAGTTTGCAGTCAATTGAGAACACCCATTAGAACTTAAAGGAGCAAAATACTACCTTTTCTGCAGCAGCATTTGCAACAGAAGATGGGATTTCCTTGTTGGAAGAAAGATTGCAACTGCTGCAGGCATAATGGGAGGTTTTCAGTCATCTGATCAGTGGGTATCTCATCTCAGTCCCTCATCAGATCTGTGGCCCCATCTGGAAGAGAGGTATATAAGCCTCTCTGTGGCCCCAGGGAAGTATATAAGCCTATGTGTAAATAAAATAAGCCTGAAAGTTGAGAATGTAGAGCCTGTCTGACAGACCAAAGCAGAAATGGACAGAAGGTAGATTTGAAACATACTGGCAGATCTCTCAGTGGCTTATGTCAGCAAGAATTTTCAAGTCCTGGTTGTTTACAATAGCAAAAAAAAAAAAAAAAAAGGCTGACCCTGTCTTCTTAATTATTTTGGAGGGAAAAGAGTAGATTAGTGTATGAAAGGATCTGGGACTGACTCTAGTTCTGGGTCTGAAAACAAATTCTTGGCATGTAGTCAGTTGCGTACTGCCAACCCAGGCTTGACTGGGGATGATGTGGAAGATCCAGTACCTGGAAACTCTGAGGGCCTAACCAAGCTCAGATTAAATGTTAACTTAGTTCCTGAGTTAATCCATTTTCTGGTTTTGCCCAACATTTTGAATCATAAGCTGTGATGGTATAATACAGTAAGCTACCCAAAAATTAAAAAAAACCTACCCCAACCAAAAACAAAAACAAAAATAAAAACCAACCAATGTTAAAAATTAACCAAGCTTAGCAAGATGCTGTACTTGGGACTCCTTGAAAGTTTTTGCTAATTGCAATTGGGGCTAACAGGTTAAGGTAAAAGGATCATACAATTTAAGATGTTGGTTTTCACCTTTAAGGTGCTAAATAGCTGAGATCCCACCTCTCTGAGGATTTGTGTCTCCCACTGTAAACCTGGCAGGTTTCTTAGATCAGCAAGAGAGTCCATTTGAAGATGTCTCTTCTGCCAAACATTGGGTAGCTTGTATGCAGGAGAGGAACGTCTCCTGTATAGCTCCCAGGCTCTGCAATGTACTCTCCAAGGAGAAAATGGGAAAACCACCTCTTTTATCAAGTGTTTACCTCTTAACTGATTTTAATCGCTTTGCTTTTAATTTTGAGTTTAATTGTATTGATTTTACTGTCATGTTTTATATCTAGGAGTTAGATGAAAAACATGAAAGTAAGTAAATCTTGCTTTATACCTAACATATATAAACCCTGCTGGGCAGGGTATAAGTTTAATAATAAGAAATAAAATAAAAATGTGTGGATACATCTGCCAGGTCTTTACCTGGTGTTTAAATGTGCTTTGTGAACAGAATTATTATGCCTATAAATCCTTTGAACAATACTGTTAATTAACAACCAATAACTAAGCTTTGGGAAACAAAAGATTAAGAACATTTCCAAGGTCTGTGGGAATTCTGTGCCCCAAATATTTGTAAGGGAATGGTTTAAAAGTGGCCAGAAAATATTCTTCAGTATACACAGTGGCTCCACAAAATATCCAACACACTTATTACAGTTTTTTTTAAAACTACTGAATTTTAAATCTGGGTACTTTTTAGTACAGATCAGAGAAACCTGTGTAGTCGGTTTGTTGGGGAATAGTGATAGAGCCAGGAAGGAGATACAATACAATTCCTGTAACCTGAGCCTTTTTATTACAAAATATTTACAAAATAAAGATTTTACATTAAAATCTGAGATTCCAACCTTATTATTCTAGGGATTGTTAACCCATATTGGTGTTCTAATTAATTCACAACATAACCTTTATAATTATGCTGTAATTTCCATGGCTCTAAGTACTGTCTTACTCCTTTTTCTGTGGTTCAAGAATGTTTGCTATCCCGTAGCCTATAGTATTATTCTATATTCCATCATATACCTACAGTTGTTATTGCTATCCTGATTTCCCCCTGACCCTTCCCCATCCTATCCCAAAACTGCTTGTGTAATCTGAACAGGTCTGCAGTTGCATGGATGGATTGAGGTTCAGGCCGTTTTCTTGCTGCTGCTGCTTTTTAAGATCATGGCTATGAGGAGGCTATGGATTTGCCTCTTAACTGGAAATACCAAAACCTTGTAGGGTTATATAATCTATGTGGTCACTAGGAATCGAAAGTGACTTGATGGCAAGTAATTGCACCCATCAAGTTGTATCCAGGATAGACACACTGACATGGCCTTTTCTGCAAGTTTATCTGCTGGAGTTGCCAGCTCCCTGGGCCTTTAAGGGATGAGGGGGTGGGGTAGCTGAATGCCAGCACCCTGGATCTTTCTTCAAGATGCCAGTGCCTGGCCTGTTCTGTAGTGCCTGCACTGTAAGCCATGTAGGAACTGCCAGTGCCTTGCGATGCCTTCACATTTGTGTGCCAGAACCATTTCAACTTGCCAATGCTCTGAGCCACCCTATGAGGTCTTGGCCAATTCTTTGGGGAGACTCCACTGTTTCCAGTGTTCTTTGCATGGACTTCTCAACTCTGTCTTCCTTTTCTTCTGATTTCTTTTTTTCTCTCTGTATTGCCGCAGATGAACTCTTTTGAAAGGGTCAGCTCATCCGATCTTGAAGCAGGGCCATTGTAAAATAAACAGGAAAGGAAGGACATAGCCATTTCTTTCGCCAGGTGTTCTTCCTTGCCACCCTACCCATCCAGAAAGCTCTCAGATGGTTTTTGCATATATACTGCAGTTTTTGAATTCCCATTTTCTACTTCCTGGTCTCCCTATCTCTTTCAGATTTGGGGAAAATACAGGTTTGGCCCCAGACAGAGCAATTAAGCTGATATGTCTTTAATTTTTTGGGGGGGGGATCCCAGTGGTTTGTACTCCTTCTCCACTGAGGAAGAAGTTCTACAGGCCACATGTATAACACTGTGTAAGAACTAAGGCACCCCATTCACTTTTTTTGTGCAATCAATGTTTTCGGTACAGGGTCTAAAATGTGCTTGTATGTACATACATATCTACAAGATATTCTACATATAACAGCGGAGCACATCTGAACATAATATGGCATTCCAAAGAAGAAAGAAGAAATTCTTAATTAAGGCAGGCAGGACCTATGCAATTCATAGCATTATACAGTAGATCATAATGAAAATCTTGAGTAGTGCTTGGGACTCCATTGGAAATGTTGACCACTTCTATGGATGCCATGTAGTAGGCAGTTTCCAGAAGAGATGCCATGCTTGTTGGTGCTAGACACAAGAACCTTGTGACACAATTTACCATAGCATCTGCTTTCATGGATTGAAATCTACTTAATTATCAACCTCATGAAATGCTATTCTGAATTATAGTTACAGGGGGAAGGAAATATAATGGAAGGAAAAACTGTGGTTTAGGCATTTTTTCCAATTTGCATTTGGAGATGGAAATATATTGATCTGTGAGATTGGCTGCTACAGTATATTGAAATGGCTCTGCAAATGTCTTTCTTCTTGTTGTACGTACTGTATGTATTCTCATACTGAATCAATTAATTGTACCAAAGGCAGCATGTCTTTATTAGACTGCTTCCCAGCAGCTTTCGTCAGTGAAAGTAGCCCTGCACATGAAATGCATTAAAAGTACTTCTCAGTTGAGATGCCAACGAGCAGAACTATCTCGTGCCATCATTGCTGTTTTAATAGCATTATATCAACAATGTTATATAATAGGAAAGAAGGAAGGAAGGAAGGAAGGAAGGAAGGAAGGAAGGAAGGAAGGAAGGAAGGAAGGAAGGAAGGAAGGAAGGAGCGTGCTAATGGAATAATGCTATAATTATATAATTATAGCATTATTCCATTAGCACGCTCCTTCCTTCCTTCCTTCCTTCCTTCCTTCCTTCCTTCCTTCCTTCCTTCCTTCCTTCCTTTAAAGATGGTACAGTTTCTATGCAGAATTCAAATATCTGGCATACAATATTGATTCATCAAGCCTGCCACTCCTGAAAAGTCCCCTGTTTGAACTAGTTTGGTTTCCAGGGTATGTTGGGAAAGTCCTGCTGTTTTCTGCCAGTGAGAGAATTGTTTCAGACAAGATATTACCTGTGTTTTAAGTTGACTACAACCAGCTAACAGGTTAATTACAGGCTGGAAAGGACCATATTAAAATAATGGAGATGAAAACAGAGGGAACAGCCCTGGAGTGAGGAGAAATCTGAGATAGTGATTGGCCACTGATCTGCCTATCAAAGGCAGTGGGGAGGGGGCATCACAGCACCTGCGATGTTGCAGCCGGAGCTGCAGAAAGCTAAATTAGCCGGTAAGTGAGAATGTCATTTGCCTTTACTGATAGCACAGCATTCAGACACCTTGCCTGGTAAATAATTAAATCTAGATGATGTGGTACATCAGAGAAAAATGTATTTCTTTTAAACTGAAAAGCCGCGTTCCAGAGCCATCTCACTGGAAAGAGACAACAGGAAAGAAATACCGGGTCTGTGACTGCCTGGCTGGTTGCTGATTTTATTTTGTTTGCAAGAACAGATTTTATTTTGTTTTTTGAGAGATTAAGGCAGAAGCAATAAATGAACGCAGTGTTGGAAAACCATGATTAGGGTAACAATTCCAGGGATGCAACAACATGTTGATGATGCTAATCTCTGTCTTTATATGTTTTCTATGCTAAATACTTCAACACTAACAGGAAGCCTGGAACTGTGGCTTTTGGGGGATTTGAAGAAAATTCAAAAAAAGGGAACACCTTCTTTTGTTACAAGGGATTAGATGGTCTGTGTTTCATCATTAAAAGGGCACTCTGCATAGATATTCTTTATATCTTTCTAGGCACAAGTCAAATTTTTGTGCATCCTGTGTTTGTTTCCTTGAGACTCATACCAAGGATCTTTCCAGAGAATGGTACCCTGTAAACCATCCCTCCCAGCAGATATGGGTGGACTCAGAATTGCCCTTCTTTTGCCTTCACAGCTATGATGGTGGTCCATATTTTTAAACTGTAAACAGTACAGATAAATGCAATAAGTATATGTTTATATCAAATAGAACAAGATTACATATGTGATGCTTCATGTTCTCAAAGAAGCTAGGCATCCACTCTGGATATAGTGAATGGGTTTTTGAAAAGTGACACTTTGGAGTCCAGTTTTTCCCAGGAGTCTGTATAAAGAAGGTCTCTTGTAAGGAAAAGCAGTTGCAGGGCAGGACGGATGGAGCCATAGTAGAAAACTCCTCCATCATCCCAGCTAATTCCCTGCTGAAAATAATCCCCGAGGAAGCTTCTTTTCATCAGCAGAAGTGATAATTGATGTTTTGTTACACACATTCACATGTAACATGCGGCTTTACTCTCAGATGGCTTTTGGAAGGGGTTAGATAAATTCATAAAAGGTCTATTAATGGCTATTAGCCAAGATAACTGAATGGACACTCCAAATCCAGAGCAGCATATTATTGAACGTCAAAAGGGGGAAAAGGAAACAGGAGTGGGCAATTGCTTTCATAGTATGCTTCTGGTAGATTTGTCAGAGACATTTGCTGGCTGCTGCTATAAACAGCATTTTGGACTCTGAACAACTTCTGTAGGGTTCTTTTTTAATTTCTAATTTAAAGGAGGAGAGGCAACCTCCAACTAATCTATTATTTTTGCTCCCATCCATTTCCCCCTTCTCCTCCTCTTTCACACTGGACTGGAGCTGATGAACACATGTTTTGCCCTGCGTATGCCAGATATATAGAGGAGGCCTAATGGAGAAGTGATCATACTAAGGTGTCCCTATCATTAAGCAATAATAATAATAATAATAATAATAATAATAATAATAATAATAATAATAAAGCAATCACCTGGACATATCTCTAACCTAGTAGAAGGAAAGAATGTGTACCATACTGGCTGCCCAGTGCCCTCTCAACCAGCCTCTTGCTTTTTTGGTGTAATGGAGAGCATTGACCCATAACCAGTTTAGCCTGTTATTCAACATTTGTACACAGAATGTAAAGACTGCCATCTTGGCATCAGGCAACAAAATGTATCCAGCCAGACTTAGCTATGTGTCTAACGCAACCTCCTTTGTTCCCCAGCTACTTCTAAATGTTGATGGTTTGTGTCAAAGAAATTCCCTGCAACTATATCTTCAATTCCTCTGCTGTGCAGATGAAAACTAGATAAATGACACAAATCTTATTTCAGTAGCTATTTGGTGATCTTTTTTTTTAAATCTGTTCAATTGTGTCCGATTTTTGGAGACTGCCTGGACAAGTCCCTGCAGTTTTCTTGGCAAGGTTTTTCAGAAGTGGTTTGCCATTGCCTCCTTCCTAGGTCTGAGAGAGAGTGACTGGCCCAAGGTCACCCAGCCAGCTTTCATGCCTAAGACAGGACTAGAACTCCTGGTCTCCTGGTTTCTAGCCTGGTGCCTTAACCACTACACCAAACTGGTTCTTGTTTGGTGATACTCTGCAATTCTTTGCTCATACAATGTAAGGAAAAGCAATTGGTCCACATTTTAATTTATACATCTGTACTGTTCTTGTTGATCTCTTCCTTCGGTTTGTCAAAATTTCATTCTTAGAGAATGGAATAAGAAATACTTTAAAATCAAATTCCAGTTTCTAAGGTACTTCTCCTTTCTTCAGCTGGCAGAATTCAGCCCTTCCAGGCACTCATCATAGAGGCATAATGGCACGGCATTAAAATTAAGAGCAGTCAGAGAATTATCTAGGTATTTTATTTGTTTGTTTGTTTGTTCTAAGGTTTCTCTTCTCTCCTTCTGATGCCATGAAAACAACAATGGCAGCTTGCAACCGCTTAAAAGTATCTCAAAATAATCTATAATAGTAATAATAAGTAGTAGTTATATGCCACCTGACTCCCAATGACTCTGGGTGGTTCACAAGTGATGTAAACTCTAAGATGTAAACACTAAGCCAACCCATATGGATTACGATCCCAACTTTAAATGACTAATTAAATAATAGGAACTTTAACAACAATAATTAAATGTTGTGGACTGTAGAACTTCCTTTGCTGTAGATCTGGCCCATTGCTGAGGTAATGCTTGAAGAATTACAGTAGTTTCTTTAATTAATTCTGCCTTTTTAATTTCATATAATTCAGCAAATTATTTGGCCACTGGGCTCTAGTATAATTTTTATGTTTCTTCTGAGAATTTTTAATCCCTTCATACAAATGCAGTCCTTTAAATTAAACTTATAAGATGGACAACATTTCTTTTCATTCTGTGGCAGAAATTATTTTTCAGTAATGAATGCCTATCCTGTTATTTTGCACCTTGATGATAATTAGTTTTGGCATAAAACTCAACTTCTGAATTGCATTTTAGTAAACCTTATATAAATTGTGGAGCATTCTCAAGCTTTGTTTTCTTTCCTGTTGTCTTCAGACATGGAATTGTAGACTGGGTGCTACTTGGATAATAGGAATTTCTGTAGAGAATTATTTTATATCAATAAATTTAAAAGCCAAGAATATAGCTAACAGGTCTTTTAGGCAAGGCTTCATTTTTATGCATACTTACTTTCTGGTAAATTCCACTGAACACAATAGAATTTGCTTCTGAAAGGCACACATAAGATTATTTTTTTAAGTATTTTATCAAACTACAAAACCAAACCTTATATTCTTCTATACTACCACTACTTTATGTTCTTCTAGTGAGATGCCAGAAAATATTTTATGTTGCAAATAATGAAAGAAAATCATGAAATATAAAAATTGCAATGATTGCATCCATTTGCAGGGGCTGCCTTCACTGTTTTAATTGGTATAATGGAATTAATGGAATTAATGTAGAATATGGCATAGACTACATTAATTATTTGCATAATACTATTGTAAGGATTTTATAGCCAGTATATGCAGGATTTTGGATGACTTGGCTGTAAAATGTGGAGCATAATAAAGAATTTCTGCTGTGTGGCTTAAATCCTGTTAGAATTAAGTAGCTGAGTTTTTACATTTTCTGACATCTTGCAATTTGCAACAATAATGTGGGTGACAGATACTACTGCAACACATTCTACACGGGGCTGCCTTTGAAGACCACTCCTAAGGTTCCATTGATCTAAAATGCATGGTCCATGTATTATCCAGTATTTATAAGTCAGAGCACATTACACCTGTGCTGTGGGCCCCAAGCTGGCTGGGGAATTCTGGGAGTTGAAGTCCACGCATCTCAAAGTTGTTAAGGTTGAGAAACACTGCTCTAGAGCTATATGTCTATGAAGGTTCTCAGTCATCCAGGTGGAATTGTCTGTAGCTTGAATCATGTCAACTGGATTTCTATTTTCTCAGTGGATACGTTTCGCTCCTTATCCAAGGAGCTTCTTCAGTCTGAGCAAAGTTGGTAAGGGAATCCTAAATATGTTTCTAGGTAGCTGTGTGACCTTACACCTGGGGCTAGGTCATGGTTATATTGAGATGTTATTTTAAGTCCTTTTATCATCTAAAGGAGGATCGTTAAGATCACCATGCTGCTGTTGAGCTTGCGAAATGGTCTTAATCTTCCTAGGCACAGAAGACAAAGCAGGAAGGAAAATAGGGGAAAGATTGTGCCTGAGGCCCCCACCTCTATTCAAGGAAGGATTTTCCAAGTTGGCATAAATGGATTCCTTGAGATTAGATTGAGAGAGGGGTCAAGGAATCCATTTATGCCAACTTGGAAAATCCTTCCTTGAATAGAGGTGGGGGCCTCAGGCACAATCTTTTCCCCATATTCCTCCCTGCTTTGTCTTCTGTGCCTAGGAAGATTAAGACCATTTCACAAGCTCAACAGCAGCATGGTGATCTTAACGATCCTCCTTTAGATAATAAAAGGACTTAAAATAACATCTCAATATAACCATGACCTAGCCCCAGGTGTAAGGTCACACAGCTACCTAGAAACATATTTAGGATTCCCTTACCAACTTTGCTCAGACTGAAGAAGCTCCTTGGATAAGGAGCGAAACGTATCCACTGAGAAAATAGAAATCCAGTTGACATGATTCAAGCTACAGACTGCTCTAGAGCCTTGTAGGGCTCAGCAGCAAGCTACCTGCAAAACCATGTTCACCTCGTTGGATCATCCCAACTTATTCAATCTTGCTGGGAGAAGCAGCTGGTGGTTTCCCACTTTTGGGAGGTGTGAGGGGCTGAAGCATTGTAATGGGTGGTGAGAATATCCCTGAGGAACAGGAGGAAGAGCCTCAACTAAGACAATGGTCAGGTAAATGAAATCTGAGTCCAAAGTAGAAATGTAATTTGAGAAAATGTCTCAGACTTGACCCTCCCTAATTCTCTTGTAGTTAAAGGCAGGGAGGGGGAAGGCACATTCAGACTTGCAGGATTCTGTTACTGTAATAAAAGTATTAGCATTCTTAACTTTAGTTTCCTAGTCTAGTCTATCTCGAAGGAAATGCTGCCATTTTGTAGTAGCATCATCCCTTTGGAATGGGCTCTCGTTGAAAGTTACCCCAACTCCGACTTTAATGGTTTTCCAGAAGCAATTGAAGATGAAGCTCTTCCAGAGTGTGTTGGCGGCCTGACATACTTCCTTTAGATTGTCCAGCTAGATTGCTTTTTTTGATTTTTGGTTTGTGAGTTTTACATTTTTAAACTTTATTGGATTATGGATGTTTTAACCTTTGTGTTATTGGGAAACCCCTGGGAGTGCAGCAGGGTACAAATGCGATAAATAAATAAATAAGTGTCTGTGTGTGTGTCTGTGTGTATATATACATATACGTTCATTACAGGGAATTTAATATCTGAATTCATCCTATAGTTAAACTGAAGGCCAGCACTTGAATTTAAGCCAGCTGGCCCCTATATTTCTCCATCAGCCAGCCAAGCTGCAACAATATACTGTAGTTACTTTTCTGCAGACCAGTATGCTTTGTGGTATTGTATCGGTGTCACAGTTGATATACTTCCCAAGAATTCTTAATAGCACAGCACTAAGTTTTGGAAGCAGACTATGAATTTACCTAAAGACAGTGGCCAAAATCAATATCCTTTAGATTAAATGGTTGGCAGACTTGGGATGCCTCCAGATGGATGGCTGATAGAGCAACCAATGAAAAGACACAGTGCAGCTCCCCCTCCCCCCTTTTTCCCCTTCAAACAACTTATGATAAGGGAGAAGATGGAAGAAGTAATGGGGAAAGTGCAGAAAGTGTAAAATCAAAGAGCATGATGTAGTTCTATAAAGTGCTGTTGTCTTTCGTATAATGGTATAAGAAAAGTATTATCTGAGAAACACTCTGGGTTTATTTTCAAGGTGTTATATTAGTTTTTTTTTAAAGAAGACCTTACTTTTATTTATTTATTTATTGTATAGCAGCCAATCTCACCTAAGTGACTCTGGGTGGCTCACAACAGTTAAAAATAACAATCAAATAGAAACAGGTTAAAACAGATATACAAACATACAAAAAACATCAATAAACCCACATTAAAACAAAATTAGCCATAATCAGCTGCAACGTCCATCACTATGTCACATTAATCAGAGCAATTGTAGAAGCTCTCCACTACTACCAGATCCCCAAGTGCGATGGCAGAGCCGTGTCTTTAGCCGTTGGCCTTCATCTAAAGGCCAACAGGGTTGGGGCCAGTCTAAGGTCTGGGGGAACGATGTTCCAAAGGGTGGTAAAAGGTAAAGTTTCCCCCTGCACATTTGTGCATTCGTGTCCGACTCTAGGGGCCGGTGCTCATCTCTGTTTGTTAGCCGAAGAGCCAGCGTTGTCCGAAGACGCTTCCATGGTCATGTGGCCGCATGACGCACGTGGAACGCTGTTACCTTCCCACCGAAGTGGTACCTATTAATCTACTTGCATTTGCATGCTTTCGAATTGCTAGCTTGGCAAGAGCTGGGGTGAGTGCCGGAGCTCACTCCGTCATGCGGGGCTAGGGATTCGAACCTCCGAACTTGCAATCTTCCGATCGACAAGCCTGGCGTCTTACCCGCTGAGCCACCATGCCCATTCCAAAGGGTGAGCACCACAGAAATGCTTGGGCATAGTATCAAGGAATGGCAATAAAAATGGACTTGATTGATTGATTGATTGATTGATTGATTGATTACGTGCCATCAAGTCGTTTTCGACTCCTAGCGACCACATAGATGGAAATGGACTGTAGGTAAAAGAAAAAAGAAAAAAATGGAAAAGTACATAGTGGATGAAAATTATTTATTTTGTACCTTAAATGTTTTAAAATAAATTTAAAATGTTTTAAAAAAGATAAAGTAAACATGGACTATAGAAAGAGGGTAGAAGAGAATCAGATTTAATTTCCTTTCCCAGCTTTTTCTCTTCCTTTTCCCACTGATCCAGCTTGCTATGGATCCAACTTACTCCCTTCCTATCTAGCTCTACTGCCCACATTCACACCCAGATCACTTCTATCCCAGATTAAACTACTTGATTCAACTCTACTCTGACTACTCAAAGCAAGTTAGTTAATAGTTGTTATGGACTGAAGGCTGGAATACCCTTCTCACACAGAAAGAGTAGATTCAATGAATTTTCTGTGTTTGGCAGCTGTCTCTCTATTGCAGGGTTTCTCAACCTGGGCCACTTTCAGCTGGTTGGACTTCAACTCCCAGAATTCCCCAACCAGCAAGGGAATTCTGGGAGTTGAAGTCCACCCAGCTGAAAGTGGCCCAGGTTGAGAAACACTGCTCTATTGCTTTGAATCTACACTCTTCATTTCTTTCCTTATTACAGTATAACTTTTTAAAAAACAACATTACTTACAACCCAAAATACTGTTCTTAGCTTTTATTTGGCAGCAGAAGGTAAAAGGAAAGTAGACAAATGAAATGCACACAGCTTTTTTTTAAAAAAATATGAAAGTTAGCGGACATGTCAGTTTAAGGTTTTGTAGTTTAGAGCATTGATTACCTACAGTATTTCTAAATTGAAATGTGTGTGTCCAGGTATGTGTACCCAGATCTTTGCTGGGCTGGGAATCAAAGCATTCTTATTCCTTATTTTTGTTTCTGCCATGAGATGAAGCCATAATGCAATTTAAAAGATAGTTTATACGTTAAATAAGTAGTCACTTGACAAAAGATGTCCCTTGATTGATTTATTTATTTTTTGCTGGCATTCCTGCCTTGTTTGACAGCCTGCAGATAGGTTTTTCTTTAAAAAACATTGTCAATGTTCTTTAGTCTGTTTAGATGTATCTGTTTATTATTTAAGTTTTCTGTGGTTTCTTAAACCCTTCCTAAATAAACCTCAGCCTCTACTGTCTCTAACAAAGTTCTTGAAAATACTTCTTCTTTAGGAAATTAGCCAGATTCCTTCCAGTTTCTGTACGAGGTTAGTGTTTCTAATTGAATTGTTTTCTCTAGCCTGCCCAAAGAGCAAGCCATTTGTTACTGCTTGTAATTATTTAATATGTCTAAGATCTGGGGTCCTTATCGGTAATTCGTATTTGCAATATTTGTTTCTATAAATCTGCCATCATGACAGATTGTTTGAAATTAATTCAAGCCAAAGGACTCTATCATCACACATGCTTTTAATTTGGAAACTAAGAAGCCCTAAATGAAGCTGCCCCAATGATACGCCATTCTTAAATATAAAGCAGGCTAAGGTAATTAGGACATTTTTCTAAATAAATATTGCTGTCCATTATCATTTAAACATTTTTCTGTAGTAGCCACCCCGGGTGGTATCTGTCTTCCAGCAAAATAAAAAGGACCTTTGCCTTGCTAGAAGTATTTCTCCCTTTAGCTGGAAACACAAATTGCACGTAACTCCCATATAGAAATGGTAAGACAAGCTATCTCAGAGCCAATTAGGCATTGGGTAGGAGAGAATAATGGATTGCTAGTGAGGCTGTGAAGCGCTCTGATTACCAGTAGTATAAATAAATAAATAAATTAAACAAGTTAGCTTCCTTTAAAATAGTGCTGATTAAGACAGCCCATGATTTGTAGTGATGGTTATAGCCATATCTAGTCTGTATCGTGCTAGCACAATCTTCCTGCAGCAAAATATATGTGAGGATCACTGCTTGGCAGCGGTTAAATTTAGTGGGTTGTGCAAGGCACCGGCATTTCCTCTAAGACAGAACTACTTACTAAGGCCATTCTATTTAGGTACTGATAAGTGTAGATAGGGAACCCAAATGAATATAGAACTGAATGGCACATGTAATTTGCAACAAAATGTACAATAAAAATGCTTTGAACAAAAGACTTTGGTATCTGGCATAAGTCCAACTACAAGCCAAGTAAGCCATATTCCTGGTGCCTGAACATATAGGAGGAGTAGCAAAACTTAGCAATTTGGATTATGGTGTTTGGATCTAAGTGGACCAGAAGATATCTAATACGGAATTCACCAGGGCATCCAGAAATACTCTTTATCAGAAGGAATATTGTATTAAGATTTTCCTAATAAAGGGCATAAGGAAGCAGGATGTGCATCAGTCTGTAGCTTGAATCATGTCAACTGGATTTCTATTTTCTCAGTGGAAACGTTTCGCTCCTTATCCAAGGAGCTTCTTCAGTCTGAGCAAAGTTCAAAAGTTCAAAAAAAGTTCAAAAAGTTCAAAGTTCAAAAGAAGAAGCTCCTTGGATAAGGAGCGAAACGTTTCCACTGAGAAAATAGAAATCCAGTTGACATGATTCAAGCTACAGACAATTCCACCTGGATGACTGAGAACCTTCATAGACAGATGTGCATCAGTGTTTCAGTGGCATTTTATTTGTCCAACTTCTATCACCGCCCATCTCCCCCCACAAAGGGGACTCTGGGCATTTGAGTCATAAGGAAGCTCTGATCACTGAAAATATATATGTTCCTGAATCTTCCTTTCAGTATTGCTGAAAAAAGAATATTATCAAACAAATGTCTCATGGGATCTAGGGAGAATGAACTGTTCAAGGTACTTTTCTGGTTAGAATTGGAGACTTGGTTACTTGCTACAATATTTGTCTGGCAGATATCAAACTGTTTGTTAATATCTTCCAGTTTCTGTTTTACTAGCTCGTAGCCCAGTTCCCTTAACAAATGTGGCTAAAATCCATATGAAAGCATTCCCTCCAGAATGGGGGGAGATGGGCAGTGATATAAGTTGGAAATATAAATAAATAAAATAAATAAATTTTCTCTTACATTTCCAGAGGGATATAAAACAAAGCATCTATTAAGGGATTTGAACTCGAAAGAAAGTCTTTCCCCAAGGTATGAATTAATATCTCATCAGTAGTAAACTGACTTCTATCTGAATGGCCATGCTGGGGATATTGGGGCCACCTCAGAATTTTTGATTGGGAGTCATAGTTGGCTAATAGGATGACTGGCCCAACTTCCACACCATTAAGAAAAATGAGCTACGAGGTTAGCAGTTGGGATGTAATAGAGTTCCTCTTGATAGAGACATGACTTGATAGTTGCAGTGCTCTTATGCTCAGTCTGAGTAGCTTAAGTGATATGGGGGTGCTAGATTAACAAGCCCCTTGGTAATGTACAACATCTATCTGCAAAAGCAAAAGTCCTAGTTCTTTGTCACTGATAAACAAGAGTAACTCAGAGATACATTGTCAAAACTACAGACCATAAAAAATTGAAAACTTCGGATTTTTATTTGTATAAATAGTCAACCAAGACACACTTAAGGTTGGATCAGTTGATGAGTCCAAGGCTTCCACTGCTCAGCACCCTGCCCCCCCAAAAAATGACTGGGATAGTTGCTGCAATATATTTTCTTTATTTAAAGTTCTCACAGGCTAGAGTCAAATTCCAGGTAGCTGCATGTGTCACCTTCATTGCACCGGTTACTGAAATCTGTAGCACTAGAATCTTATGAGAAGCAAACAAGAAAGGTGTTGCGGGAACTGTTGTCTGTCCACCTGACAAGAAGTGGTGGGTGAATAAATGGGGAGCTTAAGAACAAAGGGGACACCCTTCATTCTTTTAAGTATATGGGAAAGGCAGAAAAAACTCCCCCTTTATTTATTTTTAAGTAAAGGGAGCAACTAGAGTTGTGTGGGAGGAGAAAGAGAAGCAGTGGTGCCCAGGGTTTCTCAAACTTGGCAGTACCGCTGGCACCCCAATCCAGTTTTGAAGCCCAGCATGCAAGGAATTTTCGAAATAGTCCAGGTTGTGATAGCACATAGTATGCAGTGATGGTTAAAACACTGTTTAAGATAGACCATGAGGTTAGGACAACTTGCTCATAACATCAGGATCTTTTAGCTGCTCTTTTGAGCCAGGAAGTCTTCCGACTGATAACTGAGTTTGGTGTGTGATCCAGACATCTTCTCTTAAGGAAGTGCTTCTATTTAAAAACAAGTCATTTCCTCAGTAGAATCTCATTGCTGGGAATAATTGCATTACTTATCCCTTTCCATTGGGAAGACAGATAGTCAGCAACGTGGCCTTGAAGCAAATATTCAGGAACTGTTATGGAAGTAAAAAGGACAGAAGCATTCCTTAAGTCCCGGGAACAGAGATAGTATTAAGAAGAGACTCGGGTTTCCTGACTCACTGGAGTATAAGAGGGATGGGAGAAAAAGCACAATCAAACTTGCAAGATTCTGTTACTATAGCCTACCAATAAAGTATCATTCTGTCTTCCTGTGGAGTTCATGTTCAATTCTGGTCTATCTCATGGGGTTGACAGGAGAGTGGGATGTTTTGTTTGGACACAAAATGGTGGGGGGTTCACAGTATTTCCCTTACTGAACACTGTGGGAAATGTAGTGTGCATACATTAATTACATGTGAATTGTACACCAAAATTTGCATTTGAGTAAGTATTTGCAGTGTTGTCCCATAGTGGCTAAAATGCACAAGATCATGATTCACATTCGAGTTTCTTCCTAATTTCCCCCAAATCAAATGATTTCCATATTGGAATAGAATTTATGGTAGGATCAAAATATAACCTTGAATTCTTACAAGCACAGCATAGACCCCTCTGTATCAGTGCTAGATCATAAGCAACAGTCTGAAGTGACCCATGAACTAGGTGTCAAGAGCTGTACGTTAGAGCCCGTGGTGAACAGTGAGGGACAAGTCAGAAGTCAATGCCTTCTGCCCAGGTGAGAACCAAAGAGCAAGTCAGAACTTAGGTTTGAAGGACAACCAAAGGAATATAACCTGAGTTTGGGAAGTTTGGGAAGTTTGGGAAGGGGCGTGGTGGCTCAGTGGGTAAGATGCCAGGCTTGTCGATCGGAAGATCGCAAGTTCGGAGGTTCGAATTCCTAGCCCCGCGTGACGGAGTGAGCTCCCGTACTAGCCCCAGCTCTTGCCAACCTAGCAATTAGAAAGCATGCAAATGCAAGTAGATGAATAGGTACCACTTCGGTGGGAAGGTAACAGCGTTCCGTGTGCATCATGCCGGCCACATGACCGTGGAAGCGTCTTCGGACAGTGCTGGCTCTTCAGCTAAGAAACGGAGATGAGCACCGGCCCGTAGAGTCGGACATGACTGCACAAATGTGCAGGGGGAACCTTTACCTTTTTCTGGTAAGCTTAAGCAAGGCTAATTGGAATAGGAAACACTTTTTAAATTCTTCCTAAAGAAGGATGCAATAGCTATCCTGAGTAAATATGATTTATTTAGGAAACTACAGATTGCCTGGGCACAAGCTACAACAGGCAATTCAGGAGCTCATCCCAATCAAAGGCTCCTATTATATCATATTCTTCTTGGATCATGCTAAATAGAGAGGAAAAAAATACTCTGGTACTAAAATATTAATATAGTCACACACACACATACACGGACACACACAAAAAGCAAAATAAAGTCAAAGTGGAGGAGAATACAAGCAAATCAGACATTTAAACCCCAATCAACCAATTTTCTGTACTGGATAATGTAGTGAGACAATAAAGTGTGGGTGAAAATCAAACCAAGGTTAATTAATCAAAGCATGCATATTTTTTAAAGATTTCAAAAAGTAGCCATTAAGGGATGATCTATATAGAGGGGAAAATGGAACAATTTTGTCAATTAACCTAGAAGTGATTAACACAAAAATAATATTGAAAAACACATTCTAAACCTAGTCTGATTTCCTAATGTAAACTAAGACCTACCATTAAAGCAATTTCAGCCCATCCTAATATGTGGCAAATTGGTACACATGAATAAATAATAAAATATCATTTAAAAGTTTTATTTTTTTCAAGTAGTACTTAGAGCAGTCGAATTCTCAGGGGAAAAGAGCCCAAGCAGAGACTAAATAGAGCATCTTTGCTCAGGTTGTAGCTGCATTGTGAATCCAAGTCTTCCAGGCGGTATGATACACCTAAATTCCACTCCACCAAAATTGGTGGAGGACAAATCAGAGCATGGTGCAGAACAGGAAGTAGTAAAGATTGGTGCATGTTCTGTAGGGTTTTTTCCCCTCTTTCAGTTTCCTGTTTTGTCTTTCTGGACTTTCTGGCAATCATTTTGTATCCAAGAACAAAACATAAAATGGCATAAATTGCCATAACTCAATATATCCTGTAATCTTCCCCTCCTTTTCGTCTGTCCTCCTTTCCCGCCCCCCCTTCAAATATACACATACCATTCCATGTTTTATCTTGCTATTTCCTTGTTGCGGTTGGTTGCATCATTACTGTCATAATCCCAACAAATCCTAGCAGGGCTTCAGCAAGTATGAGGCTCAATATAAATTAGCATAGCTTTACACTCTCCTAGTGTCTTATAAATCCTAGTACTTCTTATGTATCTATCTATAGTTATCTACCTTAATTACTTATAGCATTTAGACTTTAGATAGTACTTTTATAGGTCTCTCCCTGGTTTTAATCCCTATACTTTATAATTCTATGCTAATAATTCTTATATATACTTTATTTTATTCTATCAATATGATATTTTATTCTATTTTAGAGTAATTGTTATGTTATTAGTTTTATGTTGGTGTACAATCGCAATAAACAAAATGGCAGGACAAATTCATTCAAACACTATATAGTGTTTTACAGAAAGCTTTTCCTTAGAAAATCCATGTGGAATCAGCACATTTTCTACAGTGTGGTCCACAGAGAGGTTGTGAAAGCAGGTGTGAAAACCACACATCTTTGGCACAGACAGACTTTCAAATGGGCTGACAGTCAGGAAAACATGTTCAAAAGGACATAGTGATGGTGTTTCTACAAAGTAATCACTCCTGGTTTGAAGGAAACTAATTTTACAAAGCACATATTCCTGGTGTGAGGGAAATAAGTTCTCTTTCAGTTGTATGCTGGTGTGAACCTAGGTTATGTTGTGTTGTGTGTTGCATGTTGTGTGTTACGTTAGACTAGATGTAAGGTGTCTATAGCTTGCCTCTGCACAATATATGGGCATTTTCCACCAAAGAGAGAATTTTTACCCTGTATTCAGCTTTAACAGATCTTTTCACAGAATAGATATTCCCCCTTTAGATTTATGTTCTTTGGTTTACTACCAGCTCTAGATAAACAATATGAAATCAACAGTCATCTGGGAAGAAATAAACGCTCTCTTCATTTTCATTCAATACATATTAAACTCCTCAGAATTTACTTTCCTGTCCTTGGTCTTTTTCCACTGTACTGTATATTGACTCACAGGTCTGTAATTAATCTGCCTGCAAAAAATACTATCTGTTTGGCTAATAATTATTTTTAAAATCATGGGACAATCTGTGCAAACTGCAGGTTCACTTTTCCATACACGAGTTGACCCAACTCCTTTACCTCCTTCATAGGAGTTTTCTCACCATTTTATCTACGTTTTGAACATGCAACCTGCAACAATACCTTCTCTGAGATGAAAATCTTTCAAGGATAACCAGTGCTCAGACAAATGGAATATGTTTCCCACATGGCATGAAGGAATAGCTAAGTAGGCTCATATCTACATAACTACAGGCAATCTATCTTCATAATAAAAAATATTAGAAATATACTACAACAGGAGCCATCATCTGGTTCAGCATGGAACAAAAACTTCTAAAAGAATTTCAAACTGTGTGATAGAAGAACTCCAGAGTAAGGTTGTTGGCAGATTGTTTTCTCAGCTAGTGGCTGATTGGTTTAACTAGAGGTAGACCTCATAATTTACAAAATGTGTTTTTCAAGTGCATGGTCTGTTCCCTGCTGTGAAAATGGTTTGCTGGCATAGCTGAGGTCATTCCATATGATCTCTGTAATGTCCTTCTCTCCTCTCTAATATTACAAAGTCTGAGTGTGGATTTCTATTGAATAGAAAATCAAAGTTCAGGAGAGCCACTACCATAATTGTTTATTTTTTAGTATGAAAGTTTAATTTACCATGTTGTACAAATACCTATACATTTTAAAAAACCCAGAAAGCATGCACTTTTTTCTTATAAATGGTGTTATTTTTCCATGCTACCATTGTGTGTTGGAAAGAAGGAATGGCAAGAGGAAGAAGACATTTTAAGGGGGCCTGCTCTGCTGGTGCACAGTTCCTTCACGATTTAACATTCTGCCCGATCCATGAATGATGCAGGCAGGTAGAAGTTATGCAAGAGAAGAGATTTTGGGAGCAGCTGGTTATCTTCCTCTGTAGTATTATGATCATGTGCAGGATAAGAGATAAGAGAGCCAGTTTGGTCTAGGGGTTAAGGTGCTGGGTTAACCGTTATGTTCTTTCTTGGAGAGTTCTTAATGCAGACTCCAGAGTAAACCATAACTTAAAAATGAATTAATTGTTTATTACATAACACTTTGAGACATTGCATTCTTGGTCCTCCATTTTGTTTCCTTCCCCACTTCCTGTCTTCTGCACTCTATGATAGGACTTGTAGTTCTACCTGAAAATAACCACTAGATTGATTGATTGATTGATTGATTGATTATTTATTAATTTATTTATTTAATTTATATGACCGCCCATCTCCCCTCATGGGGAACTCTGGGTGGTTCACAATAAATAAGCAGTTAAAATAGAATCTAAATATTTATACCACAAATCAAGGTATTTCAAAGTTTGAAGTACAGCACATACTGTATACAGCACAAATATACTAGAGATTAGTACACTATAAGAGTCGGTTTGGTCTAGTGGTTAAAAGCACTGGGTTAGAAAGAGGGAGACCCTGAGTTCTAGTCCTACCTTAGGCATGAAGCCACCTGGGTGACTCTGGGCCAGTCACTCACTCTCAGCCCTAGGAAGAAGAAGAAGACAGTGGCAAACCATGTCCAAAAATGCTGCCAAGAAAACTGCAGGGACTGATCCAGGCAATTGCCAGGAATCAAGACTGACTTGAAGACATCCCCCCAAAGTACTCTATAGCAACACATACCCCCAGTGAAAAAGAGAAACAGCTATACCCTCATGTGATGGGGGGGGGGAAGATTCTTTGAAAATACTGAAAATTCTGCTTGTTCTGCTTATTATAGAACAAGGTTTCCACAGTTGAAGTTGTTCCTGTGTAAGCTTGAACTAGACATTTCTCTCTTTAAAAATTAAGTGTGCCATTATAAGAACTGCTCAATAGTGTTGCAACTGACTTCAAAGTGGATGTGTGGGATTTTTCACACCGGTCTGAAATGTTGCCAGATTTGAACCAAAGCAAAATATTAGATAAAACAGTGGCAAGGTATTGAAGAGAAGCTAGAACTGTGTATTTGAAGAATAAAGTGTCTTGCATATTTGACAATGCTAACAACATGTCTTTAATAGCAAAAATTCTTCTATCAATATATCAGTACATTTCCACCTTCAAATGTACAGATGAAAAATTGTCTATGTAGTTGATTTCCATAAAGTCATGTTCATGCTCATGATAAGTCATTAGAACTGAAATGTCCAAAATGTCCTAGATTTGTGTAGGGAAAAGTTTAGTATATTTATTTATTTAAAATATTTGTATGGACACCCATTTTATGTGTCACAACTCTGGATGGCTAACATATCTGGGTTAATACTTGGATGGGAGATCACCAGAAAATACCAGGGTTGCAAATTAAACTGGGAAATGGGGGGAAAAATACATTCCAGCAGAAAGCAATGATAAAATAATTTGGATTACTTTTTACTTCCTTTGAGTAATCCTGATAACAGAATCTTTATGAAAGGCAACTTTCTATGGAAAAACCCTCCAAAATGACTTATGCCAAGTTATGTGACTAAAGTGCAGTAAAGGGCCCAGATGACTTTCACTGCATGTCTACTTTCACAAGTTTATTTTCTTGCTGCTTAACATTTTTTCTTTCCATTGCCATTTCAGTAGGAAAAATGTTATATCATTCCAGCCACAAATTTACTTTTTAATATGTAACATAGAAACTGGAGTATTCAGACAAATTGTTACAACATCTGTGCTCTTTTTACTTGACTGTCAAGTAGACATTTTGAGCACTAGCATTTTTATTACAAAAGACTTATGGTGACACATTAGGTTCTGGAGCCACAAATCTTCAAAGCTACTGCTGCAGACTGAATAAAAACTTTTAGAAGATGCACAGAATAGTGGTTGACTCAGGGCTGAGCAAAGGCATGTTGTTTGCCTCATGAGGACCAGAAAACGGTGAACATCTGTCCCAAGTTAAGATTTATACACTTTACCCAACTCAGGCAAGTGATTTTGTCATTTGAGGCAGAAAATCACAAGTGTTCCCCCTGCGATTCTTGTTGCTAAGAATACAATAACAATACATTAAAAATCTAAGAATTTGGTATGTGTTTCTTTTTAAGTGGTTGTGCTCTTGTTTCAATATCGAAGATAGATGTCCTGAGTTGCATTGTTTCCTGGCCATACAGTGTGATTCGATACTGGAATGAGTTTTCTGTATATGGATAAAAATATTCTAGCTTGCATATCCTTGTTTTTGTTCTTGTAAAAGAACACAATTGTTGTGTCCCGGTGGAATAACTGTGGAATGACTTTTAGCTATAGGCTGTGCTGCCTTTCTCAGCTGTATCTTCAACCTCTTCTTTTTCTCACTTCTCCTAGGTTCCAACTATGTGAGTCCCCGTCCGGCTCATGCCAACATGAATGCCAATGCAGCAACAGGGCTGGCACCTGAGCATATCCCTACTCCGGGTGCAGCCCTCTCCTGGCAGGCTGCTATCGATGCTGCCAGGCAGGCCAAGCTGATGGGTGCTGCTGGCAATGCAACCATATCCACTGCTAGCTCCACACAGAGGAAACGGCAACAGTATGGGAAACAGAAAAAACAGGGTACCACGACAGCTACACGTCCTCCCCGGGCACTGCTGTGTTTAACATTGAAAAACCCCATCCGGAGGGCATGTATCAGTATTGTTGAATGGAAATATCCTTTTCTGATGTAGTAATCTGGGAACCAGCAAGTCATCAGGTTGCATCGGGTTTGATTGGAAATGTAAATAAGCATGCAGATTAGGTTGAGGGGATGCAGATAAAATGGGATAATTTTAAGCCATAGGCTGGGATTGGTTTCTATCAGATTTACAGAGGGCAAGGCATGGCTACTTACAGAAGAGTGAAAACTCTGGCAGGATACAGGTGTGTTTCATTGACCATCTTACACTCAAATATCGTTTCTGTCTTGATTGGGTAAGGAAACAGGAGATGACCTGATGCTGGTTATCAAAAGTCATTTTCTGCGATCCTTCCGCAATCTGCTCTTCCAAACTTTTATCTGTAACTGAACAATAAACCCTGTTACAAGTACCCAGTTGATCAAATATCACCTTGATCCAGATCTTTATCTAATTGGTTTTTTTAAAATTTAAACCAGATTCTGATTTAAACACAAGAATGTATGTGCCCTTTTCGCTTTGAAATTAAATTTCTAGTGAGTGGTATGTTCCTAAGGAAAGTAAGAGGGATAAATAGAAAGCCTTACCATCTTACCCGAGTATTTAAAAGAAATTTCCTTCAATATTAGGGGAGTTTAAAAATTGACTTGTCACTACAAAGTTCATAGATGTCCTCCAGCATCTCCTTTTTCTTTTTTTCCCTCTGCTATCGTTTGATCTTCTGGATTAGTTTTATTTGTTACTTTCCTTGACAAAGGAGCTCAGTATTTGGCATCCCCTGATGGATGGTTAACTTAAGAGGGCGAAGCTCATATTTGTTTATTTGACTGGCATCTGAGTAACTATGCATCTCTAGGCAATTCACACAAGTAAAGGTCTGATAAATGGAAGAGATTTGCGCTGGCTGAACAGATTGATGTGTTGTAAAATAAGAGGGTACAGGGATGAGATCTGGAAATGGTTGAACAATGCAGTTAAGTCAGTCTCTGGAGATTGATATTCTTTTGGAAAACACACAACAAAGAAACAATTGAAATCCTCCCAGCATCTCAGGAATGGGATCCTACAGTATGCCGAATCACATATCTGGAGTCATTATGAACTTGCTGTTGACAAATAAAATCCATTTGGTGATTATATTGCAATCTATGTAACAGCATAGCAACAACAACTTGCTGCCTTCCAGATTTGTTAGGACAAAAACTTCCAGCACTCTTAACCATGTTGTTGTAATCCCAATTCATCTGGAAAGCACCAGGCATATTGTGCAGATGGCCATTGATTTAGGAATGGAACATTCTCCCAGTGCTTCTGCTTACCAGATCTTGGAGGAAGAAACATGGTGTGCCTGTACCATCATGCCCTGCTTGTGAGTTTCCAAAGGATATTAGGCCAGTTACTTTGGGGATATAAAGTGCTGGAACTCATGAATCTTTGATCTAATCCAGTGTTTCTCAATCTTGGCAGCTTGAAGATGTGTGGCCTTCAATTCCCAGGATTCCCCAGCCAGCTCCCAGGCAATTCTGGGAGTTGAAGGCCACACATCTTCAAGTTGCCAAGGTTGAGAAACTCTGATCTAATCCCTTCTGCCTGCATTGACCAACCACATGCCTCAAGAATCCTGTATAACTTTCTTCAACTTCTTGATACATATGCAGTTATAGGGCCACAGATGAAAAACTATTATGAAACTATAAAAACAAGCTTTATATAAAAATGCCATCTCTATCTATCTCTCTCAAATGAAGACATAGTGAAATGTCTCAGTATAGTAATTCTTTCTTGGACATTCATTAACTTATATTTCCTTTTGCCAAACGAAACATATTTAAGTAATTTCAAATGTGTTCCTATGAGAAATTAAAAAATAAAACATAATCTATTTTAATAAAAAATGATATAGTTGAAAAGAGATTTTGAATGTTTGAGTCATTATGCAGGTCACCATAAAATTATGAACAGGGCATTAGCTATCTAAAAGAACTGGGGCAAAATGCTTCTCTGGAACCAAATGTTAATTGCTTGCTTTCTCTAGTTCAGAATGTCCTGCTTTTCCATATTCCATATTTCAATCTGATCATTAACTATTCAGGAGAAAGCAAAACTGGCACAACCATATGCAGGAAGCCTATTTTATTTTGTATACTCTATAGTAAATAAAGTGTTTAATTGACTGACTGACTGATTACTTGGGCTTATATGCTCCTCCATTCTGAAAGGACTCTGGGTGATTTACATTCCCCACTTCCATGAAGAATGTTAAAAAATCAAAATAACCAACTGCATTTATAGTTAAAAAAACTTCAGCACCTGAGAAACGATCGAGCATCAAACAAAAATGCATAATGGAGGTGGGTGGGGTGTCACAGTTCCTAAGGATTTGGCTCCCGATTTTAATGGCTTTCCTAAAATTTAACAGGATGGGAACTAATCTGTTCTCAGAATTAGATATAAATATACATATGTTTTGTTAATATAAATATAAAATATTTCATAAAAAAACAAGGATATGGGGACAGCTCAGCACAGTAAACCTATATATGAAGTACTATAACACTTATTCTCCATATAGTCCTTTTCCTTTTTACCACATGAATGAAATACTGTTTAGTTGCAATGTTCACTGATATGGTATACAAATAAACAAAAATCCTATTTGAAACATCAGTCTGATTCAGAAAATTGATTCAGTTTGGTTCATATTAATTTGGAAAATGATTCAAGTCCACTCAGACTTAAAACTGAATTGTTGAATCAGCTCTGTTTTATATGGATTTCCTAACCAGTTAAGGAAAAACCTTTGTGCACGTTCACAGAAGCATTCAACTTGTTTGAATTGATGCAGAACCACATAATTAGATTCAGAAATCAATTCAGTTTGGAGATTTGATCAAATCACCTTTGTTTTGAATCTCTGCATCAAATATTTGCATCAACCTAATTGTTGTCATTCCCAGATCTGTGTAGGTTGCTGCTTTGATATATTGATTTCCATGTGATGTTGTCTTCATACAGTTCTATTTCCAGAAGCTGCCATACTACAATTTATATTTGTGCATTTGACCTTAAAGTGTAAAAAACAATACTATAGGGAAGAAAATTATATTTGAACTTCTGCAATGCCAGATACTTTGGTTTTACCCATCTCTACTATACAGGAGCAACTACAGAAAAAACAATGCAAGTTTTGGAGATGGGAAACCAAAATCAAATTCTGATGGAGCTAGGGTTTTCCTATGAAATGCAAATATTCTGTTATCAACAACTAGAAAAGCAAATGGGGCAAAGTAAAATATTTCAGGGTCACACTGCTATCTCTTGCTCTTCATTGGCTGCATCTTCCCTACCATCATGCAAACAAATTAAACCAAAAGGGAAAAACAGGATAAAGCAGGCCTACAACATTGAATAAGGTCACAAACTTTTATTTAGTTCCTGAATACAGGACATGCAATGCAACCAGTGAGTCAACCCATATTTTTACAGGTTAGATGTGCCCTTTAAAGTGACCTTGCATGTGTAGATATGTAAAAACTTCTGAGATGAAGGTTTTTCTTTTTAAATAAATCCTTACATCCTTAAGCTCCCTAGAGCTTCTTTGAACATTCATCCTTTAAATGTATTTTCCAAACATTACAGAAAGAAGACACAGAGAGACTCAAATAAGACAAAAGAAGGCAGAAAGAGTTTTAAATGTTGCTTTATTCTGAAGAAACGATTTTTCTTAATTGATGATGAAATGGTATTGCAAATGAAGTTAGAAAGTAAGAGTTTTAGTTGGAAGCAGTCTGTCTGCTCAAAACAGCACAGCAAAGATGGAAATAAATACATTTCAGCCTAAATAAAGACAAAAAAAGCTTAAGAAATCTACTGTAGTCTGGCACGCGACTGGCCTACTGTGCTTTTGACATATTAGGAAGAAACTTGGCTGGGAAGGTAAAAAAGCACTTTAAAGGCATGTGTTTCTTTTCAAAATACAAAGGATTACAAAAGTCTTCTTTAAACAGAATTCTTTTTACCTTTTTTTTCTTCCAGTGTAATTGGCTTATACGATTAAAGAAACCAACTCTCTTCCTTAACTCCATTCCTCAGACCATTTGAAATTATTATTTTACTGACTATTTTTGCCAATTGTGTGGCCTTAGCTATCTATATCCCCTTTCCAGAAGATGATTCCAATGCCACCAATTCCAATCTGGTAAGTCCTTGTTTATGCTTACTACTTTGTCAAAAAAAGAACTTACTCAGAACTCAAGAAAAAGGCGGTTGAAAAGTCAAAATGCCACATGCTCATATTGTAACCCAAGATGCATGGATTTCGGGCAGTAGAGTATTGGATTGTTCATAATTTGGATTAAACCTCACTTTTGTGTTTTGTGTATGTGTTGTTGCCTATGTTCTGTATATTTCTTCAAGCAATGGATGTTTATTTTTTTTAGGTAATAAACAGTCTCAGGGCTAAGTTCAAATGTATTCTGGCTTGACAATGAGACTTGTGGTCTATTTGATGTATGGTATTTCTTCTTCTTCTTTTGCTTGAAATGTTTTCTCTAAATGCAGTGATAATGCTATTGTTTCAGTATGGGCTATGCTTATTATAAAGGCCAAAAAAAGAAAGAAAACATATTTGCATTTCAATTTTCAAGTACGTACTGCAAAAGAGTTAGGCAGCTGGAATGCAGGGCATTATACCAGGATAAAACATTGGCTTTATCCTCTCCTGAAAGCAATTGCGTGGATTTGAACCTGCTAATGCTAGAACAGGAACATGTGAAAAACTGACTTTGTATTATTTCCAGTATTTAAATGTTACAGTGAAGATTTTTCTGAGGCTGGAGAAGCCATGTCATTGCTTTACTCACCCAAAGGAAATATTCACTGATTGGAAATATTCACTGATTGGAAATATTCACTGATTGGCAGTGAATTGAAAATTTCTAGAGGGATAGTACTTCAAAATAATAATTGCCTTTCTAAAACTGAGACTGTTGGGCATCGATATCCATTTTTCAGGCACTGGCTGCTATGATAAAGTACCTTCATAAAGTAATTCCTTCTGAGCAAAAGGAAGAACAAAGGTTCCAAAAGCTAGTTTGAAAATAAATCTTAGATAACAAGTTTAAAGTTGTGGCTATATTTAAAGCAATTTCTTGGAGAGAAAAGTTGGAGGAAGAATGAAAGACTTGTAAGCCTTTAAAATATTTCTTAAGGATTTTCCCGTCACAGGAAGCAAATATATTTGTGATTTGACCCCAGTAATATCCAATTGTCTTCGTGATGACTATTAGAAAGGCAAGATAAAAGACTGGAATAATAATGTCTGTTCAGATTTAATTCTGTCAGTAAGGCAAATGTTAAACATTCATGTACAAATACAGATCGGTGTGATATGGAAATAGCATCTGCTAAACAAAAATAATAACTTACTAATGTATATTGTAAACTCTAAACAAATAGAAAGGAAAATAAGTTAATAAGTTTGTACTGAAAACATGTGACAGTGATTGTGGGCTTATCCTGGGCATTTTTTTTGTTGCACTGATTGTGGGAAATTGCAGAAGACTACATTATTAATGTGATTATTACAATCATTATGTGAAAATTTTTATTATGTGTTTAAGAGATGTTTCATTTATTTAGGGCTATCGTGTCTATGCTGCAAAATTCCAGATGACAAGTAGATGGCAGCAGAGATATAGTAAAACTAACTCTTTGTTGCCATCTAATGGCTGCCTGGAACTTACCAGCCTAGATATAGTAGCTCTAAACTGCAACAGTCTAATGTAGAAGTTGCCAGTGAAAGTATTCTAACACTTTTAAAAGCATTGGGAAAAGTACAAAGATAGCTTGAATGTTCTCTGATATCCCTTTGTACTACTACTACTACTACTACTACTACTATTATTATTATTATTATTATTATTATTATTATTATTATTATTATTATTTTATCCCACCTTTTTATATATAACTCAAGACGGCAAACATACCTAATAATCCTGCCTTCTATTTTCCCCACAACAACAACCCTGTGGGGTGTTGTTGTAAACAACCTTGTATCAGCGGCAGTAGCTGCCCATTTGTTACTGATAAAGTCCTAATGATTTGGGCCAGAATATCTGAAAGGCTATTTCCTCCTGTGGGAAGCTGCCTTTAGCTGATGTTCTTGGTCTCTGTTAACCAAGTTTCTCTTGGTGATGAGACCGATAAACTTGGGATGTGTTTTCCCTCTGGTGCCACCTCCACAACCCCACCACCCCAACTGTGGAACTTATGTCCCTGGGCAAGTTAGATTGACATTTTTCTTCATTTACTTTTCAGCAGATGTTAAAATATTCTGGTTTCCCCTGGATGTTTTGAAACAAAATGTGTTCATTGTTCTCCCTGTTTTTTAAATTATTCTTCCTTTTTCTTAATGGTGCTGTGTGTGAATTTTTTAATTTTTAAAATTGCTTTCAATTAAACTGTTGCCTTGAGAAGCTTTGCTGGCTGCCAGAGAATTCTGACAAATGAGAAATGCTGTTTTAAATGAAGAAATAAAATAAAACAAAACAGCATAAGAAGAGTGGTGCAGGAGACATCCCTGTCTGTTCCCAAAGTCTGTGGCTGCTAGTTCATCTCCGTGGAATAAACAGCACAGAAAGGAAGGGAAGAAAACACTAAGTTACATGTATCAAGAGCAAGTATGCATTTCAGGGGTAGGAAGGTATTTGATGTGGGCACCTTAATATTTTTTCAGAGGCTGAAATATTTTTTTCCAATTCTGATTATGTGTGTATATGTGTAAAGTCTCCATAGGTTATTCTTTTGGTCTGCCTGCTTGTCAAATTCTGTGGCATTCACCTTGTTGTACATTAGAGTTGCTCTCAGACAGCTATCATCCATTCCCCTGCTAGAGAAAAGGGAAGCTGCAGTTACTTTCTACTAAAAGTTCCCATTAGCTGAGTGTCAAGTCTTTTATTCACCTTTCTAAAGCACTGGGCGGGATGGTAGGTTTGGTTGAGACAGAGAAAGCTGCTTTAGAAAGGCTGTATCCTGCAGAGATGGAAATCAAATGCACTTGGGAAGAAGAGCCATTTTATTGGAGAAAATTACCTTCAGACAGTACTAAATATGGCACTACTACAACAACCACAGGGTGAAATATTGTGGCTCCACTCCAGATTGCAGATTTATGCATGCAGAGAGAGGTTTTCCTCTCTCCTCTGAGCAGCAGCAATCCTGTGTTGAATCAAGTAGTTTCTAAAGATTAACTTGCAATCCAGTAGAAAAAAAAGAGGATTTCCCTGCTGTGAAATGCTTAGTTAGACAGGAACAAAAAGAACAAGGTTTTGCCTCTTGACACCTAGGTAAATTTATATGCGCACGAGTACAGCAACTTAGATGATAGCCTATTTACTGGCACAACCTGTTCAGGGTTCATCACAACTGGGTCCAAAGGATGTATAGTATGATATCATTTGATTTTTCTTCAGTGATTCTTAACTACTTACTTAGTGTACGTTGGATGGTAATCTTATACTTAAGAGTATGAGAGCTAATGCTCTTGACAGAATATAGGTAGTCCTTGCTTAGCGATCACAATTGGGACCGGCAACTCCATCGCTAAGCACCATGGTCGCTAAGCAAAACATCACGTGATTGCGATAGACTTATGACATCACTTTCACTGCAATCATTAAGTGACTCACCTCAGTTGTTAAGCGAGACATCATGTGACCTCTGCGATAGCTGTAAATGCCCACCGGTTATGAAGTGCCCAAATGTCGATCATGTGACCGCAGGGATGACATGCAGGTCGTAAATGCGAGGAGCGGTCGTAAAGTTACTTTTTCAGCACCATCGTAACTTTGAATGGTTGCTAAATGAGGCAGTCAGTTAGCGAGGTCTACTTGTAATGTGATTCCATATTGAGCAAAATATTTTATGTACGCTGTTAAGAATACATAGGAAACTTTCTCACACAATGGGTCCATCTAAAGCTTCATCCAAGAATTTTTCCTGCTGTACTTAGAAATTCAGAGATTGGATCTTGTACATGCAAATCATATGCTTAGTTATTGAGTTATGTTTATGGGTCCCTCCCTAAACCATTAGTGAGTGAATGTGAGTAAAATCAGTATAATATTGGATTGTGAAGTTGTGGATCCATTAAAAAAACATGATCTATCCTTAATCTGTCCTTAATGAAAGGCCTTCAAGAAATATTTCTGGTTTAGTGGCAGAGATGGCGAAACTGACTGCATTGATTAAAGAAAATAATTTGTCTAATTTTGTTTCTACTTGGAAACCACTTTTGGACTTTTTGCTTGAAACTGAAAAAGGTGAAGTTTTAATCTTGGGATTTGACGATTAGGATTGTATAAGAATATAGAAATAATGTGTTTTATAGATAGAGTAAGAGGTTAATGTATTTTTATGCTTGTAATTGTACTGAAGATAGTCAGAAGTCACTCTTTTCTCTCTCTCTCTCTCTTTTTGTTTCTGCAATTTTAAGTTTGTTCTTTTTTTCGTTCTTCTTTCTTCAAGTTCTCTCTATTCTTATATCTTTTACTTATATTCTGAAATTTAAGAAATATTTTTTGGTTTGTGCTCTGATGGGATGTTTCAAAATTAATTTGGACCTGGTAAAGTTGTTCGCCTAAACGAGTTCTGCAGTCAGAATTATTGATAAATTTTCTACAAATTTTTGAAGCAAACTGAAAAACTACCCAATGTCATTTCTGTCTCTGAGCTGTAGAGTAAAGTAGGAACCCAGTTTAGAAAACTCAAGAGTGCTGTGATGATTGTTGGAGATGCTGCCTTGGCTGAAATCTGGAGACAGAAATTCATTTGTAGATGGCTTTTGCATTAGAGAGAGAATTGGCCATATTTGCACTACAGAAGAGGAAGGAGATTAACAATTGAGTGGGAGCAGAAAGAAAAGGAGTAGTTAAAGCTAGGAAAAGTCAAAGAAGCTTTGCTCTAAAAGGAAATGTGCTCAGTGGAATGCTTTGTCTGCATGTAACCCCCCTTCAAATTGCTTAATTTGGAGGCCTTCGTTATTACAACAACAGGGAAATTTATTCAAAAGCTTTACTGTAATTCGAGGGCCTCTCCAGATAATAATTTTAGTACAAATTATGTGCAGTTGCTACACATTGAAGGTGTGGGAAAATAAGATATTTTATTGCAAACTAGTGATTCTGTTATTTCTCTTCTACCCACCCACCCCTAATTAGTAGCCATGGGATTGTACTTCCCAGCCAGCAGAACAGCAGTGCGAGTTTGGGATTTTGCGAGTTGAGGGCCACCATGTTGGAAAAAGCTGACATTTTGGAGGAAACCAGTAATGTAATTATGAAGTGATAAGAACCTTTCTTTTTCTCATGATCACACCATTTTATGTACCCTAAAGAAATCATTACTTTGTTATATAATCTTTATAATCTGATTTTGTATGGAACTAGGACATGTGCTGATATAACACTTGTTCCGTTAAAGTAGTCAGCCTTCAAACTCAGTTAGAATTATGTTTCAATTTTTGCTCCAGCATCCATTTTACAGAAGACAGACCAATGACAAAGGACTTCAAGAGGAATAGAAGACAGTCATTATAGCCATCATTCATTTACTATCAACTGTTAGTTGCTTCATGCACTGTAAGTTTCACTTAGAATGTGTAGATACCTTGTTTTTTTAAAAAATAGATTTTTATTTTAAATACCTTAGGAATCTAAAGCTGGCACCATACTAAGTACTAAGCCCTGCTTTTTTAACCATGGTTTGTTGAATAAGTAGCTGGCTTCACACATCATGCTAATACCAAACCAAACCATATTATCCTTTAGCATTAGGTATAAATCCAGCAAAAAGTAGGTGTGTGATCTGGCCTCATACATGAAGATCCACCCATTCTGGAGATAACTTTTTGGTTTCCAGAAGGGGATTGCAGTGTTCTGGATGTGGTCTGACCCTGGTTTTGGAGCAAAACTAGAGAAAAGCAGAAGGTTCCAGGGGTCCCTATAATATTCGATTATCAGCTGGGTCTTGCACATTTCAATAGGTCTTAACCAAGGCCATTAAGGTTCATTGTTGAGCAAAGATTTGAACTTATATGGTCCAAATCCAGTCTGTTCTTTGCATTCTTCCGTAAACTTAAATTGGTGGTTCCACTTTTCTTAGCTGTTAGAGAGCAGCATTTGCACGTGCACACTTTTGGTACTTAAGACTTTAAAGAAAAATAAAATTTTGGATATCTAAACTAGGATGATCATACCAGATCTGCATAAATCCAGGAGATCGCTAGATGGCAGCAATAAGATAAAAAAATATGCCATCTAGCAGTCACCAGATTTTTGCATCAATTTTTGCATCGAGTCCCCCGATTGGGGGAGATGGGCGGTGATATAAATTTAAATAATAAATAAATAAATAATAAAAATAATTCCAAGCTGATGGACACTCAATATTCTAAAAATGTTTTTAATTGTAGGCTTTTAAAAAGTAGTCTTTATATTAAACACAAAAGTCTCCTCAATCTACAAGCATTGTTTCTTAAATACATAATTAGAGGGGTCTGGCTTTTTGGTGAACATTGTGCTCTCTTAGAAGGTCATCTATTAACATGAATAGGACAAGGACAATCTACTTCGTTGCTGGTGCTGTAAACTATGAAAGCATACATTTTTTAATCTTAGGTCTGTTTTGCCTCCCTAAAAACCTAATATGCACACAAGTGGAAGAGAACTTTGCTAACTGATGAGCCACTCTGAGATGAATAAATTCCACTGAGGCTTTGCTAAAATTTCACAGAAGAAAGATTCCACACATGTCCTGTATGCCCTTATGCGAAGAGCAGCAGCACTCATCCCCCTTGCTGCCCAACGATCTGGAGGCAGTTTGGGAAAATTGAAACCAGCCTGCATGATAGGACTGTAATTAATATAGAACCTTTCTGCTTGTTTTCCAAGCAATTGTGTGCTAAAAGGAAGATAATGGTCCTCCAAAATAACAAAACCATAGCTGTCTAACGTAGGAAGTCAAGAGCCAAATATTTCTGTGTTGTTGGAGTGGGATTGCCAAGTCTGCTTGATGTCACGCCATGCTGATAACTTAATGAGGTTCAGACTATGGTTTGCGGTGCATCTTGCTAGGCTGATTGTTTACGCCTTCTAGGAGAGGAAGAGATTCTGATTCCCGTTTCAACCTTTCATTCCTTGCCCTGTAATAAAAGCAGTGTTTTCAGTTGTTTAAATTAAGAGTCTTCTGCATTCACATTTGCATATTTATACAAGTGGATGAAACTTCTTTTAATTCTTTTTCTGAAGATTGCACTGTACTTTCTAAAGCAAATAGGTGGAATTGCTAGGTCTTACTTTCTTGCCATCTCGGGATGCCTTTGAGATTGCACATCTAACCCTGTCTGCCTTGATAAGCGGCTGTTTTGAGATGTTATTTTGTGGCCAGCTGAGATGTTTGATCTGTGCTAAAAGTTTTGGGTAGAGTCTTTGATGTTAGTGCTGTGGATGCATTTAATTTAAGAGTTATAACAAAGCAATTCTATTAGTATGTTAAGCTTTCCATCATTTTAATCTACTCATTTTTAGGAATAAACTGTCTTTCATAAATTGTGTTTAGAACAGTCCAAACAGAATGTGGTGGTGATAGAGTGATTCAGGAAACTGTAGGTTTTTTGGAGTTTTATGTAGTTTTAACATAGCCTGAATACTTTTAAAATCCATGTTGGGACAATATCCTTTTTGATCAACTCAAGATTAGTAAATACCATGCACATTTTTGGTTTTTCTAGAACCTCTCACTGGGGAAGATGGTAAACCAAGTAAAAAAGCAGGAAGGATGGATAATAATCAAGACATGGAGATGTACACTTAACATGAAATATGGAGGCAGACTTCATATATTTCAACTAGATTCTCTCAAGTGATGAAATGGTCTCAAGTTGCAATTAAGCTACCTAAAAGCTGGTGGATGAAGTTGATTCTTCATTTTTGAAAATATAAAATATGGCTGACTATTAAGAGCTCTACCCTTAGGTGAAATGCACAGGTTTCTTAGTAGGTGAATTGACAATAATGCAAAAAACCTAGACTACATGGCTACATTTACATTGACAGTGCTGGAAGTAATTTTATATTATGTAAAGGAAATAAACTTTTGAGTCAGTTTCAATTCCTGGTGATTGTATCCATGTTTCCTGGCAATGTTATGGAAGTGGTTTATTATTTTTATCTTCCTTAGATGATATAATAGGCTTTTAAAAAAAATAAAAAGAAGCTAAATTAGTGAGTTTTAGCTATTAGTACTTCCAGTAATTATCCCACATATACTCTATGTAAAGTAGCCCACAACTCATTAGCAACAATTATAGTGTAAGCTCAGCCAACTGATACATCTAAGTAATAGTAATTTTGTTGTTTGCCCTTGGCCATTTGAAAATAGAAGCTTTGCCTGCAAATTTAGTATCAGAATGGCCATACTCTGATTGGGGCTAAGAAAGGTCCATAAACAGATTTTGATTTACAGTGAATAGTTCTTGATAATGTGGTAGATGTACAGATATTTCTACTTTATCTTGCCAGCTTCTGAATATTGACCAGAGTTCTTCATTAAATCAAGATGCAGTGCTTGTACATGATTCTGGGCTCAAATTTTTATTATTCTCATTTCTCCCCCTCAGGTTCCTCTATCCTCATGATAACAAGATTCTATTATCATGAAAATAATTTTTTAAAACAATTATTTGTTATATATATTTATATCTTAGCAAGGTGTGCATGGAAAGCATATTTAGATGATAAGATAATATGGCTGCAAATTGGTTACTCTGTTCTGTGGAATAGAGCATTTTGATAGATGAATGCCTAGTGCTGCTTGATCAGGAATAGTATTATAATACAGATAGAACCAGGAATGAATAGGAATGAGTAGAAACAAGGAGATAGAAAATATTATGGTCTCATAGCTATTGTGTGTTTAGTGTGGTATAGGTAATACATTGGCCTCTTTTCCAAAATGAGAGAGTGCTCTGGTAATTAAAAATGGCTAGCTTCCATTTCTTCCATTACTAACTATTGGGCAGACACAATGCTAAGACGAAAATTTAAGAGAAAGTTATAATGGGGCTTCTGGCAACTGGTTACTCTTGTGAAGTTCTACATCATTTGTATTTGTCTCATTTCTCTGTTTTCAAAATGGAATGTATATAAATATACTGAACTACAGTATCCCGTTTTGGATGTGAAGACATTACACTGTGACCCTTCATAGCAAGTATAATTTGATTGCTGTATCTGGGTCACTTTTTGGGATTGTTGAACTTAAGTCTTCTGACATCTAACGGTGATGTCAACACCTTTTGCTGTATACACTATATTCAGCACTAGCAAGGTCCAGAGGCCTGATTCCTACAGCACTTTCCAACTACAGCATTTCTGCAATTCCCCAGTTCGTCATGCTGGCATCCGTACAACTGCTTTTTGGTCTGCCTTGTTAAACGTTCAGTGATAGAAAATGCTGGGGTTTTGGAAGGCTTCCTGCCTGTCTGCCAGTAGCGTGGTGGCTGGGAGGTCTGCAGTGGAGGGGGGTGGAAGGAACTGAAGTGGGGACCATCTGTGTGTGATAGTCATTATCTGGCTTGCCAAAACAGCAACCCCTTTTTTAACCATTAATCTCCCTAACCAAAGCATAACAGGTTTATGCAATTAAAGTTCTTCTAGACTACAAGTAGTGGGACATGCATGCTAACTTAGATTTTATAGTCACATTATGCCATTTTCTTATGGACTAGGTTTATTATTAAAATATTGCATGTTGGGATTTCCCACTACTATAGCAATAAGCAATAAGTCATTGCTGTTTATTTGAAATTTGGATTTAACTTTGGATTCTCCAGTTAATCAGGGCAGAGTCCGTGGGAGTTGATTCCATTTTATGGGCCTAACAATAATTGTAGCGGATTGACTGAAATCATCGCTTGTCGAGTGCCAGCCTAAGAGTGTGGGAATTGGAACCCCAACCTTTTCTGTCCAACTCCAAAACACTGTCCATCACAGCATTGTGCTAAGAAATTATATAAATTATTACTACCCCATAATTTTCAGACATCCCTGTGCTAGTACTCATCAATTCCATGTCTGCTGATATCAGTAGAAATATTTGAAGAGAGAGTCTGTTCTGAAAGTTTAGAGATAAATCAGTTTGTTAGATTTATATTCTGCCTTTCATTCAGGAACTCAGGGTAGTGTATACAGAACTCCTTCCATCCATTTTTCCCCACAACAACAACCCTATGAGGTAGGTTGGGCTCAGAGAGACTGACTGACCCAAAGTCAACCAGTGAGCTTCCATAGTTGAGGGTCCTGTACCACAGTTGCTCTTCTAAAGGCATACATTGTGAAAGGCAGTTAACTGTATAAAGTGATACGCAGCATTATACTATCCTTTTCCATGTCTTTGTTATAGTGCATTGAGTATTATAAGTATTACGAGTATTGTCATCACGCTTGACAGCATATTTCTGATTGATAACCACCATAACGGACTTGTGCAGAAGATTTTAGAAAATATATTATTTGGGAGAGAATGAGGTAGATTAATGGTGTTTTCTGTACTCGCAGTTTCAAGATTTGTATTAGCTCCCCAAAATTGGTCCTACCTGCATGGCAAGTTGAAAATATATTAGCGCCGCTACATGACCAAGCAGTCATCTGATTTTTCCGTCACATTGCCAGATTGATTTTCAGCATACAATGAAATGTGCTGTTCATGGATGGAAAATCAATTTGGATGTGTGGTGTATAAAACAGGCAATTGCTTGGTTGCATGATTAGATGCAGTTCGTATTAAACTCGGTACACAGATTGGGACAATTTGGAAGTATGTGAACTGATATCCAGGTTCAGAAAAGAAATTTCATTCTGAGGAACTGATGACCTGTGGTAATCCAGATAGCTATTTAAGGCCCAGAGGGACAAATGGAACCCTGTCCAGCAGCACTCACACCGTAGTACAACATTTTCTGTATGAAAGAAACACGTGGGGGTTGCCTACGTCTTCAGTGCAGTGCAGTCGGAAAAATATTCAAACATAAATAATACTTTTCCATAATTTATTTATTAATCAAACTTATATCACCGCCCATCTCCCTCCACTGTAGGGACTCTGGGCGGTTTACAACAAGATAATAAGGTATATATACTGTATTATATATGATATTTTATTTTTGTATCACTCATTTTAATATTTGTATTTTATATTTTTAAAATTATGTACAACAGAGAATATTAGTCACGATAATGTAAATGAATAAGACTGTTTTTAAATTTGATAAGGGGCTCATTTACATCGTGATCTAAATGCATTTTAATACTTAATTGGGACTTGTTAAATTAGATTTAAAACTATTTCAAATCAGAGGGTTTATATTTTAAAGCCCAATGTGTTTACTTTGTAAAATTCCAACTTGTACTGGTCAGTGACCGTAATAAATTGATTTGATTTGATTTGATTTGAACAAGATAATAAAAACCAAGAGAGATAAAATATACATACAATATAAAAAATACTAAGTTATAAAACAAGATTAAAATCCAAGAATAGTAAAAAGATCTAACTCAATCCAATGTAGGAGAGGGGCACTCTAAGGTATTAGCCATATAATGCCTTTAAACCCTCAAAAATGTGCTTTCCAAAGTTTGAATTCCTGCATCTTTGATAGTAATTGTTTTCGACACTAAATTTGCATCTGTGATGTTTAGTTTGGAGATTCCTAGGGGAGATTTCCTGAATTCAGGAATTGCAAAACTGCCAGGCAAAAGTAGCTGCAATCTGTATTCTTATATACAGTATGTTTCAAAAAGAACTTACCAAATTCAACAAATTTGATGGCCCAATAAAGTAGTGCTGTCTTGAGAACATAAGAAATTGTCTTCTGCTGAATTAGACCTTCATTCCCTCTAACTGAGCACTGTTTACTCAGAGCAGAGTTGGCTGTCCATACAATATTTAAAGATAAAAGTTTCAGCCTAGCTGGAGTAAAGCTAGTTAGAACTGAATCTGGACCTTTTGCATGAGCTACTACAACCCTATTTTAATTCAGACAATTGTTGTGCAAGATATAAAATGCCGTTAATGGTAAGTGGTGGAAAAATTGAATCTTTTAAGAAATGCAGTTGCTTGTGGTAGGTTAGCCTTTGACAGTCCTGGGAATATAGCATAAAATCTTCATGGTCAGTTCACCATTCACTGACAGCAATTCCTTTTGAAAGTGTTTATCTTTTGCTTTCACATGAAAAGGTTGCCTTGAAAAGGAACACCACAGAGATATTGAATCTACTTGCATGGAAGGAGTGTTCTCTATTGATATTCAGGCTGTCATCACTGAAAAGCAACCTAGGTACCTTTCTCCACTTGATTCATCTATTGCCTGAACCCTTCTTGGAACAGATGGAAATGACATTGTTAGGTCTCACTTTGAATTTGGAAGAAGATGTTTCAGTCACTGGGTGGGATTTATTATAGATGATCCCCAGCCTGCATCCAAACCGGAGTAACAGGGATTCCATCTGTGACCATTATTGTGTGCAGAAATAAATCTCTGTAGTATCATAAAACCCATTCGTCAATGGATAATCATTCCAGGAACAACTAAGAATGGTAAGATGATGGGTGATTTAAGCTGTAGTCCAAACCATCCGCAGTGTGCAAATTCAAAATGCCAGTTGATGTTCTCAGTATTTGGATTACTACTATTTTTAAAATTATTAATTTAATTAAATATGTTGGTATTGTTTGCATAAGAAAAATGTGGCAGCCAGGTTACTGAGTGGGGCAGTTAGCCACGCACATGTTATACTTTTGTTCAAAGGACTGCACTGGCTGTCAAATCAGGTTCAAGGTTTTGATTATAATATAAATGACCCTAAATAACTTGGGACTAGGATAGCTGGCAGATATTTGTTCAGATTATTATGGGATGCCCTGCTACATAGAGTGACAGTCACTGAATGCCATCTGGAGGTTTTTCACGGGCCTTCTGTAGGGTGGTGCTTGTGTTTTGGAATGTTATATCTCTGAAATCTGGAAGGTCCCATCTTTCAACTCTCAGTGTGGTCAGGTGAGGCCACAATTATGCGGTTGTTCAGGTTTTCCTTGTGAGTTTCTCAGTAGTGCTTATTTGATCTAGTTGTCTGGGATTTCTTCACAATGTGAGCCAAGCAGGTGAGTCTAGATGATGTAAGTAGTGGCCATTTATAGCCAGGACTCCACACTATAGTAAGTCAGCCACTACCAGTGATATTAGTAGCAACAGTTGTAATAATAGAAATTTCAAGAATTCTGGTCCAAAGTAAGCAGAATTGTATGTGTAATAAAAAGTTTTGCAAATTGTGCAAATTAAGGTCATTTGCCTGTAGCTCTCTATTTTGAAAAGATAATAATTTATAACTCCAGGCATGGAGAAAGATAAACAACTATATAAGCTACCTTGACCACAGGACATCCTGTTCAGAAGATTTTATTTTATTTGGGTAGATAAATAGATATTATTGCTGAAAAATGAACATCATCATCATCATCATCATCATCATTAATTATAATGTAGGATACCTAAAAATAATTGAAAAGTTAGAAGGACTTGACAGCCACCGGCACCAGCAGAATTGCCAGTACAGTTGAATGAATTAGTATTTCAAGATGTTATTAACCAGCATTGAAATATATAGCAGTGCTATAGAAATGGAAAGTACTGTATGCTTAATACCCTTAATGGCAAGATTGATTTATTATGTGCCATCAAGTCATTGTCGACTCTTAGTGACTACATAGATTTTCTCCCTGATAATCTATCCTTAACCTGGTCTTTCAGGTCTTCCAACTGTGCATCCAACATCACTGTAACTGAGTCCACCCACCTTGCTGCTGGTTATCCTCTCTTTCTCTTTCCTTCTACCCTTCCCAGTATTAGAGCTTTCTCCAGAAAGCTAGGTCTTTGTGGAATGTGCCCAAAGTAGCATAATTTGAGCCTTGTCATTTGTGCCTCGTGTGATGGGTAGATTTGCTCAATGATCCGTTTGTTTGTTTTCTTGGCTGTCCATGGTATTCTCAGGAGTCTTCTCCAACACCAAAGTTCAAAAGTGCCAATATTTTTCCTATCCTGCTTCTTCAAAGTCCAAAATGACAAGAATAAACTAAAAAAAAAAATATGGGATTTTTCCAACTCCAAATTAAGTCTCATGAATACATTATGAGAGAGATGAAACATCATTTCTGATTTCCAGGAAATGAACTCACACACACAAACACACACACGTTTCAATTTGAAAGGACAAAACTAGAAGTAATATTATATCCCATCAAGTTTATACTTCCTTCTCCATAATAGCAAGAAAAGCATACTACATGATGTCATATTGTGTGCTTCACTGCAATCTCCCACTCCCACCTATATATATTCATTTCAAGTGAATATTAGGAAATGTGTGAAGTGACATCATGTAGCATGGCGTTTATCTTTCTCAAATCTAGTTTCTCCTTATGATAAATTGTGGGAAAGTAGGGGCTGAGGTGTTTGGATGTTTATCTCAGAAGAGGCATATTAGTCCAGCTGCTGAAAGGTGTGAGGAAAAAGCATTTCAAAGAGATTCTACTTTAATTTTTTTTAAATCTGTTCAATCGTTTCCAATTCTTGGTGACTGCCTGGACAAGTCCCTGCAGTTTTGTTTAAAAGATTTCAGAAGTGGTTTGCCATTGCCTCCTTCTTAGGGCGGAGAGAGAGTGACTGGCCCAAGGTCACCCAGCTGGCTTTGTGCCTAAGGAGGGACTAGAACTCTCAGTCTCCCGGTTTGTAGCCTGATGCCTTAACCACTACACCAAAATGGCTCTCCCACTTTAATTAACCCACTATAATGAGGTAGGGAAATTCCTCTTATAGTTTTCAAGACTCTGTATTTTTCCCAGACTAGTGTTAGTATTCTTCCTGAAATCCATGTTGTTCTTGCTTCCTTGGCCTTGCTGGCCTGACACTCCTAAAGTTGAGGTGCCTAAATCTGAACAAGAAAAGGCTGTTGAATTTGATGCAGCAACCTCAAGATGAGTGCAACTCTGGAATAGCAGTTTTCCTCTGTTAGTAGACTGGCCACTGCGTTCTGTACCAGCTGCAGTTTCCCTGTCATCTTAAAAGGTAGCCCTACCTAGAGAATGTTGCTGTAGCCCCATGGTATGGTGATTATAGTGTGAATTCGTCACCAAAGCTTCCTGATCCAGGTAAGGCCATAATTAGTGCACCAGTTAAGCTGAGCAAAGACCGCCCAGGTATGACCTACACCTGCTGCTTGAGCAGGAGCCATACATCCAAGAAGACTCCCAAATCGTGGACCAGCTCCTATAGTGGGACCATGACCCCATCATATGCAGCCATTGGAGCAGATGTTATCACACAGCCAAGATCTTTATGGACAAATAGCAAGTCTGTCTTTCTTTGGTTTAGAGTGAGCTTGTTTATCCCTATCCATTCCTTTACAGCCTCCAAGCCCTGATTCAAGACTTCCTCAGCATCTCCAGCCCAGCCTGGGATGGTGATGTATAGTTGAGTATCACTAGCATACTGATGATGTCTCACTCTATCCAACTGGTGGCCTATTCCACTACTTTCACATTGTTATTAAATAACACAGTCAAAAGGACCAAGCTCTGTGGTGCTCCATATTAGAGCAACCAGGGGTTCAATTCCAGGAACAACTAAGAGTTCCCCATTGGGGGAGATGGGCGGTAATATAAATTTAATTAAATAATTAAATAAATAAATAAATAAATAAATAAATTCCTCTCCGTAAGCAGTGTTCATCAACATATTTTATAGCAACCTCATAAATGCAATTATGTATGGTGTAAAGTACCCTTAATTTTTTTCTATGTCGACCCATGGGGCTTATGGAAATTGCAAAAGAATCACTGTGAGTGGAGAAAGTAAGTGCATAAAGGATAAGTGTCTGGCAAGGAGTGTGGAATATACAGTACATGCACTGATCATAAACTCTTGGCTGTAAGTCCATTGCTCCAAATTCATAGGATGTTCACAGTTCTCTCCCTCTTCTCTGTACTGTGTAGAGAAATATTTTGAGGCAAAGTAATCTTACTTTCATCACATAGATTTGAGGTGGGTGGATAAATTCTTGCTTGAGATAGCACCACTTGTCACAAAGCAAGTCTAGAAGCTGGGCTGGGTGCCAGACACTCAGGGACACCACTGCATGGATGGCTGCTTGAAGAGTTATGGTTGTCTTTGCTTTCATCCTAATGAGTGCCAAGAAATAAAAACTGAAAATAAAAATGAAGTGAAATAGCCTTATAGGGACATCTGAGTAAAAATATACTCAAATTTGTGCACCACCATGCATATATCATTCTCCTTGGTAAGAGTAAATAAATATGGAATTCCATTCCTATCTGAGAGACTTTGTTCCTGTATGCAAAAAAGAAGGTTAAGTAATTTTAATTTGGGGTGCGCATTTATTTGTATTCTGGTTGTCTGTCTGTTTTTTTCCAAAGAAAAAGTAATCCTAATAATAATTCTGTAAGGTAGGCTGAGATGCAGAAACTTGCCCAGCGGCACCTTGTGAGTTTTATGCACAGACATTCGAGCCACTGAAACTTTTTTGCAAGACTAGATGAATGGTTCTATCTGAGAAAATCCCACACAGGAGCATTTAGTTGCCAAAGTACTGAAAATACATTAATTCACTGAAACTAAAAGATTCCAAAGTGCTGATGGGAAGAGGTAGCAGCATCAGCATCCAATGGCTGTTTACCTATTACAGTTGGAGAAATGTCATGTGGCTTTTCCCATTACCATATGAAAATTGCAATCTCATTGCAGGGATGAGAATAACTTCAAAAGGAAAGTGAACCTCACCGTCATAGAAAAATACTTTGTGCATTACACTATTTAATTTTTTCTCCTGATCGCCTCCTTTCTTTAGTAACCTTGCTACTAAAAGGATTGTCTATTGAAAGATATAGGATAGATGAAAGGAACTACTTCTTCAAACTTTACCTAATTAAATTATTGAATTCACTTCAATGAGATGAAGTGATGGCCCCACATCACTTTTTAAAGCCCACTTGAATGGCTTTTAAAAGCGGGTTCTACAGATCTATAGGGGATAAAAAAGCGGATTCTACGGATCCATAGGAGGTAAAATCCATATCAATAGCTAGTAGTCATGTTGGCAATACAGTATATTACTTCCAACATCAAAGGCAGTGACCCTCTAGATATCAGTAGCCAAGGTAAGGTATGAAAGCAGCAAGATACTAGTACATTTGCATCCTTCTGTGGCCATCTTGGCACAGAGCATTTGAGATAAACCTTTCATCTGATGCGGTACAGCTCTTCCTATGTTCTCAGGACAACCACAAAAGCCATAGAGGGAAAGGTAATTCCAATGCAATAAATGGCAGAGAAAAACAGTATGATAATGTGATGTAGGGTTTTATTATTTTTTAAATGACTGTATGTCATTTGGGTGCCCATGGGAAGAGGAGTTAATACGTAACAACAAGTATGATTAAACAAATAAATAAAGACCTTAAGGGGAGGGCTGCAATGCACTTTTGTGTAGGGGAGAGAGGGCATGAGAAAGAACCAGTTCTGCTCTGAAAGTCAAGCAAATTAAGTTGAGCCTGATTTTAAAGTATACAATCCTATTTCCTCTGCTGGCAGCTGCAGGCAAAGGATATGAAACATGGCCCCCGAAATAGCAGCAAAAACTTTAGGGGACTCAAGATTCCAGCTGATATTGAAAACATTATTCTTAAGGTTAGTCCTAATTTTAGGACAACCTATCGCAGCTAGAATAATAATTCACATTTTATTTTGCTATTTATCTAAACAATGAGCCTCCAGTTGCATCTCATGGCGGAAAGAAAAATCAACCTATTTTGGTTTTATCAAAGAAAAGCAAGAAAAATAATTGGGCAGCCATAAATCAGAGTGAGATAAATGAAGAGAATGCTAATTGTTTTACACTGCCTGCCTCCTCTTCTGTTGTTGGAATAGGCCAATCTGATTAAGCTTGCCAACTCTAGTTTCACAGTTACATTTGCACAAGTGGAGGCTATGACCATCAGGATAAATGAACATTCAGTTAGTAGTGGGAAAGCAGAAACAAAAGACATGTACTCCTTGGGTTTTTTTAAAAAAATTCCCAGATAATAAAGCATTAATTTATAGTTTCCAAGGACTGAGTACCATTCATGGTGCTGGTTTTAACTTATCAAGCCCTATAGTGTAAGGGCCTAGTCATCTCATCCAAGCTTACCATGGCCCATCTATCCAATCTGCTCAAGAAGAAATGCTCTGGGTTCCCTTGATTCAGGAGTAGAAGGGGTTGGGGGCCTGGCAGCCATGCTTCTCTGTTGCTGCACTGGCTCTTATACTGTAAATATGGTTCCTTCAAGATTCATATGTCACTCTCCCTTCCCTGGAACGGCCTACGTGGTACCGTTGTATGGTGCCTGAGTATGATGTGATAGACCTATCTGTTCTACTGCTGGAACAAATAAATACTACTGTCTACTGTTGTAGAGATGGGTGGTGATAAATCTGAATAATAATAATAATAATAAAAATCATGGGCAAACTATGCCATTTAACCAAATAATGTGAATAAAGCAGCTTAGGTGAGGGGAGTGAACGGTTAAGCATTAGTTATCATTTTGTCATAATAAACCAACAGTTTTCAAAGCTGACCTATCTGGGAGTCCATTGCAAAACTATATAACTAACTATATAATTATAACAACGAGAGGGAGGGAGGGAGGGAGGGAGAGGGGTCTTATTTTTGTTTTCTATGTAGGACCAGCTTCAGTAATAAAGGTAAAAGGTACCCCCCGCACATTTGTGCAGTCGTGTCCGACTCTAGGGGCCGGTGCTCATCTCCGTTTGTTAGCCATAGAGCCAGCGTTGTCCGAAGACGCTTCCACGGTCATGTGGCCACATGACATGCGCGGAACGCTGTTACCTACCCACCGAAGTGGTACCTATTCTTCTACTTGCATTTGCATGCTTTCGAATTGCTAGGTTGGCAAGAGCTGGAGCTAGTGCGGGAGCTCACTCCGCACGCAGGGCTAGGGATTCGAACCTCCGAACTTGCAATCTTCCGATCGACAAGCCTGGCGTCTTACCCGCTGAGGCACCACGCCCCTTCAGCTTCAGTACTACTTTCTTACAAAGTTATACTTTAATATTTTTCTCTATTCATTCTTTCTGCTATCCTACAATTTCTTTAGTTTTGATTGGAGTAGATGTGACCTGAAGACTGGGCTTTGAGAACACCCAATTTTTGTTTACCCTTCAGATCTTCCAAAGGAATTCTACTCCTTGCTACCATGCTGAAAGTGGGATACCCAATTCTCATGATATTATTAAAGTATATATTTTTTCTGTAAAAAACAACTTTTGTTCTAGCTTTTTGGTTTCTTGAATATCCAGGCCTTTTCATGTCCTCCTGTTCATTCCTGTTGTGTCTAATCTCTGTGTCTTTAAAGCACAAAAGAGGTCCTAGATGTTGACATTTGTATTTAATCTGTAAGCTTCTTGTGACACAGGAGTACCTCTTTTATTATATGAGTATATTTCTGCTCATGCACCAAGCCTTCCTTTGTACTCCATCCCTCCCCATTCCCCTGACATGTACTCTAAAAATGCTCTGAACAGCCCTCTAATACTTTGTAGCAGGTTTGAAGATTAATTATTACGATGATATTTTATATTCAATTTATACCCCTCTTTTCTGTTTATACCAACATTTAAAAATAAACACTAAAAAACCTTCCAAACAATGAATATTTGTAAGAGAATACATCTGAAATGAACACTGATTGCTTGTTAGCTTCCTGGCTGCAGGCATTTCCTGAAGTTCTAGCTGCTGAGGAAAGAATGGCAACTGTAAAGTATTCAGTCTGTGCAACAACATGTGCACATCTTTTGCAGCTGGAGGAACACATGCATAATCTAGACTGCAAGGAGAAGGAAAGAGAAATAGTGGAGTTGAAAGGTAACAACATTTGGGAGGCTAGGTAGCAAGGAAGCAATGAAGTGCAGCTGAAGGAAACTGCTGGATGTGCAGGAGATAAGAAAATGTGGATATAACAAATTTGAAACTAGCTGAATGGTTGCAGATCTCTGATCACCCCTTGAGTGATTGGAATCTTACATTGCTAAGCTTTTGAATGTTGGTTGTACTCTGGACTCCCTGGTCAATATGCTTCCCTCCTGTCCTCAAGATGGGAGGGAAATACGTTATGCAAAATGGTGGCCCCGCACTATTCCTCTTACTTAGAACAGCAGCCAGACAAAAGGCAGCTAATAAATCACCTCCATGGACCAGATCAGCACACTTCAACCTGTGCAAAGAAGTAACCTTGGTTCTGGGTTCCTGGCTCTGCTTATACAGTTTCTTGGCCACGTTTGAGCACCAGGTTCTGTCCAGACGTGCTTCTGGGTGAACACTACAATTTCTTATGCTCCAAGTTTTGCTTTCAGGTCCAGATGATCCTGCAATTGCGGCTTTGTGTAGGCACCGTTGCTTGGTTTGTTCTAGGGGCTGCCAGTCATTATGATGGGAGCCTGATTCTGCCCTTCACTTTTGAGGAGAACCGGACTGAATTTGGGGTGGGAAAATGACAAAACTGACTATGGGGAAGTTTCCTCAGCTGCCTGTAGCTTGAATCATGTCCTTTAGATGATAAAAGGACTTAAAAATTACATCTCAATATAACCATGACCTAGCCCCAGGTGTAAGGTCACACAGCTACCTAGGAACATATTTAGGATTCCCTTACCAACTTTGCTCAGACTGAAGAAGCTCCTTGGATAAGGAGCGAAACGTTTCCACTAAGAAAATAGAAATCCAGTTGACATGATTCAAGCTACAGACAATTCCACCTGGATGACTGAGAACCTTCATAGACATTTTTCCTCAGCTGCTGCTTGCTGATGAATATTTATTTATTTATAGAATTTATAAGGCTGTCCAGATCAGCCCTAGTGACTCTAGCTGGCTAAAAATACATACAAACTTAAAATAGAGCAACATAAACAAAAACAGTGCACTGCAATGCAACTGAGGCTTCAAACAAAACTCACCACATGGTAATACTACATACCAGGCTCGATTAACATCCTGGCCCCAATGCCTGAGGGAATCTTGACCTCATGGAAGACCTTTCAAGAGGGTGATGTTCCTAAACCAAAACCTAAACAAACAAAATTGGTTGTCAGGTGAGGTTTTACTCTCTCTAGAAGCCAGTGCAGAAATAGCCTGGGAGGCCAAGAGTTCTGCAACCGGCTGCAAGGAAGAGGCAGTCCTACACCAGGCTAAAAGGAACCCAACAAGCGGCTGAGCCTCTGAAGACTCCTCTGTGCAATAGAGAGAGTTTGCATGGGAGATCTTGTTCTATTTGCCAATAAAAAAACCTGGTTCAGCAGCTGGCCGGCCCCAAGATGGAGGCTCCTTTGTGAGTACATGTCGTCGGCAGGCTGTCTCAGAACTTGGGCAAGGAAGCTGTATGAACAAGCCCCCTCAGTTGTAAAGGAAATGAGCAAATAGTTAAACCAGCCTTCCTCAACCTTTTGACCCTGGAGGACCCCTTGAAATATTTTTCAGGCCTTGGGGAACCCCTGCACATTCAGGCTCAAATATAGGCCAGAAGTTACAAAATTATTATATTCGTTTCATGGGTAGGCATTAACAGTGTTCTTAAACTAAAGAATGAAACTCACCTCTTCAATGTGAAGTTGCCCAAATCGGAAATAATGTTTTAAATAAATTGTGATCTCCCAGGGAACCCCTAGTGACCTCTCGCTGAACCCTAGGGTTCCACGGAAGCCTGGTTGAGAAACCTTGAGTTAAACATATGAAGTATGAAATTAGATATCTGTGTTGCTATGGCTAGGCAAGACAGTGCTCCTAAAGCTTTGAGCACTTGGGTTCAAAGGCCAAAAGATGCTTTGGAGAGTGGAGGTGCAAACATAACTTTCTTACCTTTAAACCAAACACATCTTTTTCTAGGAAAAGATGCAGCTGCTTTCAGAGTTGCAACATATCCAGAAATGGCTGCTTTTAAGCCCTTGCTCACTCCACAGCATCTTTTGCCTTTGAATGAGAAGTACTGCAGAGCCCTAATTGCTACCATCCATAATTGTACATCTAGTTTTTTAACACTAATGTGAACAAATGCGTATTGTCTTTCTCCCTCCATCACCAATAATATCAGTATTGTCACTCTATACCAGAGCTTTCCAAACTGTGTGTCGGGACACGTTAGTGTGTCGGCTGCAGTGTCTGGGTGTGTCGCGGCTGCTGCTGCCTCCTGTCTTCCACGCAGGTCCTAGTGCCTGCCTTGTGCCTTGCTGCCTCCAAACCTGCCCTGCCAGGATTCTGCGCAGGTCCTAGTGCCTGCCTTGTGCCCTGCTGTAAGAGTGTGTCGCGAAATGATGCATGACTAAAAAGTGTGTCACCAACATGAAAAGTTTGGAAAGCTCTGCTCTATACCACCATGGTATGTAGTGCTTTATGAAATTGGGTGGAACTGATCCTTATTTAAAAAGACCCAGAAGCAGGTAGAAAAGTACAACTGGGGAAAAAATGGTTAACATAAACATCACATTAGGTTGCTGTAATATCCAGGCATTTCTGGTCTCTAGACCAGTTGCTTTTCATGGCCAAAGTTATGGATGGTTCATATGGATGTTAATTCTTGTTAGTAATTAACAAGTCCAATAATTAATATTCAATTTTTATAGTTACTGCATTTACTGATTTATTCCCAATATAATTAGGAAAAAGTATGTCTTGAGCTACCCAAGGTGCTTTAGAATAAAGAAATATGATGTTGAAACAAGGCATAGGGAGTAACAAGTAATGTAAACAATCTTTTCATTTCCTATGACTTGTAAAATCGTCAGTGATTTGTGCCAATTCGTTCATACTCATGGAATTAAAACAACAACAAACAGTAATCAAGAGAAATAAGACAGAAAAATGCTGGATGATCAGAGAGCTTATTTCCATGCTTTTAAAATGACCCAGGAGGGAAGAATTTATAAATTTACTCATCGCAAAAGCTTACATTTTGTACTTACATTTACATACATATTTACAAGGTGAAAACTCTTGCAAATATAAGTTGTCTTATAATTTATCTGTTTTACTTTGTGGCAAACCAAACCAACAATTATTATACAACATGGCATCATCTATATACAAAACAAAACAAAACAAAAAACAAAACAAAGCTGCATACAGTACATTCATACTTCCACAACAAATCTCTTACAGTACTAGAAGCACATCTTATACATTTATCCATAAATACATTAAACAACCTAGGGTTTAATCTTTTCTTACTCTATGCTCAGTTTTGAACTATTTGCTCTGCATTCATCTGTTCTCACGCATGCTTTATTTGCATCAAATACTGCTCTTATTACATTTAGCAACCAACTATCAATTCCAGATTCGTGCTAAAGTTCCCTTACTTCACTTTGATTCACTTTTTCGTATGCTGTCTCTAAATCAACAAACATATTATATTTTTTCCTTCATACTTTTCTCAGTGACCTATTGAAGAGCAAAACTCTGACCTACCTACCTCCTGTCCAACATAAAGCCACACAATTCCCAAATTTGCTTGTTGTCATCTCTCATATACCTTTCAATCAATATTCTGGCAAAGACCTTGGCAGGCACACTTACCAAATTAATCTTCCTGTAGTTTTTACACTGTAGCTACCTTTCCTTTTGCATAGGGAACAGTAATGGCATACTTCCAGTTGATAGGCACAGGTGTAGTCTTCACACACACATTAAACAAAATGCACAGCCAGTCCATAAGCAAACCAAATTGATATTTGCTCCCATTATACCATTTACTCCTGCAGTCTTACCATCTTCAACATTCAGCACTTATGCCTTTCTATTCATCATTTTTTTTCTTGGGCATTAACATTTATAGTATTTTATTCAATTCCACTCATTGACAACATCTTTCTGTACCACATTAAAAGAATGTTCTTATTGGCTGTTGTGGGTCTTCCGGGCTGTGTGGCCGTGTTCTGGAAGTTGTGGTTCCTAACGTTTCGCCAGCATCTGTGGCCAGCATCTTCAGAGGGCAGGAGCACAGACAGAAGCGAAAACTCTACCTGGGCACAGAGATTTCGCTTCTGTCTGTGCTCCTGCCCTCTGAAGATGCTGGCCACAGATGCTGGCGAAATGTTAGGAACCACAACTTCCAGAACACGGCCACACAGCCCGGAAGACCCACAACAGCCATCGAACTCCGGTTGTGAAAGCCTTCGACAATACAATGTTCTTATTGGTCATATTTAATGTTTTGTTCTCCATGGATCTAGAATTAGTAACATTCCATTCCAGAAGATTGCTTGTGACCTTGTTTGGATGGGACAATTGAAATGGTATAACATACATTGCTGTGCTTTGCTTTGTATCAAGCCTGGCACTTTGAATTAATAACACCCTTGTTTATTAACCTGTTAAGCCAACTTGAAGAATTTCTAGCAGATTATTCCACAGAAGTGCCTAGCAGGGTTGCCAAATTTCGTTTCCATCCATCCACTCTTCTTACCTAAAGGAAAAATTCCGCCCCCCCAATCATGTTCATTCCGAATGCTGCACATATTTTCCTAGAATTCATCTCTGCTTTTTTTAATTAACACTAATGGTGATAATAAAAGCATGACATGCAACTATCATCAACCTGTGGATTCCTACTTTCATGACGACCCACAACAACCTAGATGACACCAGTTCATACTACGTAATATATATTTTAGTCCTTCAGTTGTTTATTTCTTATTTATTCCACTTATTTACTGCCTAATCTACTACAGGCTCATGGGAGTTTACAGTGAAACCCACATTTCAACTTCCCTGCATGGATTCATTACCTGACCCTACTGTTTTATTTCAAAGGTCTTTTGGAATTGATTGTTTGTATCACCCTTAAGGGTGAGTTCTGGTTTTTATTTGAGACTTCAGTCTTATTTTGATTTGCTTTTTTAGTATTGCTTTTGAGATTGTTTTATAGTTTTATTTGGCTTATAGAGTATGTTTTATCATTGTGAACTACCTAGAGACAAATGGAATGGAATGCCCTATAAAAGATATAAATGAACAAACTCCAGATCAGATCACCTTCATTCAGATCTAGTTTCACAGAAACATAACATTTATAGTTTATTCTTTCATTTCATACATTAAAGCATGCTTTTCACCATTTGCTCCTTTTCAAGTCACAGTCTTCCACATGCAATGGTTGTCATCAGATATATCCATGAATATTGACCTTTACCATCCATCAAGACTTTTTGTGCCAAATACTTGGGAGATAACAGCCAGAGGCATCTTCTCCCAACATTATGGTGAGTCACTGTCCCAAAGGCTTTCTGTTCCATTAGAGCAATGGATTAGGGCAGAGAGACTCCTCCATCTCTTCTTCATGCACAAAAAATCATCTGGAAATGCTGTATAGCTGGCAGAGAAGAGACACGAGTGTACATCTTTCTCCTTGGATGATCTGGCACACTTCCGGCAACACTAGGTAAAATTAATTGGCTGAATGCAGACAGCTTGTAATTGATGCCAAAGTAAAAGGGAACACCTTTTGCATGATCTAGCAGCTAAATATTCTATGTGCCGCAGTTGCTGAGATCAATAGTGAAAGCATTTAACTGTGATAAAGATGAAATAGAATTGTTAACAGTATAAATTATTCTTTTTGATCCATTAGAGTGCTAGATATAACTGAAGTAAAGATAGCTCAAAAGAGCCATCAGGTTCATCCTTATCACCAGTGCCTGTTGGCTTATTCTAAGGTTCTGCTACACATGGAGAAACAGATTTAGCTTTCCTCAAGTTCAGAAATGCAGCATGGTAATGTGTTCTTAATTGTCAGCAACAATAGGAATGAGTCAGTGTTTGCTCTTCAGCTCTTCCTTCTGCAGACAAGAGACTGGTGTTTCCAAATACTCTTCATGGTGTAAAGTTCTGGCTTCTCCAACCAGCAGGATTTACATACTTATCTCCAGGCAAAACAATTTAAAAAACAGGCTCATGCACCTATACAAAAGACTATTTAAAGTAAATTGCATAGTGATTGTCCGGTGGAATATAGCCCTTTTTAATAGCAAGATACTTTTCTGAACTCTGCTTTAACCCAAGCTCTGTGTGTGAGTTTGATGATTTGCAAAATATTATTTGTTAATGTTTTTTAGAGATCAGTCAAACATATTTCTTTAGAGGGGTTATTTTATGTTATTGTTTTATATTGTATGCTGCCCAGAGTCATGATGGAGCCAGGCAGCCTATAAATCAAACAAATAAATATCCAAACATTTCAAAAAAGAAGGAGTATTGATTGATTTTATTTAATTTACACCTTGCCTATCTAATCTATACTAGTGAATACTCAAGGCAGCTAGCAAATTTAGAAAACAAAAACAGAATATAAAAAGTTAAAAACATAACTTAAAATTAACACTAAATTTGATACTAAATAATTTAACAAGATGCAATTTTACAGATTTTATAAAAGATGAGAGAAGGGGGCCAAATGCAGCTCCCAAGGGATGCATTCTATAGCACAGAAGCAATTGAGAGAAAGCCTCTCCCCCATGCCAGAAAGATGTATCTGTCCTGACTTCGAGTGAAGGAACACGCTGAGACTTGGTGTAATAGCTCTAGTGTTTTATTGTTCTACTCTGCTAGACAGAATCCAGCTAAACTGAAATGAATTAGTGATGCTCAGAGAAAAGGCCCATGAAACTAGGGCGGGGCTTTCTTCAGCCTCTTGCGATGAAAGCAAAGCGATTCAGTACTGTGCATGCATTTATCCCCCTGGAGGGAGCCCCCTCCTCCTCCACCAGTTATCTCCCTGACACCATCTCTGATAGGCAGTGCATCTTCAAAGGAGTCTCTCCTACTTACTTAACAATTAGATTGGTTCATAACAGAAGATACATTTTTTGAGATAGTCAGGCCTAATCTATTTAGGATGTTAAAGATCCATGTACACTGTACCAGGTAATAGCCAGTTGCTGCATTTTGCACCAATGGTAACTTCTAGAGATTCGTTAACGGTAGCCCCACATAGAGCTTATTGCAAGAATCAAGATGGAATGTAACTGTCATCAAGTTTAGTTGGTTCAGAAGAATTGCAGCTTACTTTGTTTGTTTGTTTGTTTGTTTATTCAATTTATGCCTATACACCAGGCATATCTGTGCAAAGACACTCCTTGCTTCAGTTGCCTCGTGGGAATCCAGTAACACAGTGCTTTCCAAACTGCCGCTGTTGGTGACACACCAACGGCGGCAGTGGTGGCGGCGGCGCGGGGGTGCACACGGCGGCAGGGGCGTGCATGGCGGCAGCGTGGGGGGGCATGTGGTGGTGGTGGCATGCACGGCGGCAGCGGCGGCGACCTCATGTTTTCTGCTAAAACGCGGAAGCGCTGATGTTGCTCCGCCGCCGCCGTGCATGCTGCCGCCACTGTGCGTGCCCCCGCGCCCCCGCCATGCATGCCCCCGTCGCCGCTTCCGGGTTGTGTTGCAACACACTAAACTGTGTGTTGTGACACACTAAAGTGTTGCAACACACAGTTTGGAAAGCTATGCAGTAACAAATGAGGGTCAATAAGAGTCCCCTTGTGGGGGGAGATGGGCGGTGTCCCCTCGTGGGGGGAGATGGGCGGTGTCCCCTCATGGGGGGAGATGGGCGGTGATATAAATCAAACAATAAATAAATAAAATAAAATAAGCAAACCTTCTCTTACAGGAGAAGTACAGTAAATCCAAACTAGACTGAACTTCAGTCCATGAGTCCAGTTTTCTGTTTACTAACTGCAGCTGGATTTAATTTCAGCTTGTTCTCCCTCATCCAGTCTATTCTCAATCTTAAGCAATATTCAGGGTTACCAACTGTCAGCCCTATAGGGTAGACCAGGCAAAGAAACCAATGCCATGTAGGTCTAAAACTACTTTTATTAGAACAGCTATAGTATTGCAAGTCTGAATGTGGTTCCCTCCTCCCTCACTTTATCTTCATGTGAATTAGGGAGAGGTCAGTTTGAAATGTTTTCTCAAGTTAGTTTCTTGGAATGGACTTAATCCAGGCTTGTCTGATCATTGCCTTGGCAAGGGATCTTCCCACTGTCCTTCAAGGCCATTCTTTATGCCCTCTACACCAACTGCTTTCTTGGAAGTTAGATGGTAGGGCGTGGTATATCTCGGTTTACTGGTAAGGAGTAATAGAGCTCTGAATAACCTCTACTAGTGGTTTGAGATAGATATTGAACAGTTTGGGGAACATGATGGTACCTTTCAGGATGGCCTAGATGTCATAGTCCCCCATTACCATCTTCTGGACACACATCGAACAGTAGTCCCCCATTATCATCTTCTGGACACAACCTGATGGGAAAGATTAAAACAACAATAAAATAATGCCCCAAGGCCAAATCCCACAAAATGGCCCAGAAGGATACCATAGTTAATGGCATCAAAAGCCACCAAGATGGTGCAGGAGAACTAGCATACTCCCTCCTGCTAGTTTCCAGATATATCATCCACCTAGGCAACCAGAAAAGTGTCAGTGCTATTTCTTACCCAAAGCTCAGTCTAAATGGATTGAGGTAATTAGTATTATTCAAATGCATCTGAACTTGTAAGAGCACCATCTTAATAATTATTTCCAGAAATAGAATATTTGATACTGGCATAATTTTACAATTCTCTGGGTGATATAAGTTTACAGTTCTCTGGGTGAAGGATTTTTTTTCTTCAATATAGGGCTGATTTTTGGGATACCAGATCTGTGCTGCAAAATTTCAGGCAACCAGTAGCCTGAAAGAGATTCAGAAACACTACTTTTTTGTTCCTATATTATGGTCGTCTGGATTTTTGCTGGTAACCCTAGTCTTATTGTTGCCTCCTTCAGGCACAGAAGAACACATCCCTTCTACAAGCAGCCATTGATCACCTCTCTTAACAAAGCAGCCAGTCCCATCCTAGCCAACTTAATCAGCCAGGGAGAACAGTAGGACAAGGCAGCATGCAGTGAGAATCGGTCAGAAGGATAGTATAGTAGTATAGTATGCAGTGGATTTGTGCATCACACTGACACAAGCTCTGTTTAGGTGCAATTACCATTTAAATATGGCAAAATGTTCTTAAATTGGTAGAATTTAAGGCCACAGATGTCTGCTAAGACTGCATCAAGATGACTGTGCTGTGACATCATGATGCAAATCCTGCCCATATGTACTTATACTCCAAATCTGAAACAAGTGTATATGTCATCATGACACACATTTTGTTGTTTTCCCTCCCCCCCCCCACAGATGCCCCTGTTCAAAAGATATAATTTATACGTGATGCAGTCATTGTTGTTAAGAGAGCTGCCATCTTCTGTTCCGCTGTCCTTAATAATTTTTTGATGTGGTGCCTCTGAACTGTTACTCTAAAGTAAAAGCTCTGGATTCAGCAAGGATTCAGGTGATATGCTTTTGCAGAGGATTCAGGGAATCGTTTCAGGGAAACAAAACCCCATGTTTTGCCCTCCCAGCATTCAGGACAGGACTAATCTCCTACAGGATTAGGGGCATCACCTTCATGAAGGTGATGATAGATCCTTTTGTGATCCAAAATGGCAGTACCTTATCTTGAAAAAGGACACCCATAGATAATGAAGCTCAGAAAAAATTGAATGTCAGTGACCTGAACAGGGTGAAATCCACAACTTGAATTGCATTTTGGGCAACTTGGACAAGACTGTTTTAATAGTTCGCCCATCTCTTGATTTTAATGAGATTTTTGTGTTCATTAGGACAAATATCTGCATCTGCCTTCAAGCTTGTCTCATTGCAATATCTACACATCACTTGGTGCCTAGCAACAGAGAGCAGAATCCAGTATTTCTATTTTCTATCAATTTAGTTGGTTGATTAAAAGCTTATTTTCACTAGTTTTTGGAACAGGAAGAACTGGAGACCTACAAATCTCTGTGTAAGATAGTTGTGAGATGCTCAATAGTATAATTCATTATTTTATTATGATTTCCAGACCATGTAATTGAATATCCTCAGGAATTTTCATGATGTTCCTGATGAAATTTCTGTTCTGTAACTCAATATGCACAGAAATCATAGACCTGTTTCTATATACAGTATATGCAAACTGAACTTCTATTTTTCATTTTTGTCCAAATTCTAGAGACAATTGTTAAACGTGTATGTATATGCGTGTGTATATGGTTCTTGGTGGTTTCTGTGTTGGGTTCTTTTCTTGCAGGTGTTTCAGTACCAGGCTAAGTAACATCATCACTCCCTCGCATTGATGATGTTACCTATCCTGGTAATAAAACGTCTGCAGGAAAACAACCCAGGTCAGAGAGCACCAAGAACCATATACACGCACACATACGTACACATTTAACAATTGTCTCTATGGTCTCCATGGTTCAGCCCTGAGCTACATATTCTCTGAGAGAGAGAGAGAGAGGGAGAGAGAGAGAGAATACACACACACACACACACACACACACACACACACACACATATATTCTATATTCTCTCTATACACATACACACACACACACACACATACACATACACATACACACATACATATATATATATCCCACCCAGACTGGCTAACACAAGGTAGGACAGTGCTGATCATGAAAGACCCCAACAAGGGAACAACACCATCCAACTACCGGCCAATAACCTGCCTCCCCACAACATGGAAAGTCCTATCAGGCATCATAGATGCCAAGCTGCAGGACCATATAGGCCAGTACATGAGCACAGCTCAGAAGGGCATTGGGAACAACACCAGAGGCTCCAAACACCAGTTGCTCATAGATAAAGCAGTCGCCCAAGACTCAAGGTCTAGACAGACCAATCTGAGCACAGCCCGGATTGACTACAGGAAAGCCTATGACTCAATGCCACTTACATGGATCTGTGAATGCCTGGCACTATACAAAGTCAACAGGACACTCAGGACCCCACTGCTGTTCTGCATGGGCTTGAACCCCCTCAGCCAGATTATCACAAGAACTGGATACAGATACAAGTTCAAGAGTGGAACTACCATCAGCCACCTCCTCTACATGGATGACATCAAGCTGTATGCTAAGAGTGAATGAGACATCGACTCAGTGATCCACCTGACACGGATCTACAGTGAGGACATTGGGATGTCATTCAGACTAGAGAAGTGTGGCCGGATGGTAGTAAAGAGAGGGAAGGTAGTTAAGACTGATGGGGTGGAAGTACCAGCAGGCCACGTAGCAGACATACAGACCAGCTACAAGTACCTTGGTATCTCACAGACACATGGGAACCATGATGAGGAGGCAAGGAAGACAGCAACATCCAAGTACCACCAAAGATAGATGTAGTGGTGCCAAGTGACAGCAACATCAGGAAGAAGGAGTATGAGAAGCTGGAGAAGTACCAGGGCCTGAAGGAGGAACTAGAGAGGATGTGGAAAGTGAAGGTCAAAGTGGTCCCAGTGGTGGTAGGGGCACTTGGGGCTGTGACTCTGAAGCTGGGAGAGTGGCTCCAACAGATCCCAGGAGCAACATCAGAGCTCTCTGTCCAGAAGAGTGCAGTGCTAGGAACAGCTAAGATACTGCAAAAACCAATCCTGTCTCCCAGTCCCCTCAAATACTGTTAGGGATGGGAAATTGGAAGTAGCAAAAACTAGACTTGTCAACTGAATGCAGATCAGTAGAGAACAGTGGTAAGAAATTAATTTTTCTAAGATCAAAAATGTGCAGGTATAGTTATGAAATAAAAAGTTGTCTGCTACTTGGGAAATCTAGGCAAATGATTAAACTTTAGAGACATCACACTGATAATGGCGATATGTATTTTTCAAGGCTGTGATTTTCTCAGTTGTAAGATAAAGCTGTGAAAGCTAGACCATCAGGAAGGCTGAGCGAAGAATTGTAACATTGGAGAACATTGTTGGGAATACCTTGGACTGCAAGAAGAACAAAATCATTCAGTATTAGCTGAAATAAGGGGGCGTGGTGGCTCAGCGGGTAAGACACCAGGCTTGTTGATTGGAAGATCGCAAGTTCGCAGGTTCGAATCCCTAGCCCCGCGTTACGAAGTGAGCTCCCGCACTGGCCCCAGCTCTTGCCAACCTAGCAATTCGAAAGCATGCAAATGCAAGTAGATGAATAGGTACCACTTCGGTGGGTAGGTAACAGTGTTCTGCGTGCGTCATGCCGGCCACATGACCGTGGAAGCGTCTTCGGACAATGCTGGCTCTTCGGCTAACAAACGGAGATGAGCACCGGCCCCTAGAGTCGGACTCGACTGCACAAATGTGTGAGGGGAACCTTTACCTTTACCTATTAGCTGAAATAAAACCGGTCTGCTCATTGGAAACCATGGAGCTAAAACTTAATTATTTTGGATGTGTAATGGAAAGGCAAGAGAAGACCCTGATGCTTCAAAAAATGAGAGACAATTGAAAAATAGGCTGACAGAAGGTGGCTAGATGCTATCACAGGTAACATAAACATAAGCTTACAAGAACTCAAAGAAGCAGCTAGACAGACAGTCCAAGCAAAATGAGGTCCATTGGACCATGAAGAGTCAGAAGCAACTGAATGATGGGACAACACAACGTTTCTCTCATCGCTTCCCTCTTCTGCTCTTCAAGGCTTCTGTTCTTTACTTGTTTATATACAGTATTTTCTCCAAACTCCTACTGCAAAGAGTAGGCTGACATTTTTAGCAGTTTTGTGTATAAGAAAAGATGACATGTCTTAAAGTAGAATAGCTTTGAAGGAAGATGTCTAAACTTTCTGAATGCTTTTCGTTGGGTCAAGATTGCATATGGAACTTATGCTTCTTCCCAGTGAAAGTTTTAAGCAGAACTCTAAACAGCCATCTTCATGCATGTGGCACTGCTTATTTATGTCTTTTGTGCTCATTGTCTTTGCAGGCTTACCCATGAGAATGCACAAAAGCATTAAATTTATGCTCATTACTCTAAATGGGCAAATGAGATGTTTGTTTCTTTTATTCCAGTTTCCCCCACCTCCATTTGTGCCAATCAAATATTCTTGGCACTTACTGTATTACAAAGTGCATATTGAAAGCCAATGATAATACAGTACAATTTACTGGTATTGATGTCCTTGATATTAATGGAGCAGCTCTGTGTGTCCCCCCCCCCCTTGAGTTCTCCCCTGTGTAATTTCACTTAAAATGAAAAAAGCCCATAGTGGTGTTTGCTTGAAGACAAAAACTTTCCAATTCCCCAGGATAGAGAGTTACGTCTTTCTCACCCCTAGAGAAGAGGAAAAAAGTAGACTGGAGAGAAGGACCCCTATCACTGCTCCTTCTTCTGTGGCCTTTGCCACAATTGGGTCGTTATGCGAAGTGGTTGCCAGGTGAAACCACGACTGTGCTTACGATCTTACTTCAGCTTTCCTTTGCTTTACAGACCTGCAAAAGTCATAAAAGTGAGGATTGGTCATAACGTTACTTTTTCATGACCATCATAACTGTGAACGGTTGCTAAACAAGGCAGTAGCTAAGCAAGGTCTACCTGTACAAGTACTGCACATCCATTAAAGGGATGCCACTTTTGGTTTTCTCCTAAATTCTTCTGATGTTTTTCTTCCTCACAAAGGCTAGATTTAGGGGCAAGTGATTAGGGCAGATGAAACTAAAATGGTATAAAGAGCCAATTTTCATTGTACAGCTGGTAACATTTAACTGTACGGCTTGCATTGCATTAAGCATTTGGGTTTTGTTTTTTTGTTTCTCAGATTCCCGGAAGAAACATACGATATAGACATACATTTACACACATGGCTGTAGTTAATTTATTATGCTTGCAAATAAAAATAATGAAACGATTAGCCACGTGCAATAAAAAAAAAAGATTTTCCCAAATAGAACAAATGTAGGGTTTACCAAAGCTGCTCTTTCCTTAAGGTATCATTGGGTCTCAGGTGAGCTCTGCCAGCATCTCACTAGACTTCCCTTTAGTGCAGGTAAATGTGTGCATATATTTGCAGGGTGGGGAGCGGATGCCTCACTCTGTATCTGCCCCTGCATCCACTGATACGGATACTTCCTTGGTTTCATTATTGTTGTTTTATTTTATGTTTGGTCATTTCAAAGTATGATCACGAGTCTTTATACTAACAGAACCTTAAATCAAATTGCTAATTCATTATCCCAGACCCAGTTCTAAAAATGAAACTCTCCTCTGTCAAAATGTACTTGTAAAGAATCATAGAGGTGACCTTGGAGAAGGTATGCAACAACAGCTAACTAAACATGATTTAAGCCCAGGACAGGAAAGAGAACATTAGAAACTTAAAGGCGTAAGAGGGAGGGAGGGAGGGAAAACGCTGTCAGGCTTTCAAGATTCTGTTACTATAGCCTATACCCAGGATTACTTGTGGAGTCTGTTTGCTGATCTTGCCCACCTCAAAGGGCAGGCATCAATCTTGGAAGCCTGGCAGCATCTTCCCTCCCTCCTCCTTATACCAAAGAGAGTTAAGGCGAGTTAAGTTCAAGTTTCTTTCAAATGTTCTCTTCCTGTCCTGGGTTGAAATCACACTTTGCTAACTATCACATTCCTTCCACAGGAACATCTTTGGGATTCTTTACAGTGCCTACCTTTCTGTTTTGGGCACACTGCTTTACATTTATTTAGATAGCTATAAGTACAGTAGTTGTGTAACAAAACCCAAAAAAGCAGACTCTTTTTTGAGTTGTGTAACGAAACTCAAAAAAAGCAGTTACAGCAGGGCAATGTGTATATGCATAGGAAATGTGCAAAGATTAGTTCCAGGGGAATAAGCATCAGATGATCCAGTTGTAAATGTAAAGCAATTAAAATTACAAGGAATGAAAAATCAGGGCCTCTCTATTATTTAGATCCAGCCTGAGTTAGAAGGTTTTATAAGAACCAGGGAGAATACATGTTAAGACATTTCCTTGCTGAGCTATACTTTCCTCTGACACTGAGAAAAACAATAGACTCGGTGGTCAAGAACATGTTCTACACAAAAACGGTCAAAGGTTTGACCCATGACACCTCCATGGAGACCTGTAAGACCTATGTTTGGAACCTTGGGAACTGTCTCCAATCAGTATAGACAATGTTGAACTGTCCAGACCAGTTTTCTGACCCAATATAGGCCAGCTATAGGCCTCTCGTTTAAGCTAAATAGGAGCTGACATCCAAGTTCAGAAAGTATCGCTGATTCTGATAGGGATAAAAGGAAATGAGGCAAGACAAATGCATATCATTCTGCTATGGCCTATCCAGGAATTCCTCCCTTCCTTACCACTCATAAACAGCAAGCTATGGATTGCAGAAGATAGTATTCTCTGAAGAAGCAGCCCGGCTAACTCCACCTTTGAGGGCTGTGATTGGTTCCTATAAATGGTTGGCAGTCGGTTTTACCTTAGCAACATAGCAATGACAGTGTAAGCAGAATTTGAAGCTTCTCATATATATAATGAAAGCTTCGGTAGTTGCAGGATCAAGAGAGGAGATATTATTCTCCTCTTCACAAATCAAACATTGATCTTTACAGTCTGACCTAGCCTGGTTTGTAAATTTATAGCTGAGTCTTTGCTGGGCAATAGTTAGAAGAGTGACCTGGTTTTTCTCTTCTTGTTGCTTTGAATTTGAGCCTGGGCTTAGTTTGGTTTGTTTGATCCGCAGAAGTGAAGATCTCGTTTTGGGCTTTCATTATGGCATGATGCCTGACCTTTTAGCAAACTGCTTCTGCTTTCAGAACTCTTCGAGAGCAGTTCTGTTCAGATTGTCCCCAGTCCTGCTTTTGTTATTAGTGCTGACTCCAAAATACTTACAGACATGGCTTGTAATTTTTAATTTGTTTACTCCAAAGCATTTGCATCCTAATGCAAGAATCAAATGAAGAGCGGTTTTCAAGATAAAAGCAGTTCAAACACCTAGCTAAAGAAAAGGAGAGAAGGAAACTGTCAGCTCTGTCTGGGGAGAGAATTCAGTAACAAAAGGATCACACTGAGCAAGCTCTGTTCCTGACACATCGCCCCACTTGAATGTTCAATAAAAGATGGTTCATAGAGCCATGCGGTCAGTGCCTATCTTAGGACTTGGAAAATTTCCCATGGGTACACCTGGCTCTTCAGTTGCCCAATTCATCCTTTCAGCCCAAGCCACTTTGCTTCTTGGACTGAACAAGATGGCAGGAGCTCTCTTGGAAATTGCTTCAGCTTTGGGTAGCATCTCATTATAGAGAGCAGACAATGGCACACACAATCCTTGTTCTTCCGTGCCACTCCCCAGACCCCAGTGACTAAAAAAGCTGCCTTGTTCTCAGTGTTTCTCAACCTTGGCAACTTTAAGATGTGTGGACTTCAACTCCCAGAATTCCCCAGCCAGGAATTCTGGGAGTTGAAGTCCACACATCTTAAAGTTGCCAAGGTTGAGAAACACTGCTCTAACTGATTGTATGGGTCGGCCCTCTTCTACATACTCCATTCTCCCTGAATGAGTTTTCTGACTATAGATCCCATCCTGAACTCGGAGAACATCTAATTTAATCCACAGAGCTGTCAACCCCCACCTCCTAAACCTAACATTTCCAAAACTTGTTCCTGGTATTCCCAAAGTAACAAAAACCAGATTCTTTAGTTCTGCCAAAACAATAGATATATAGCAGGACATAACATGCTTGCAGGGGCATAAGGCAGTTAATGGTTCCTTTTTATTATGACGTTGCTGCAATTCTGTGTATGTGCATTGTCAAAGGAAACAAAGTGTTATATTTGGATTTTTCTAATTTTCATTTTTTGTGCAAGTGATGGTGAGCACTAATTAAGTTGCACTGGCAACTGGAGAGCCATGTACAGCAAACAGAACCTGACAATCCAGCCATCTCCGGTGTTTACACCAGATTTTGTATAATCTCTTTATTTTAGCAAAAGACTGAATTTCGAAAGAGCAGGTCACAAGGGAGGACAGATCTGAGAGATGAGTCACTGCAAAAGGACTGGATGGAGTTGTGAAGATTTTCCACTCTCGTGCTATTTTATAACTGTTATTAAGTTGCTGAAGGAGGGGAAATGGAGCCTTTTCTATGTGATGAGACTGTTACCTTGTGAGAAGTGATTCCATCAAGGTGACTGAGCACACTAAAATGAAGCTTTTAATGAATGAGGTGACAAATCTTTTTATGAAGAGGCTTTTCATGATTAGGAAAGAATTTACCTGGATTTTTTGCTTCTGGATGTTCTGAAGCCAGGCCAGATTTATCTTCATAACGTCTGCAAAAGATGTGGGGATGGAGAGACAACTGTAGCTCTGTGGTAGAACATGCAGAAAGTCTCAACCATGGACTCACCACATGAAAAATAGTCTCTTCTCTGGAAGAAATGGGAGAAACAAGAAGAGTCAGTAAGAGATGGACCAGTCTCTGCAATGTAATAGCTACCTGTCCAGTTCTGACCTCTGTTATAAAGTCACTCTATGGACTCAGGCAAGCTTTATAGTTAGATAATATATGTGAAGAAGGGGCGTGGTGGCTCAGCGGGTAAGACACCAGGCTTGTCGATCGGAAGATCACAAGTTTGGAGGTTCGAATCCCTAGCCCTGCGTGACGGAGTGAGCTCCCACACTAGCCCCAGCTCTTGCCAACCTAGCTATTCGAAAGCATGCAAATGCAATTAGATGAATAGGTACCACTTTGGTGGGTAGGTAACAGCGTTCCGCATGCGTCATGCCAGCCACATGACCGCAGAAGCGTCTTCAGACAACGCTGGCTCTTCGGCTAACAAACGGAGATGAGCACTGGCCCCTAGAGTTGGACACGACTGCACAAATGTGCGGGGGGAACCTTTACTTTTAATATATGTGAACCACTGGACATTTGAAACTGCTATGCCAAAATGTAACAGCTGTTAGGTTTTCATATGTTACCAAGTGGCCAGAAAACACTTTAATGATATCTGCACATACCATTATAGTTGTTGGGTTCACAGAAGGAACACCGACAGCTAGCAAGCTAACATATAACAGGGATGAATTGAATCAAGCGAGCCCTGTACCCTGTTTTTTTTTAGCCTGTTGTGTGGCTGTGTATGTACACTCCACCAAACAACTGAATTTACTCTCTTTTAGATTAGTCTTAGATTAGATATTAAAAATGGTTCAAAATAATGCTTGTTCAGTATTTTTGAACAAATTTACTTTCATTGATTTGCCATACAGTCATAGATCGGCCAGATTGAGCTCTGTGCTGCGTGGGTGTGTAGGGTGTCAGTTGAGAAGGACAGGAGAGTATTCAGGGAATTTAGCGTAGATAGGTTTTTATGCTTTCTACGAGCCATGAAATTCTTCAAACAGCTGTGCAGGATGAAACCTGCCTAGGGGAGGTAGAAGGCTCAGTCTTCTCCAAGTACTAGGTATGACTACATAATTTGCCCCAACTAAGTAATTTGCAATTACTTAGAGAACACATAAAATAGTCTGTAACTATGTGGATAGAAGACTGCTATATATCTTTCTTTCTTTCCTGTTCTCTGCCAACCCAGGAATTTGAGTTTTGCTAATGGTAAAAAACAGATTGGGAGCTAATGGCCTTTGTTTCTTCAGAGCTGGGGGAAGCAACCATTTGCCTTATCCAGGATCCTTGAACTTTGACATCTGTTGCCCCTGATACCGACCATTGCATTTAGTCAGCAAAATCCGTCTTAAGACAGAGGCCTAGAAACAGAATCCATGGCTGTTGACATCAAACCTCATTCTTTATTTATTTATATGTTTTTGCTTTGCCTCAGTCCCCTAGCATTAGAAACATCCTGCCTAATGAAAGATTTTGCAGAAGCCAGAAGCTTGCACACACTTTTCTAGCAGTTACAGGGTTTTTTTTTCACTGTTGGATCAATATGACCACTATTGCTTCTTAACTTTTTGGACACCAAATTAGAGAACATTGCAGTAAGTAATTTTTTTTCCTGCCGTTCAGTTGTTTCAGTTACTGCCTGGACTAGTCCCTGCAGTTTTCTTGGCAAGACTTCAGAAGTGGTTTGCCATTGCCTCCTTCCTAGGGCTGAGAGAGAGTGACTGGCCCAAGGTCACCCAGCTGGCTTTGTGCCTGAGGTGGGACTAGAACTCAGTGTCTCCTGGTTTCTAGCCTATTGCTTTAACCACTAGACAAAATTGACCTTTCTTCTCTGATGGATCAATATGACCACTATTGCTTCTTAACTTTTTGGACAAGTTAGAGAACACTGCAGTAAGTAACTGTAGAAGTAAAATTTTAAGCACAGGGTCTTACATGCCTTAAATCTTTTTCCTTTGCCTCCTGGTTAGTTAAAAACAGGGGACTTTTTGTCCCCACATCCATAGCCTGTTGAGGCTGAAATTCTATGCATGCTTAACCTAGGTGTAAGCTCCATTGAATGCAGTGAGAATTTTCTCAGAGTAAATATGCATACCATTGTATTGTTGAAGTTACCAATGTTTTCAAGAAAAATCCTAACTGTTTACATAAGGATAAATCCCACTCATCCTTTATATAGCAGAGTCCCAGGTGTTACTGATCAGTGACTAAAAGTGAAGCCAGTGAATTCTGCTGTACTTAGAAGATCAACCACATTAAGAGATGATGGTGTTTAGCACTCCTTGAAACACCTTCCTGGCAGAGAGGGGAGCTGCCGTAGCAAATCAGCTTTGTCTCAAGAGACTCATAAGGTGTTTGTGTATTCAACCTGAAAAACCTGACATAGAAAATGTTGCATTCTGATTTCCAATGCATGCAAAATTTGTTGTGTATTACACCCATCTGAGAGTGAAAGATGGAGAATATATGTAGCTGAAAAACCTTCCAACTTGTTCTAATTGGCTTAGAGGCATGTTTCACTCTCCACTCCCTCCCTCCTCGCTTCTCTGATTTTATATTGTGTAGCCAGACCGATCGACAGCTGACTGGGTTTACAGCACACAAGAGGAAATTGCACCCATTAATTTAATGATAACTATTGCGCTTCCTATACTACAGGTGATTATTTATTTATATATGTAGCGCCATCTTTGTACATATCACAAAGAGCAGGTCTCTTTCCAAACAGTATAACTATCTAAAACAAACCCAGAGAGACAATAAAGGGAGAAGGGGCATGCAACATCACAGTAGCTTAGAGCTCGATGAACTGAGATGCTCCTTCTTCCATTCTCAGCTTGTCCACCTGTCAAGATCTAGAGTCGAGCCCACTTAGGCCATAAAGGTAAAGGTAAAGGTTCCCCCTGCACATTTGTGCAGTCGTGTCCGACTCTAGGGGCCGGTGCTCATCTCTGTTTGTTAGCCGAAGAGCCAGCGTTGTCCGAAGACGCTTCCACGGTCATGTGGCCGGCATGACGCACGCGTATCGCTGTTACCTACCCACAAAAGTGGTACCTATTCATCTACTTGCATTTTGCATGCTTTCAAATTGCTAGGTTGGCAAGAGCTGGGGCTAGTGCGGGAGCTCACTCTGTCACGTGGGGCTAGGGATTCAAACCTCCAAATTTGCAATCTTCTGATCGACAAGCCTGGCATCTTACCCACTGAGCCACCACGCCCCACTTAGGCCATACTTGCCAAAATATCAGGACCTAAAAAACAGAAGTGGTTCTCATGATCCATCTCCTATGCAGCTGCTCCTCTCAGTGGGCATTCTGTCTCTCCAGGCCAAAAGGATAGGATAAATAAAAACGACATTCAGAGCTGGGGCTAAAGCACTCTGCCACAATGGGGACAGTTTTCTCTAAGTTGAACCCAATGCAGTGATTGACTGCCTTTTGGTGTATGGCCATGGAGGAAGTAAGAATGATTTGCAAGGATAGAAAGATATAGAGAATATAGTGAGTGGTGTGGGTATAAGATATACAGTAGATAGATATAGATATAGATATAGATATAGATGACGGACTCAACCATTGGGGAGCTGGGGATGGTGACGGCCGACAGAAAGCTCTGGCGTGGACTGGTCCATGAAGTCACGAAGAGTCGGAAACGACTGAACGAATAAACAACAAAATAGATATAGATATAGATATAGATATGGATATAGATATAGATATAGATATAGATATAGATATAGTAGATATAGATATAGATATAGTAGATATAGATATAGATATAGATATAGATATAGATGATATGGATATAGATATAGATATAGATATAGATATAGATATAGATATAGATATAGATGATATAGATATAGATATAGATATAGATATAGATATAGATATAGATGACATAGATAGATGACATAGATAGATGACATAGATAGATGACATAGATATAGATATGTTCAATCGTGTCTGATTCTCGGAGACTGCCTGGACAAGTTCCTGCAGTTTTCTTGGCAAGGTTTTTCGGAAGTGGTTTGCCATTGCCTCCTCCCTAGGGCTGAGAGAGAATGACTGGCCCAAGGTCACCCAGCTGGCTTTGTGTCTAAGGTGGGCTAGAACTCACGGTCTAGCCTGAGGCCTTAACCACTACACCAAACTGGGGCTCCGGGTATAAGCTATCTGTAGCTATATTGTCTCTCCCCCCCACCCCTTATTCTGTATGTCATTTCTTTTGCTTGCTATTTCTTCCTTTGTTTTCCTCCTGTGCTTTGCATAATGTTGCTTACCCCAAAAGGGAATAATGTGGTGGGTATGTATGTATTTATTATGCACAATCACTTTTGTGCATCCATATGTATATTTCTTAGTTACTTCAGTGACGAGAAACATTCTTCCTCTCAGTTTACTGAACGCTGTTATTCGCAGCAAAAGGCAAAGTAGCTGAGGTACTTACATGTTTATCACAGGATTCTGTGGATTGGACCAACAACTCATGAATTCTCCAGAGGACATTAAACTCTTTTGACTTTCTGCATTTTGCTTACAGTATGCTTGATTGTATGTATTTGTCTCTTTACATCATGACGTTCCACCATGTTGTTCTTTGTTCGTTCAGTCGCTTCCGACTCTTCGTGACTTCATGGACCAGCCCACACCAGAGCTTCTTGTCGGCTGTCACCATCCCCAGCTCCCCCACGGTTGAGTCTGTCACCTCCAGAATATCATCCATCCATCTTGCCCTTGGTCGGCTCCTCTTCCTTTTGCCTTCCACTTTCCCTAGCATCAGCATCTTCTCCAGGGTATCCTGTCTTCTCATTATGTGGCCAAAGTACTTCAGTTTTGCCTTTAATGTCATTCCCTCAAGTGAGCAGTCTGGCTTGATTTCTTGGAGTATGGACTGGTTTGATCTTCTTGCTGTCCAAGGCACTCTCAGAATTCTCCTCCAACACCACAGTTCAAAAGCATCTATCTTCCTTCGCTCAGCCTTCCTTATGGTCCAGCTCTCGCAGCCATAGAAGAACACTGAAAAATCACAAACACATATTTCACAAATGACACCTGTGTTTGTTTTTCTGGTTGGTTTTAGAGTTTCCCGCCTTCTGCGGAATATGAAAAATTGAATGCAGTTGCTTTTGCTTGGATTTTGGCTTGGGCACTATAGAACAATAAAAATTTGAAAGTGAAAGCCTGCTTTGAATAAGCAAGGGCCCTGAATTGAGTACTCAAGCAGATTTTGAAAATAAAATGCTGTTTAGGATCAGCAAGGCCTTGAACACTTAAGCAGTTTCTAATAATAAACCACTGATTCGGATAAGAAAGACCCTTAGCTAGAGCACTTAAACTGGTTTGGAAAATAAATACTGTTCTGGATAGGGAATTACTTTTAGCTCTGAAGTAAGTCTTCAAAATAAAGTATTCTTTTCAACAAGCACGGCCCTTCACTTTACTCCCCTCAGTATTTCATTTGAAGTTAAAAAAGGGTAATTAAAGAAACTTGTTGGCAGTCATCGTCATCCCAAAGGTGCTTTTGCTAATGATATAGATATAGATATAGATATAGATATAGATATAGATATAGATATAGATATAGATATAGATATATAGATATATAGATATATAGATATATAGATATATAGATATATACTACCCGTAAGGGGCGTGGTGGCTCAGCGGGTAAGACGCCAGGCTTGTCGATCCGAAGATCGCAAATTTGGAGGTTCGCATCCCTAGCCCTGCGTGCGGAGTGAGCTCCCGCACTAGCTCCAGCTCTTGCCAAACTAGCAATTCGAAAGCATGCAAATGCAAGTAGATTAATAGGTACCACTTCGGTGGGTAGGTAACAGTATTCCCCGCGCGTCATGTGGCCACATGACCGTGGAAGCGTCTTCAGACAATGATGGCTCTTCGGCTAACAAACAGAGATGAGCACCGGCCCCTAGAGTCGGACACGACTGCACAACTGTGTGGGGGGAACCTTTACCTTTACCTTATACTACCCGTACCCCTGTGCTTTCTGGCACCTTGGGTCCAGCAATTTCTGTTTTGTATCCTAGCTATTCCCAAACAGTCTCCTCCAATCTCCCACACCTTCTAAACATTTGCACTCCTGCCATCTTCTGAATGTTGAGAATGTGCAGGGAATGCTATGAATCAATAGAGGATCAATAGAGGAATACAAATTTGTCATTCCATCAGTGCCCTGCCCCCAAAACTAGGGGTAACAAAAATTCCCTTCACAAAGAAAGGGAAAAAAATGAATTGCTTACTCCCCACCCCCCACCCCCATGTTTTCAGTATGCATTTGGCTGTTTTTTCAAAAAAAAATCTGAATTGTTGCAGAAGGTGAAACTGCTTGAGTTTCAAGATGCCAGATGATAGGATGCGCCATAGTTCTCAGCCAGTGACTTTTCCCAACAACCGCAATTAGTTCAGGGTCTCTGTGTATCTCTGTGTTCAAGCATTTAGTGTGGGAGGCAAAGATAGGAAGCTTGCTGATAGTTGCGGCTTTTGGGCTCACAAATGTATTTATTGTTTTTGTTTCTTTCTTAATGTCTTATTAACTACTAAAAAGGTAAAGGTTCCCCCCGCACATTTGTGCAGTCGTGTCCAACTCTAGGGGCCGGTGCTCATCTCTGTTTGTTAGCCGAAGAGCCAGCATTGTCCGAAGATGCTTCCACGGTCATGTGGCCGGCATGACACATGCGGAATGCTGTTACCTACCCACCGAAGTGGTACCTATTGATCTACTTGCATTTGCATGCTTTCAAATTGCTAGGTTGGCAAGAGCTGGAGCTAGTGCGGGAGCTCACTCCGTCACACAGGGCTAGGGTCTCGAACCTCCGAACTTGCGATCTTCCGATCGACAAGCCTGGCGTCTTACCCGCTGAGCCACTACACCCCTTTTATTAACTACTATCTTACAGCAAAGGAAATTCCACATGCAATTTGGATTTTATTTACAATATTTCACAGATGAATATTTATTTTTAGCTTCTCCTGCATTGGTGTGGACAAATACACAGTGGTTCAGATACTATTTGGATACAAACACTTAGACAGGTTTTAACATCACATCTTTGGGTGATAGATTTAGTTCGCTTTATAAAGAGACTCAGGTGGATTCATGGACTTAATGAAGAGATGCTAGGCAATTTTTATACTGGGATTAGAGTTAGCCCACCTTGGAATACTAATTGCTGTGGAACCTTGGCAGGAGAGGCCCAGTGCCCTCATACTTTCCTTGCAGGCTTCTCAGAAGCATCTGGTTGGAAATCCTGGCCAGCAAGGTACTAGACTTAGGTCTTTCCTTTGATCCAGCAGGACTCCCCCTATGTTCTTAAACTAGAATAAGAAATCTAAAGCTATGTTTTCCATTTGAGATCTGGAATTCTGAGTTATTTCTCTTTTTTTTTAATCTCTCCTTCAAATCAGTTCTCAAGATGCAGTTTCAATTGGCACTCCCTTACAGTGTGACTTTATCTTTAATTGCCTGGTTTGTGACACTCTTCTAGTCTTACTGAGATCAGCTTCACTCTTAAAACATAGTCTTTGTACTCACAACTCTTTTTATGTAATGTGTTTTCAGAATTAGACATTCTTTATTCCTGTCTGTCTTTAAGTGCATTCTTGTCTTTATGTGAAATGTATAACCCATTACTGATTTTCTATCCAAACATGCTTTTATTACAGGGGAAATAGCCTAGAAATGTTTCCTCTATTGATAGTAAACAGGATCCCAGCTTAAAGCTTTTAATAGTTTGTATCAGCCACAGGCAATGTAGGATTTAATACATTGGCTGCAGAACTCTGTCATGGAAATATGTGGAAGGTCCTGGAAATTTTCTTTCCAGAGCAAAGAAATGCACCTAGCGAACAGAGGGCAGCACAAAATAAAGTGATTTCACTTTAAAGATGATTTAAAGATCATATGCTTTTTACAGAATGTGCTTGGCCTTCACTGAGAATTAACATGATCCAGTTTACAAAGTTTGCATAACTCACTGGGTGGCCTTGGGCAATCCTATCCCTCGTCTGTGAAATAACGCGGCAGATTTTATTACCAATTTCAGACTTGTTTAAGTATTACTGGCTTCCTTCTAAAGTATTCTGGGACTTAAAATCCCATGAAATGACCATGCCATATGCAGGTTAGGTCATGTCTATCATACAAATTGTAGCAAGAGGGGTTGGATCAGTCTGCAAAAAAATGTCAACACAACCCTGCTAAATCCCTCCTTGGGATTTCTGTCTTCTACCCCCTCCATTTGAGTTCTAGGTTGTCTGGATGTGAGTATTTTCCTAGGTGGAAGAGTTCCACCTGGAACAGAGAGATGTCCCACTTCACTTGGAATCTGGATAGGGCAGGTAGGAGGTTCTCCTTCCTGAAGAATGAATTATTCCAGTTTCCTCTCCAGTTTTAAGTGACTCCAGTTTTCCCTTTTAACTGTATTGAACATCTGTATTGGGGCCCTTGCTTATTGTATATTTGGACTACTGAATTAAATTCTATATCAATGTGTATTTAAATTATACTTATGAGTAAGTAATGGATACTTTATCCATTTTTGCTCCCCCCCTTTTTTTTTTTGCTAATTAGAGGAGCCTGTTACTGTATATCCATGCAAGGGATATGTTTGCATAGTTAGGTTTTCTTCTTTTTACCTTTGGTCCCACTTGGGAGTGAAATATTTGAACCTGTGTGTAATGATATGTTCAGAACCTGAGAGATTTTCACATCCACTCTTTATTCATCAGTTAAGAGAATAGCCTCCTTGCAAGTTCCTACAGAGACCCTTTGAAGAAGAATGAAAAAGTCTCTGTCTTAACTAGCTAAATTAAGTTCAAAATTGAAAGCAGTTCCATGACTGAGATTTCTGTAACCGCACTCTATTTTATTTCAATAAATCTTGTTAAAAGAAACTCTGCTTTCTTTTATGGGCTGGGAAGAGCTATCCAATCTTAGTGCAACATTCTAACCTTGAGGTAGGCAACTAGGTGCCCTCCAGATGTTTTGGACTACAACTCCCTCATTTCCTTGTATTGGTTGTGTTCATTGGAGCTGATGAGAGTGGAAGTCCAAACTGTCTGGAGGGCATTAAATTGGCTATCTCTGCAACTCTAAGATGGCAGCCAGCGTTAGAAATGTGTCTTCTAATATCTGTCAGAATTACACTATTAAATTCAAAGAAATAGAGGATTACTGAGGCCAGAGCTCAGTTAAACCTAGAGAAACACATTAAGTCTGTTTGAGATATTGTTTCCAAACTGTTATCTATTACCAGAGATCAATAATCTGATTTCCTGAAGTTATTTTGGATTACTACTTGCCCAGTTCCTTTCCACTGTCCATGCTGATAGAGGCTGGTGGGAATTGAAGTCTAAAACATTTGCATGGGACCAGATTGCCTATTCTTGTCTATCAATTACTCATAAAATGGTTGATAATACAAAGATAAATTAAAATGCACTGATGTACCATCTGCTTGACAGGGCTGGTAAACAAGATTATTGTGAATACATTCATGGCAGGCTTCAGCTAAACATAATGGATGTTCTGTTGAGATCTTTCACTTGCTGAAGGTATTTTGTCTGGAAGCCCCCTTTGTTGTGATGATGTCACATATGTACAGGTTAAGATGTTGGACTGAAGACCATCTCAGCTGTGAAAACTCACTGGGTGGCTTTGGCCAGTCACATACACTCAGACTATCTAACAGGATTGTTCTTGTGGGATTAAATCAAAGGGGAATTCCGATATAAGCTGCTTTGAGATTCTGGAGGAAAAATGGGATATACAGGCAACAAAATAAAGATAGAAAGTCAATGGGTTCCCTCACGTTGTCATTTCTGGCCAGTTTTTTTCTCTATGTAGCCTTTGTAGTTGTGATAGTATATAGATGATACAGTGCAAGATATGGACACACTTTATTTATTTATTTATTTTAATTAATCAAATTTATACACCACCCATCTCACTTTATAAGTGACTTTGAGCGGCCTACAATAAAAGACTTTGCAGGTAGAGAAGTGTAGAAACCTTTGAAAAGTTTCATTTATCTCTTGAATAGAGTAAAATTACCTATTTGTCTTGAAAATGTGTTTTCTATAAAATGGGGTGGCAATTTCAGTCCTAGGTCATGTCCAAACTTTGAAATCTTATGTGAAGTTTTCTCATAGTCTCGACTCCCAACATATTAAGAAGCAGTCTACCCTTGAATGCCAGAGAAAAAGTTGCTGCATTTGTCACCTGCTTAGGAATTTCTATGAAGCAGGTAGTGAAATTGGATTAGTTGGATTGTTGGTCTCATCTAGTACAATTCTTTTTAAGCAACAGATGTCATCATAGTTACAGCTTGGTTAACAGGTTTCTGCATTGTTGGGTGAACTGTAGAAAATTTGGTCTAAAATCATTGCTAGAGTTGTGCAAATAATTGCCACATTTATTCATTGTTTCCCAGTTAATCTGAACTTTTATCTAGGAAGTTGTCACTAGTATGAAACCTCTCAATTCCTTCTGTATGCTTACGCTGAATTGAGAATGTGGACTTCTCCTGTCTCTTTCTTCTGCCCTTTATATGAAATTCTGTGCCTTAGGTCTACTGGGCAAAGCAGTCAGAAGGATTGGAAATACAGGGAAATCTTAAGCAGGAAATCAGTGACGGTAATAAGCGTGTGTACAGGTCCTGTAAATTGCATGTTTACATTGTAGATTTTTCTATTATCGGTAAATAAATGAGTAAATCTTTGCATAGCGCAGAAGACAATTTCAACAAGATACTCATTTGAAGAAATAATTTCCTTCTAAGTAGTCATATTTTATGAAGACAAATGGAGTCTTGAGCTTGGCACAAAGAACAGAATGTCTTTCTAAAGGCATTTCATTTCACGTTTTGCTCATCTTTGTAAGACTTGCTAACCAACACCACCATATATGTAGTTATTTGGATGAAGCAAGAGAGGCCCTAATTATGTTTTAGAAATAGAAATTGGAAAGTGCAGACTAACATAATGCTCTTTAAACTTCAGCAAACATTGTGTCTCTGGAAACCATCCACTAGATGGATATTTCAATTTCCCAAGAGGATCCAGCAAGGAGAAAAGGAACATCAGGTATTTTTAGTGTCTGAGACTTTGGCTTCTTTTAAGGTTGTTATTTCTAAATGTCTTCCTCCTCCTTTCCCCAGAACAGGCTGAAATCAGAAATCACAGTTATTTTAAGAGGTATTTGTTTTACTCTGTATGCACCATTATGGTTGCTTAAAGGGTTTTAATGTGATACCTAAGAGGCACATTCCATCTCTGCCATCAGTCAGAGGTCCATGGAGAAGCTGCATCTCCGGTTTCCAAGAAGAATATCATTGCAAAGGGAAGAATACCCTGGCTCATCCATCATACAGAGTGGACAGCTGTAAGGAGCTTCATTTTTCTTTCCCTGATAAAAAGCATACCTTCACTGCTAAGATAACTCTGGTATTGCACAACTGAAGAGAAACATATTCTGGTCTCATGAGTTGGGTAACTTATGTGCAGGATTTTGTTTTGTTTTTTTCAATTGTAGTTTACTGGTAGAACATGGTGCTTGGTTGCAGAAGGTCACCGGTTCCATTCCTGGCATCTCTAGGGAGCAAAACCTCCTCCCTGAAACCTGAAGGGCTGCTGCCATTCAGAGTTCACCACAGAAGACTAGATGGAGCAGTGGCCTGCCTGAAAAAAAGTGCAGCTTTTGGTATTCCTTCTGCTGCTTATAAGACAACTTGCAGAAGAAGAAAAGGCTCTACTTTGATTTTAAGGTGCTCCTCGAGTAATCAAGGAGAGGCAGAGTTTTATGGTCATAGTGGTGTGCAGCTTTTTGTAGCAATTTTCAATTTAATTTGCTTCCTTGTGATGTGAAGCCTTGAGTGACCAAAGCCATGATTTTGGTGAAGATTAATATCTATGGGCAATCTGGTGAAAAACATGACATATGGAAGATTGTGATTTAGAATGTAAGAAGAGCAAATAGCAATGAACATGAATTAATGATTAAAATTATATGGTCTGTGTGCCTGTGAAAGTAAGAGAAAGGACAAGGATCAATAGATCTGAATGATGGTGCTCTGAGCTTATGAAATGAAGTTGGTGAATAATCACAAGTGAAAGTGTAGATTTAATTATGGATAAAAAGGCTCAAATGAAGATCAGAAAATATCAATTGTGGTAATTTAGATTGTTCTTTCATGTACATCTTTCACTTAGATTGTTCTTTCATAGATTTCACAGCATGAATCTATTCATACCTACTCATGGCAAAGGAATAAATATAAATCTAAAAGCATTACTGATTTGATTGTTTATGGTGTAAAATTGAGAGAATTAATGAAAGATACAAAGATGTTGAACGGTTCTAAAGGTGGGATAGACCATTTTTTTGGTAGTGTCAAGGATGGATCTTTGAAAAAGATGTACATGAAAGAAGTGAAAGAAACTGGGATAGAATGACTGCAGGAAGAGAAAGTATGAGTTTTCTGTTTGAAGATAGATTACTCTCCTAATAGAATGAATGGAAAATTGACATAAGGAAAGAAGATGTGGAAGCTGCTTGGAACAGAGTGAATGGAATTACCTTACCAAAGTAGAGTTATGTTAATTGGAAACATAAAAAAGGAAACTTGATTGAATAATTAAGTGAAGTCAGAAATGAATGGATGCCAAATGAATGTGGATTTAATAGAAAAGTGAGTGACCAGTAAGAAATAAGTAAATTGAGTAGTTTGCTTACACATAGAGTATTAATGTGGACTGAATTGCAGAACAAATGTATGAAGAAAGAGCAAATAGGTCAAGGGAAGGGAATACTGAAGAAATTGTGGTTGGACGGAGTTGATGAGATCGTTAAAAAAAAGAGGGAATGTAAAGAACAAAAGGCAATACAAGAATGATGTATGGATATGGTGAAAGCACATGTGCTGGAAGCAAGGGTGATTTGCAAAGTCAGAAAGATATGGAGAGGTGCATGGTATTTGTGTAAACTAGATATAGCTATGTTTCCTTCTCTTACCTCTTGACTTTAATTTCTTTGGTTTACTATTTCTTACTCCTTTTTCTGCACCATGAATAATGTTGCTTAAGCTGAAAGGGAATAGTATCCTGGATGTATATGCATTTATGCTCACTAGCTCCTTGTTTATAGTCCTTGCCACAGTCCATTTTTGCAGAAAGATTCTGTGCACAGAAATCTTCTTTGTCTGTTGTTAATTTAGGTATATATACATCCTTTGGCCCAGGAATGACATTCTCAGTGTTTCATCAGAGCATGTGTTAAGCTTTTATCATAATATTTGTCTTTCTAAAGTATTATCTTCCATGGCTCCACATAAAATGCCCTGGAGAAAGGTGAACTTTTGTGTATATAAAATGACAGAGAACCGGGCCGATTGGCAGAAATACTCTTTTTGAAATATCCACAAAGAAAGAAGTTGTTTGAATTTAAGCAATGCTGAAATGTAAAATCTGAACACAAACACAAAGTTAATACTAGGGGACCCTTTTTGCCTATGGATATTTTTGTATACTTAGCTGAGTCCATGACATTTAAAGAGAAACAGTTCATTGAAGTCCATCAGCCATAGGTCTCCTGAAACTGGAAGGAAGCAAAGAATTTGAAAGCTCTGCTGGTTGCCACACCAGCCCTTTGAAAGCTGAGTTGTTTGTAAGAACTTTCAACAGTGTTGATAGATGGAAGTTGTTAGTTTCTTCTCAAAGAAACTGGCTGAGAAGCAGGATAATGATAGTAACTGACACTGCAAACCAGCATTTCCCATTTTTAGTTGCATGTAGGAAACAGTTCTGGGGAACATCAAACAAATTTAAAAATGTAGCAACTGCCATTTCATATCTTGGTAAAACTTGCAATATTCAATTACAGTATTTTGTAGACTTTAGTTTTGTGTTTGCAACCTACATAGCATTTACTGTAGCAGATATGACTTTTTACTATTTTTTTCTACGTATAGACTGTTTTTCAGCCATAAGGATCCTCAAAGAGATTAAATAAATGCATGTTAAAGCTCCATAAATCCTCAGTCCTTGGTCAGAAAGATTGAGTCCTGTGAATGTTGCCTTCTCTTGGAATATAATATTCTCTCGATCAGTATGCAGATATATTCAAGTCACAATATTGTTCAGCTTTACTGAAATTGCATTTCTTCCTCCTCCAATGAAACAAAATACATAGGATATCTCAGACTGAGATGGATAGGAAAGGAAGCAAGATAAAAGATTAAATGGCTATTTGTTGTATAAACTTTGAGGGAGGGGATGACAAGAAGGAAAGGACCATTAGTAGATAGAGAAACTATAATTCTTCCTATACTACTAAATCAGAAATATGCTTGGAGAGCTGGATATTTGCTGCATTTAATATAAATTACTTTTAAGCCAGTTTTGATCCACTGGAATCACTAGGAATACTAGGCTACTTTGAAGGTTTATCCAGGCCAGGACTTAAATTCTTCTCTTTCATTTCACTTTATTTTTTATCCTGTGAACACGTTCCATTGAATTGGGACATACTGGTTGCTTATTGCCAAACACAATTCAAACTTTGCATAATGGATAATCCTATTCATACATTTTCTTTTGAGTCTGCCTTTTCACCACTTTGAACTGGATCCCTGTGAAGAAAGAATGAAATGAATTAAATATAGGAAGAAGAATCCATGCTACGGGAAGCAAATGTACAGTTGATGGGAATTTAAAAGAATAATAAGGCCATAGCCCTTATCATTTGATTAATGGCAATTTCTTCCAACCATATCTTAGATGGGAGTCTTCACCTCAAGTTCATTGTATCATAGTTTAGCACTCTTTTCAAATAACGAATGCTAAATTTCATACACGGCGGTCTTAATCTGGCATGCTCAGCTTAAGTGTTGCTATCAGTGAGATGATTTTACAGTTTAGTATGCAAAATATTTGACTGAAGCTTCAGAAATCCAAAATACAGATTTACTTTAGAAAACTAAAATGAATTTCTGTAGTACAGTTAAACTAATTCTGTAATCATTTTCTGTTCCTAGTGATTTAATGTAGCTTTCCCGAGCCTGGTACCCCCAGTGTGATTTGAATGTCAGCTCATATAATCTCTCAGTTTTTCAGGGTGCTGAATGGAGATACTGGAAGTCAACTTCCAGTACTCATTTAACAGAATACTCAACAGTAGCGTGTTTCCCAAACTATGATTCCCAGAATTCGTTGGGGGAATCCATGGCTCTTTAAGTAGCATAGAATCAATCTATAGCATAGCTTTCCAAACTGTGTGTTTCCAAACCCAAACTGTGTGTTTCCAAACATAGCTTTCCAAACCCGGAAGTGTTGATAGTGCGTGTGGCGGCGGCAGCAGCAGCTATGGCAGCGGCGTGCCATCAGTGTTTCCGGGTTTTAGCGCGAAACACGAGGCGCGCCACCATGCCGCTGCCACACCCACCGTTGGTGTGTCGCCAATGGAGGGACTTTGGAAAGCACTGATCTATAGAATCATGGACCTCATCGACCTCTGCCTCACTACCTACTTTCAGTTTGATGGACAAATATACCAACAGATCAAAGGAACACCAATGGGATCACCACTTTCAGGACTCATAGCAGAGATTGTAATGCAGCATCTAGAAATGATAGCACTCCCACGTATACAACCCAAAGTATGGATCCGGTATGTAGATGACACCTTTGTCATAATAAAAAAGGAACAACTGGAGGAAACACATGAAACCATCAGCAACATCTTCAATGGAATAAAATTCACAAGGGAAGAAGAAAACAACAACACACTACCCTTCTTGGACATTCTCATCAGTAGAGGAAATGAGGGCATTCTAGAAACACAAGTCTACCGGAAATCTACCCACGCTAACCAAGTGCTCCATTACCAAAGCAACAACCCAACCTCCCACAAGAGAAGCTGTGTAAAAACATTATTCAGATGAGCACTAATGTACTGCAGAAACCCAGAACACCAGAAAAAGGAAACAGATCATCTATACAGCATCTTCAAGCAAAATGGATACCCACTCAACTTTATCAAAAAGTGCCTGACCACCCAACCCACTACAACACAACCAACAGAAGGTATGAAAAGGATAACACTGCCATACATCAGAAACATCTCAGAAACTACCAATAGACTGTTACAACCACATGGCATCACCGTAGCACATAAACCAACCAAAACCCTTCAGAACATCGTAAGTAACCCAAAAGACCGGAGTCTTTTAAACAGGAGTTATCTACAACATACAGTGTAAGGACTGTAGCAGCCACTATGTAGGACAGACCAGTAGAAGACTAGCAGAACGCATCCACGAACACCAACTAGCAGTCAGAAGACACGATGAAAACTCCTTAATCTCACAACACATGGACAGACTCAACCATACTTTCAACTGGGAAACTGTGAGCATCTTAAACCAAGCCAAATCCAAAAACGCTAGAGAATTCCTGGAAGCTTGGCACTCAGACAAAGCAGCCATCAACAGACACATAGAGGTAAACAACATTTACATACATAAGAGACAACAGAAAAGCCAAAAGACCAGAACACCTTCTTGCCAGCAATCAACACCCAGATATGCAAAGATTAACACCAGGATTAGCACCAGAGGAACAATCAAATAGCACAATATACCCTAATCAAGGAACTATTAACTCAGTCAATCAACCAAGGAGCAAACAACAGCCCAATCAAGGAACTCCTAAGGGGAGAACAATACCTCCACCAACACAAACAGGACAAGCCATGGTATATTTTTGAGAGCAAGTCCCACTCCCTTTTTGCACTGAAGATGTTGCCTAGTCTGGCAATGAAATGTCTGCAAGAAAACAACAAGGCTCGGAGAGCAGCAAGGACCCTACAATCAATCTATTGGTATAACTTTAACCTCAACCTGCAATATCCATTCTGTAATAGCCCTGGGAGATTTTCTATATCAGTGGTCAAAATTTAACCACAAAAATTACTCCAACAGTACTGTATAACCTAGATTTTTTTTTCTGTCTTTGAGTCATTTGTGATTCCTGGTGACTGCCTGGACTAGTCCCTGTAGTTTTTGTGGTGAGATTTTTGGAAGTAGTTTGTCATTGCCTTCTTCCTAGGGCTAAGAGAGAGAATGACTGACCCAAAGTCACCCAGATGGCTTCAGCTGGACTAGAACTCACAGTCTTCCAGTTTCCAGCCTGGTACCTTAGTCACTATGCCAAACTGGCTCTCATAACCTAATTTACTGTCTCATTGGAAGACAACATCCAATGATGTTGATTATAATCCATCCAGAGTCACTTGTTGAGATGGGTGGCTATAGAAATTAAACAAACAAACAAACAAACATGTTTGATAAACCTCCATCTATTTTCATCCTTATTTTTACTCATTTCTTTTCCTTGTTAGACCTGTCAAGTATTCACTTATTGTAATTATTATACCCAGTTGCTCAGAATATATGTGGATGGTAAATGGAGAATGCCATTTGGCTCTGCCTGACTTAGCAAATTTCCCAGTTCTTCAAGTGGCTATTTTCTTTGGTAGCCTGGACTTAATTGCCATCCAGTGCTGTAGTTTGAATCGCTGTCAAAAAGCCAGAAATGTTTACTTCCAACCAATCAAAGTCCCTGGGAACATAGGGTGGCAGGGAAGGGGGGAATTGAGTTTTCTCCTTCTCTCTCACATACTCACCCTTTGTGAATGTGGCTTGGTGCATTCATTCCTACCCCAAGAAAAGATCCTCTATGGTTCCAGAGAAGAAATAAAACTTAGCTCTACTGTACCTGGGTAATACCATGAAATACTTAAAAGGCCTTATGTCTAGCACCAGGGACAGTAGATCTCCATTGGGTTTCCTTGACTGTAAGTCAAATAGAGGACAATGAAAAAAAAACTTTGATTGCTCTCCTTCCTCCTGTTAGTTGTGTATAAGCCCCATTGTGATATTTGCCTTCCTTTCATAGATATTGGGAACAGAAATATTCAATCTTGCCTTTGAAAAACGAAGTAGAGGGAGAAACTAATTATTGTTCTTGTTATATACAAGGACATTTATAGGGCGGTGGGATTTTTTTTTTAAGCTGGTGATTTTATTTTTAGGCTTTGCTAATTCTCACTCTTCTCCTAGTTCCTAGCTACCTGGCAACAGCTTACTGTCATGGCAACACAAATGTTAATGAGTGTAACGCTCAGTGTGCCCGTTTTATCTGCTTCTATGTGATATAGATACAAAGTTGTTGTGTAGCTTTGGGGCCATCATAGGCTACCAAGTTCATTTTTCCTTTTCAGTGGAAAAATACAGAGAAACTTGAGTTTGAGGTAGGGTATTGCTAACTGAGGAAGGAAATGTGAATGTGATTCACATTTGTGGCATCAATGAAGTAGGACTTGGAGACACGATTTGTTGTATAATATGACTATTGTCATTTTACTCATTTTCACTCTTCTTAGATTTGAAAGCTGCTGTTGGGATTTAGAGGGAGTCTGGAATCCTATTTTAGGATATACACCTTTCGTTCTACAGTATGTATGGTCCTCCTCATACTGTTGGGAAACATGCTACTGATGGTCGACAGTTGTGATTGGAGAGGGGTTCAGAAGTTGAAAATAGGATGTACTGGACCTTCATGTTACCCAGTGCTGGTTTAGAGCATTGGCAAAAGGAAGAAGCCCATCATAGTAGGAATAGATACAGAGTTTAGGCAAAAAGTACAAATGGGACACATTGGATGGATTTACTTTGGGTGGATGCAATCAATATGTAGGTTATGGGGAACAAAGAGGAGCCTTCTAGAGGTTCCTAGTCTCTATCCAAAAGCAGTCAAGTCAAACTCAGGGGACTGTGGGGAGGAGTCAGATGTATTCTAGCTTACTGATCTTTCTTGTGATAAGGATTAGACCACATTCCCTGCCAAGGCTTTAGAGTGGCCAGTTTAAGTTACTTTTGGTTTAGTGCTTAACCAAGCTGGTAGCTTGGAGTCTCATACTTTGCATACTCTAGAAGACCAACTTTTCCATTCAATTAAAATAGAGGAAATTATAATACAGGTGGGTAGACCTACAGCAGAAAATCTTTTAGCTCCTTACTGGAGTCTGTTGCATGCAGCCTGTCCCAGAACAAAAGGCATCCTATACACACTAGAAAAGGTAATAAGATGATACCCACAAAACTATAAAATACAAACCATGCATATACAAGACATTACTGCAGAGCTTCTCAGTAACAATGGGTCTGAATACTTGTTAACTGCCATTGTACTAAATGTATGACTACTATTGTTGTTCCTGCTTATAAGTGAGCTCACTTGAGATGTACTACATTATTCTACTTTAGGAAAAGGTCCCACATGCTACTTTATATTGGTGATGTTTCCCCTTTGGATAATACACTCTTCTCCAATCAGCTATCATTGGTGGAAATGCTCCAATAGAGGTATTCCAGCTGGGATATAGCATGAAAAATTCAGCTGGTATATTGGGACTTTAAAAATTTGATTCGATTCATTGTAGTCTTTTTGAAATAAACAATAGAAGAACAACGATCAATTGAATACACATAACTAGTGCATTTCTTCCAACTTAAAGTCTGAGGACAGATTTATAGACCAGATGTAAACGCCCTTAAGTATCTCTATGTTTCAGCCTACTTCATAAGCTACTTACATCAGAGAAGCTTTGAAAATCAGCCTGTGTAATTAGCAAATCATACTCTGTACCTTTACTATAGCTGCACAGTGGGATTGAGAGACTGAATACTTCGTACTGGGAAAAACAGTCCTTGTATCCAGAAAACCAAGAGTCAAAGGGAACAGGCCCTTTTCTAAAGCATCTACAGTACTTCCCCCCCCCCTTTTTTTTTTTTTAATATGCAGCACACATGCTGTCTTCTCTTTCTTGCAGTCTGAAGTAGTACAGTCCAGGAACATATTTACCATACGATCCCCTGTTGACTATCTCTAAGAGTATCTCATATCAAAAGCAGTCAAGTGAAATTCAGATCTGACTTGATGGTTCCTCCTCCTAGACAAGCAGAGAAAGCTAAGTGATCCATAGACAAACAAATACACTAGAAAGTAGGAATCACTGGCTGCATCATTATTTATCTCTGCTTATCTTATCCTTTCAGAGCCAATTGTCTCTACTTCTCAATCACTGGAGGAAATTAGCTAGGAGATAAGACATGTAGGGGTTAATAAGGGACAGAGAAAGCTTTTCGCACCCCATGGTTTCTGCTTCCTGTTCAGTCCCCTTCTATGAACCACCTAGCTTTTCATGTTTGCCTGCCTCTGTGTTTCTAGGGGTTCTTCAGAGCTTGACATACTGTAGGTTGATTACTTTTGATCTGATAAATGCAGTAGCCACCAGCTAGGCTTTAACATCAACTTCATTCCCAGCACTCCAGCTCAGATAGCTTGTGAATTGCTCTATGAAGGTTCTCAGTCATCCAGGTGGAATTGTCTGTAGCTTGAATCATGTCAACTGGATTCAATTAATTCATTTATTATTATTTATTTATTTATTTATTTATTAATAATTATTAATTAATTAATTAATTAATTAATTAATTTTCCACTGAGAAAATAGAAATCCAGTTGACATGATTCAAGCTACAGACTTGTGAATTGCTGTTGGAGAATTGGTTTGGCTTAGAGGTTTGTGCCTGACATGCTATTAATTTGCTCCAAGCCTTGCTTTTGAGATAAAAGGAAGCTTTAATAGCAACAGAGGTTCAAGAAATGTGCCAGGTGAGATAAAATCTACTATTAGAAGGCAAAATAGCAGGATTAAAATCCACAGATGGCTCTATTTTATTATTTCTGTCTCATTTGTTCAGTGTTTGTGCAATGTTGTATGAAATTATAAGAATGGCACATAATAGTTCTGTCTGTATGAATATGGAGCACTTGATTTTTATACGACCACTACAACTGAAAATAGGGGCTCAATAATATGTGTAGGAAACTTAGCTTTTATGTGGATTCTGGTTCCCCCCCCCCCCCAAATAGTGTATGCTTGACTAAATACTGAGTACTGTTCAGTTATTACTCTTTGTGCAATTGTTCACAAATTTACAACTGAAATTTTCACTAGTCCAGCAGATTAGTTCTAAAACATGAAATCATGCATATTATACACTGTATACACACCCACCTCCATAGCAATATTTTCAAATTATCAAAGTATTTCTATCAAGTAATTAAAAAAAACCCTAAGATCTGCATAAGATGTGACATCTGACATAAGGTGTGCCAGTGGTTAAGCTGAAGGCCAGAAACATTTAGGTTCACAGTTATATTTTTCAGCTAAAAAAAAAGAGGAAAAACTATCTTCCAGCACAGCAGTCCCCAACCTTTCTGGCACTAGGGACCGGTCGTGGAAGAAAATTTTTCCATGGACCAGGGGAGCGGGGTTTGCAGGTGGGAGCCAATCGCACGCACCGGGGGGTGGGGTTTGCAGGCGGGAGCCAATTGCGTGCACTGGGGGCGGGGTAATCATGCACACCGGGGGGCAGGGTTTGCAGGAGGGAGCCCCACAGCCCACTTCCTAACAGGCCGCAGCCCACAGGTTGGGGACCCCTGTTCCAGCACACTTCCATTCCTGCCCCAAAACTTCCACAGACATAAGATTATTTATTTAATAGGACTAAGTAAAAATTCTAAAATCCAAAAGCATCTCTCACCCTTTTTGAGCAAATCCTATATAGATAGATAGATAGATGGAGAGATAGAGGTAGAGATAGAGATATATAGTAATTATAATAAATATAAAATATATAATATTTAAAATAATATTATTTTAAATAATACTGCATATACCTTAACTTCTTTTGATTGCCCTGTAATTTATTTATTTATTTATGATGCAAAGATGTCATGAAATAGGCAGAACTGATTGGCTATGTCATGGTATGACATTATCATGTACAAAAATCAGACCATTCCTGATTGGTATCTCCCATGGGTCTAATCTACAAAGGAGCAAGAAACAATAAGGACACAGATATAATGTTGAAGCAATTAGGGCAGAGATGCTTCAAACAGGCTAGAACAAAAATAAAAAAGACTTAAGTCCTGTCACAAAGTATTTGTGTGAGAACAAACTGAACTTCACCCAAAGCTTGGTCCACATTTGTATTTATCTATAAATAAGCTCTGTTTTCATATTTTGGCATGCTAGTATGATCTAGAAGAAAAACCAAACACTGGTTATACAAATAGCAGTCAACAGTCATCCTGATCACACCTTGGAGGTACACTTTTTCTTTCCTAAAAACAAGTACCACCTGTGTGGATTGTGACAGAGTACAATACTACAGTTGCAGGAAGTGTGATGATAAAGAGAAAACCATCGGTTCTTGGGCGGTTTGACCCTTACTCAGGTATCTCAGTGAGTCAAGATGTCTGTACATTCATTCATTTTATAATTTTTACACATTTGTCATTCCTCAAAACAAATCCCAAACTGCACAGATACACACATATAAACTCACTCTCTCTCTCTCACACACACACATCTCTCTCTCTCTCTCTCTCTCTCTCTCTCTCTCTCTCTCTCTCTCTCTCTCTCTCTGCTATATTAGCTTGATTTTATCCAATTCTAACAATTGGATGTTTATAGTGTTATTGAAATTAATTGGTTCCATGCAGATTTTTCAGTTCCCAGGTTCCTTTCCTTTTTCTCCTTTCTCTTCAGCAATAGAGAGAGAGAGAGCTCTCCCCATCACTCAAACTCTGAAGATGTTGCAGCCAAGTGAGTCAACAGTAATGGAAGACCCAATTGAATTGTTTTGCAGTGATTTTTTTTCACTTCTTCATTTTCTCTCAAACAACATCCAAGATAGAGATTTCATTGTCCGCAATAATCTTCTTCACTGCTGAATTCAGGGAATTAAGAAGTAAAAGTGATAAAGTCACCTGAAACAGGAGGCATTAGCGCTCTTCGTAATTCTTTCATTTGTGTATAGAGTAGGATGTTGCTGTTTATGCCACTCTATGGAACAACAAAGCATATGTCGGTTTTTCTGGGGATTTTAAACTTTCAATTAAGTAAAAGGCAGCGAATGGTGGTGAAACAAGAGATTAAAAGTGGGAGGAGGGAACTTCAGAATTTGTTTTAAAGCTAAGTGTTTGCTTTGAGGACATGTATTTGAATATAATTAATTTGTTTTTGAAAGCAGCATTTGTACTTGAGAATAGCATTGTTGGTTTTAAACTGGGTTCTGCAGCTACACACAGCAGCTTGTGTTGTTAAAAAAAACCCTTTAGCTCTCCATATTCAACCTTTTTTAAAAAAATCCGTTCTATCGTGTCCAATTCTCGGAGACTGCCTGGACAAGTCCCTGCAGTTTTCTTGGCAAGGTTTTTTCAGAAGCAGTTTGCCATTGCCTCCTTCCTAGGGCTGAGAGAACGTGACTGGCCCAAGGTGGCCCAAGGTCACCCAGCTGGCTTTGTGCCTAAGGCAGGACTAGAACTCCTGGTCTCCTGGTTTCTAGCCTGATGCCTTAACTACTACACCAAATTGGCTCTCTTATTGAACCTTTATTAAATACTTAATTGAAAGTTGAAAGTCTTGACATTTGCAGCAGGCTCTGTGCAGGACCTACCCTTGAAAATGGTCAAGAAGTTGTCACCAAGCAACATGTAAAGGCTTGATTTTGACCTTTTGAGCCCAGAATTGCTGAGCAGTTGACCATCTTATGAACCTAACAGGCATTTAGATTAGAAGGAGAAGCTTGTTTGAAGGTGCAGCTGCTTTCCAAAGTTTGCTTATTAGTCATACCGGTGATGACCTTGTCCTGTATAACTCCCAGGCTTTGAAATCCATCGTCTTGGAGCTGACATTTGGTCCTCAATCTGTCGTATTTAGAGGTACACTTCTTCCACAATCCTTTTCACTGTTAATCAATTTCAGTAATAACGTTCATTTGTTTTAACTTTGAATACTAAATTAAGTAACAAGGCATGGTACAGTTCAAGTAAATAAATGAAAATAAATAAAATTTGGCAACCCTATTTGGAAATCAGTATTCAAAATGGATTTATAAGGCAGTTGGGTTTGTGGGAAATATGCAGGGTCCTGGCTGGTGCCTGTGTGTTTATAGACATCAGTATATACTTCAAGAATGAGGATACTGAGTTTATGCCCATGGAATTGTTCATATGAATGAAGCTAAACCACAGCATGTAAGTTATATGGGAGAAAAGAGAGAAGTTAAAAACCTACTCTTTACCTATGCATGTACAAAATAGCTTTTTTTGGCCTGAAAAGGGAATTCTTTCCAGTGATGACCCATGAGGATCAGTCTCATTATAACATTTTGATATCTGTCCTTGGAAATGAGAGTCAACCTCTTTGAGATAAAGATACAAGGCCCATGTGACAAGTCTAATAATTGTAGAATGTAGTCTCTTTATAAACATATGGTGGTGATGGTGATGGTGATGATGAAGAGGAGGAGGAGGAGATTGACCTCAGTTCTTGCTGGCCTGGAGCTGTCTCTCTGATATCTGTAGCTTGAATCATGTCAACTGGATTTCTATTTTCTCAGTGGAAACGTTTCGCTCCTTATCCAAGGAGCTTCTTCAGTCTGAGCAAAGTTGGTAAGGGAATCCTAAATATGTTTCTAGGTAGCTGTGTGACCTTACACCTGGGGTCATGGTTATATTGAGATGTATTTTGGGCCTCAGGCACAATCTTTCTCCCATGTTTCTCCCGGCTCTGTCTTCTGTGCCTAGGAAGATTAAGACAATTTCACAAGCTCAACAGCAGCATGGTGATCTTAACGATCCTCCTTTAGATAATAAAAGGACTTAAAATACATCTCAATATAACCATGACCCCAGGTGTAAGGTCACACAGCTACCTAGAAACATATTTAGGATTCCCTTACCAACTTTGCTCAGACTGAAGAAGCTCCTTGGATAAGGAGCGAAACGTTTCCACTGAGAAAATAGAAATCCAGTTGACATGATTCAAGCTACAGACAATTCCACCTGGATGACTGAGAACCTTCATAGACGTCTCTCTGATATGTAATTCTCAAAACTCCTAGCATTGTACTAATGAATTAAAGTTTAAGTTATATAGCTAGAAGAGCCACCATACATACATACATACATACATACAGAGAGAGAGAGAGAAAATAGCATTGCTGGACAAGACCAAAACTTTAAGTTGAGAAAGCAAGTGGCATCAATGCACCCGTATGTGTGTGACCCTTTTGGACTGAAACTTGCACTATCTCTTAGTACTTCAATGCTGGCTAGGGCATGGAATTTAACAACTTATTGCCCATTCCTGCATTCAGCCTTAATCCCAGTGCCCAAAGGCTGGTCTGGTAGAATATTTTTATAGTGCTTCTTAATCATGCTAAAGATCTCCAAGGTTGCTGGATCTTTGATATTCTTCAGTAAAATGAATGTCCAAAAATCTCTGCCTAACTCATATGGAGTCATGATGACTTGCATTTGTGAATTAGCCATCACAAATTAATTACCATAGTTAGAGCTTCCATATGTCAGCCCAAGGACAAAGCTATTCATTCATTCACTCACTTACAGACCTCAGACGCAGTACTTTTCTGTACAGCCTGTTCACACATTTGGCTGATGAAATATCATGATGAAGTTAAATATATGAAACAGCCTGGTGTTCCACGATAGAATTTATTTACCAACTTCAGTTGTTTGAATTCTGATTATATGTGTAGCTACAACATGAATACACAGATTTTTTTTTTCCAGCAGCTGAGCTGAACATAACCCTAGCTCCACTGATCTGTGCTCCAGAGCTTAGCTCCACTGATCTGTGCTCCAGAGCTTAAACTTTAAGGCTTTTCTTTCCGCCCTCCTGATTTAACTGATACTTGGCTGGTTCTTGATGGCATAACATTTTTTTTTAGCTGGAAACTGCTTATTTCCACCTCACTAGTATCATCCCTTACAACATCGTGGACCAGGTTCAAAACCAAATGGAGCCTGTAGAAAGCCTACTTCATCCCTTCATCCTACTGTCCATGGTCCTACTCACTTTCTGAACAAAGATCACCAGTCTTTCAAATGGGAAACATCTACCTTTCATGCCCAGGAACCTCTTGCTGGCAGTGTCTACATGCACAGCACAGTCATAGACAATAGACTCAAAGCTTCAAGTGGCATCTTTGACCCTGATATCCCCCATATCAGTTATTCAGGGACTGCCTGCTCACTTTTAAGAAACATGGGCTTCCATAAATAATAATTTTGGGTTCTACTGAATATTTTGCAGGGTTATGTTCTTGGCTAACCCTACCCAAATCTCCCATGTTGTTTCTAAGGCTTCTTCAGAGTTACAGCTTACATGTTCCCTTCTTCTAAAAAAAGGGGGCAATTAACAGTATTCCTTTAGAGAACTGCACTCCAGTCTTCTGTATACTGGAGAAGGTACTTTACTGTTCCTAAGAAGGATGATGAACTCAGACCTATTTTGGACCTTTGCCATCACAACTTTTTTTGAGAACACTATCCTTTCAGGAAGATATCCACTGTTTCTGTCTTTTCCCTCTTGTACAAGGTGGGTCTTGCATCTAAAGATTTGCAGGATGCATTTTTTTCCACAAATCTATATTGCTACTTGCTTTGCTTTTTGGTAGATGGGTCCATTTAGGCTTTTTTCCCCTGTTGGTTCTTTACTCTGCTTCTAAGGTATCATTTTGTTTTCTTATCTAGGTGATGGGCTGTTCCTTGTCTATTCCTGTACCAAGCTATCTCAACACATACCAAAGTGCTTCTGGTCTTATAGAGCCTCAGTCTCTAGATCAAGTAAGAGTACTCTTTCTCTTCTCCTCTTGCAGCTTATCCAGTTGATAAGGACAATGAGAGATACCATCAGAGATCACATTCCTACTATAGCTGCAACTCTGTAGACTTCCAGAACTTTTTCTCCAGATACCTTCCCCCAAAAGAGTCACAGTCCATGTCATTTTCCCAACTACTAAACCACATGGTAGCTCTGACTTCAGTGGTTTGCTTCACTTGTTTTCACATGTGCCCCCTTTAAGCACAGTATCTCCTTTCTACATCTTCAGGCATGGACATACCTTCAGGCATGTGTAAGAAATTCCTCTAGTGGCTGATTTCAAATGATCTCACCAGAGATGTTCCTCTCATGACTCCCTCCCCAGTGAAAGTGTACCTTTGGTCTCCTCCTCCTTTAACTTTTTAGGAAATCTCTCTCTTTATTTTCCTCACCTGCTAATGAAGTATTTCATGAAAGGCTAAGCACATCTCTGTCCTCTGGCATCTCTGCTGTTTCCAACCTGGAGCCTCTCCCTGGTCCTATCTATGTTAATGGCAAAACCATTTGAGCATAGGGCAGACATCCTGATCCTCCTTTCTGTTCAATGGACATCAGCTTTTTAAGCTGAAGAACTATGTGCTATATGAAGAGATCCTCTCTTTTATTTTATAGGTACAGTGTTATTTATTTCTTAGATGTGTATCTCACTTTTCCTGAAAGAGCTCCAAGCAGGACTCCCTCTTTCAATTTTTCTCCTCAACAACCACCCATGAGGTAGATTGAACTGAAAATTTGTGGTTGGCTCATATTCATACAATATGCTTTTGTGTGGACTGCTGCATGGCACCATTGTGACTTTCAAGGACCCTTTAAAGGGCATGGTCTCCACCCCCAGCATCTATAGAGGCAGCTATTGTAGAGAGTAAGGAAGATGACCTTGATGGAGATATGCAGGAACTCTTACTTGGGCAAAAGAAGTTGAAGCATTTTTAAAGTTCAGAACAATGAGATAACATTCGGAAGTGGCTCAGGCAGATGCCTCCCCAAGGAGGAGGTATAGCCCAATCAGACTTGCAACATTCTGTTATTATAGCCAATCACAATAAAAGTAGTTTTAGCCTTCCGGTAGAGTTGATTTCCTGGTCTGGTCTACCTAGTGGGGCTGACAACTATCAGGCTTTGTTATGAACTGACCAAATATCATACCACCTATTGATCCACACTCATTTCACAAAAGAAGTAGCAGCAGTCTTCATCTGGGACTTCCCCTACCAGAGTTACGCCAGGTGGAGTCAGGACAGCCTCCAGAGAGTCCTCTGAGGAAAAGAAATCGGTGCCTCTTCAGGACCATAATTCATGGAAGACAGGGAAATTATAGTCCCCACTAAGGAAGGAGCTGAGGGTGAACTCTTCTCAAGAACGAAATAGAAACAGCTGGAGATGTTGAAAGCTAGAACTCACACTACTTTCACTTAGAGTGTAGAGTGGAGATAATTCAGGCTGCAAAAGCAGTGATGCAGTGAGCAGCTAAGATTAAGAACTGGCAGAAGCATGAGTGCCCTGGGTGATTAATTTAAGATTAATTTAAGCAGCACTCAGTGGGGGTGGAGGGAGACACCTTGCTTGGCAGATTTTAAACAAGCTTGCTATCCATTCTCATTGTTTGCTGAGTGCATCTTGATAATCTTGCTGAGTGTATCTTGAATCTTCATCAAGTGACTTTAGAACCATGTGCCTCAAGTATTACAACCGCCTCTTCTTGCCTGCCCCGTGGACCAGATTGCTGCCCTGAGAATCCTAATGCAATTTCATTGTAGGCACTGACTGTGCTTCTAGTAAGCTGCTTCCCTTCTCCTATTCTCTACCTGTTGCTTTATTGGTTCTTCTCAACTCCACTAACTGCATCTCTGCCAGAGGAATTTATACCTATTGCTGGTATAAACAGATGGCCACATGGATTCAGCCCTCCACTTTGGTCCAGCACTATAGATTGGACCTCTACTCTCAAGAGATGCAACCTTTGGGATTTATATCTCTCTTCAGGCAGCTTATGACAACCAAGGCCTCTTCCAAGTGAGAAGCTTCCTATTCATCTAAATGAGTATGAATACCTGTAGCTACAGGAATCTGAGAGGTTTTCTGTGAATTGGCACAACCTACCCTACCACCTGCCTGGTCTTAGATCACTCCAATGTTTCTTAAGGTCTGCTGTGTTAGTCTCATCAATCAAAGGGGTTGGCTGTATAGTTTAGAAAGATCTGAACCTGTAATGATATGTGGGAAACTATCTTGGGAGACAGGGCAATGAGACCCAACCAAGGGAACAGTCAGATAGAAGGCAGCTTATCCCACAGCAGAAATGTGGGTGGGGCAAGAGGCTCAGAAGAGACCCTCCCTAGTTTTGGGGCTGTAAAGAGGACCGGGGGAGAGTAGTACCTTCAGACTTGTAAGATTCTGTTAATGTAACTCTCATGGGGGGCTCGGATTTAGAGTCAGAAGACTAAGAAGGGCAGCCAGCTCCTGAAATGGCCTTGGAGGACGAGCAGTCAGCTCCGGGGTCACCGGACGAACAGCCGCCTGAGCAGGCAGAGGAGGTGGGGCTGGCCAGCGATGAGTGGGGACAGCTGCCGCAGCTCAGGGAAGAGGAGAACTCGGAATTGCTACCCCCTCCCTATGCAAGAGCATGGAGAGCAGAAAGAAGAGCAGAACAGAGGAAATCCGCGAGGTTACTCGCAAGGAAGCAGTCTCGCCCTCCTAAATGAGCCCCACCGGGGCTGCTCTTATTTAAGAAGAGCTATGAGCTCGAGACTGTTGTTGGAAACAACTGTTCACTAACTCAGACTCTCTGTGCCTTGCCTTTTGACTCTGAACCCGGACCGGCTGACAACCTCACTAATGCTTTGGACCCCTGGATTTGCCTGACCATTCTTGTGCCTGCTCCTTGGACTTTGAACTCTTTATTTAGGCATGTTTGCTGGACTTGTGAGAACTTGGTTGCTTTTGCATGCGTGTGTTTGCACATAACTTTTCATTGCTGCTTGCTATAAGTAAAAGTTTGCAACTGTTGGAATCCGGCAAATCAAGCAGGCCTCAATAACATATGGTTGTGGTTGTAAACTGCCCAGAGTCTACCACGGTAGAGATGGGCGGGGATAAATCCAAATAATAAATAAATAAATAAATAAGGGTGATTGCTCTAGGAGGCAAACTCTGTGCTACTAGAGGAAGCTGCTTGTTGCCCCTCCCACTTCCTCTTCTCTCTCTCTGATTCTTCCACCATCGAGGAGGAAGCAGCATGTGGCTGCTCCTCTCCATGGACAGGCCATGTGCTAGGCCTCAAACCCCTTTCTCCCTTGCAGCAAACAGGGCCAGAGGTATACAGTTTAGGGAACAGAAAGAAGAACTGAAACCAATTATCTACTGAAATGGCTGTACCTGGACTGAATAAATGTAAGAAGTCTTTTGTACTTACTTTTTGTACCTGCAATGTCTAAGCGTGTGTTTCTTTATGCTTGGGTGGGCTAAAAGTGTAAGAATAAGAACCTGAATCTCTCTAACATGCTCACAGGCTGTATTTTTAAACAATATTCCTTTTTCTGCCCACGAGTTTACAGAACGTTAAGCTCTGCTCCATTCACTGGTTCTAACAGGCCACTGAATGATCTTCAGCAACTACCTCTTATGTATTTGTGTGTGCCTGGCCTGAGACAGGACAGTAACCTTACAATAAAGTAGAATTAGCTCATCTGGTTGTGTTTCCTGTTTGGTCTACCTCGTAAGGCTGACAGAACCCATGTGAGGGCAAGAGCTGGAAAGGTCCAAAGCAAAGGGTCTGAGGCCAGACTGGTCCATTACAATAACAGTGCACAGGTCCAACAACTTACCCTGCTGAAAAACATTTTTTTCTCATTTGCAAGCCAGGTGAAAAGGGTTTGGTGAAAAGGATTTGAATGTGAGGACTGCTATTATCCTAGAGTTTGCGGTAGCTGATTTTCTTCATATTGAAGGCTTTTCTAGTATCCACAATAAAAATACTGTATCAGAGTTGTGTCCTTGAATCTCTGGCTTCAAACCTTCTAGTTTGAGAGCCAGTTTGGTCTAGTGGTTAAGGCAATGGGCTAGAAACCAGGAGACCGAGAGTTCTAGCCCCGCTTTAGGCATGAAAGCTGGCTGGGTGACCTTGGGCCAGTCCCTCTCTCAGCCCAACTCACCTCACAGAGTTGTTGTTGTGGGGAAAATAGGAGGAGGAAGGAGTACTAGATATGTTCCCTGCCTTGAGTTATTTATAAAAAATAATAAAGGCGGGATAGAAAATAAATAAAATAAAAAAAATAAAAAATAGTTCAAGTTCTGGTCTGGGAGCAGCTAATATAGTTGCCATTATTGTTCCACTTTCTGAAACTGAATATTTTATAACCTCCTCCCCACAGGTGTATTTAATTCTGCTGGGCAAAGCATCTTTTTTTCCAAGAGTTCTACAAGTATGTTGCCTCTTTTCCCCTCTATGAATCTTTCACTCAGGAACATGGAGGCTTTGAATGCTGCTGGGCTCTGGCATTAGCAATGACATTAGCAGGGAGAGGGGGAATGTAATTTTCCCAGAACATCTTTATTTCGCTATCAATCTTGGAAATGTAGAGAAAAGGGAAAGAGAGATTTTCTCTCCCCCCCCCCCCCACATTTGATATACAGTAACTTCAGCAGCAGCCAGAACCAGGTAAGCAAATGGAGTGAGGAGCAATGAACAATCGATTTTCTTTTCCATCTTGGACTGCTGATTTGAAGTAAATTAGACTGTGTGTGGAATACAAGTATGCATTATTGGTATGCCAGATTCACATCAGGTAATGATGAGACTTTGCAATGTCATTAATAGCTAAAAAGATCCAGTGATCTCTTCCAATAGAGAAACAATCTGCACCCCAATGCAAACAAGCAGGAATATCACTGCTAGCAGAGATACAATAGATCAGTGGCAGGACTCCCAAATCATCTCTGAAATCCTAATATGAAGCCATTTAGATATATGGGGAAAAAGGTACAGGTAGTCCTCAACTTACGACCGCAACAACTTACAATGGAAATTCCGGTCCCAATTGTGGTCGTAAGTCGAGGACTACCTGTACAGAAGCCTTTTTTCTGGGGAGATTTCTTCCACTCTGATTTTGATAAGAGCTAGTTGTGATTGCTCACCATACTCATCTTAAATGCTGGTATAGGCTTATAAGTCTGAATAATGAAATCAGTAGGGCTGTGCAGAAATCTGAATTCAAAGGGCAAAATGAGATTCAGAGCATGCATAGTTGCACATGTGGCACTGGTCAGGAATGCCTTCAACTGAACATGCCTGGTTTAAGCTGTTGCCAACAAGTGCTGTGCAAAGTGGTATTAACCTAGGTGATGTGTGAACTAAAAAGACACAAATGGATTTTATTTTGCCTCTTCGGTGATAGTTCAGGTATTTTCCCCTGTAGAGAATTCCTTTCCTAATCCAGGTCCAAAGCTGCAGGTATGTCACTTATGCTCTGTGCTTTCCTTTAGAGACTATTCTCATTCTTACAAATAACCAGACTAAATAAGACATTTGGAACAAGTGAAGAAAATGATTTTAGTCTCCTAAAAGGGAATATATTAAAGTGATATGCATCTGTGTACCGCAAACGTTAGCACAGAATGGTGCACCATTCTATTTAAATGTAACCGATCTGGTGTAGATGGTCTTCTGTCTGACCAGTTTTGGGCATCTGATAGTCAACAGATATATCTGTTTCAGCAGTATCCTCAGTTGCTGGGTCGCCTTGCTCAGCCAGATTGGCCATTGGTATGACGGATTGTAAAAAGATTTCTTATTTCAGGTATGTCTTTGGAGCAACAAAATCTTCTGCATCACTGATATAGTAGCTGTAGATTGGTTATTCTTTAGTCTTCTCTGCTGGCTTGTTCTCAGATTTTGTCATGCTTTTGATCTTGCCTTCTGGTTTGTTGTTTCTAACACAACCGAGAATGCTGGTTGTGGGTCAGCTCTCCTACCTGGTTCATATCTATTGCTCTCCCCCGAAAAATTTTGCAACTGTAATTTCATACAAGGAATTTCTGATGCAGGATCTAATGCATCCTTGACAAACTAGACCTCCATAAAATGTAGTATACAGTAGATATATCCTTAGAAACATTTTGACAACTAAAAGGTTTTATGCAACTTTCCTGATGATGCAGGTTTAATTTTCTGAAAGCTCTAATTTATTTATTTATTTATTTATTTACTTACTTACCAGATTTATCACCACCCATCTCCCCCGAGGGGGACTCTGGGCAGTTTACAACAGAATATAATTCATTAAAATACGATTATAAATAGACTAAAATACACATTAATTGACAATTTATAAATTTATAATATAAATTTATATTTATATAATAAATATAATAAAATCCAAATGGCAGAATCTTCTTAAGTCCATGGGGAAGGGCACTCCAGGGCCACCCTAAGGCACTAGCCATCCCCAAGAGTGTACTTTCTCCTTCCTGCCCCAAGCATATTGACACAACCAGGTTTTGAGTTTTTTCTGGAAGTCCAGGAGCGAGGAGGACTGTCTTATCTCCGGGGGAAGAATGTTCCATAGGGCAGGGGCTACAGCAGAGAAGGCACGCTTCTGTAACCCGGCTAGATGGAATTCTTTAACTGATGGGGTCCGTTGCATGCCCTCTCTGCATGCAGAGCTTAGAAGGAGATTTAATGCACATTAGTGCTTGAACTTGAATGTGCAGAAAGGAATCTGGCTGTTGTCTTAGCCCCAACTAACAGGTTCACATGCTGCCATATATGATAAGCTTTCTCTTTGATTTGCACATATGCCTATGAATTGTACTTAACCTGAACCAAAACAATTTGCTTTGTGTTGTTGTTTATTCGTTCAGTCGTTTCCGACTCTTCGTGACTTCATGGACCAGTCCACGCCAGAGCTTTCTGTCGGCCGTCACCATCCCCAGCTCCCCAATGGTTGAGTCCGTCACCTCCAGAATACCATCCATCCATCTTGCCCTTGGTCGGCCCCTCTTCCTTTTGCCTTCCACTTTCCCTAGCATCAGCTTCTTCTCCAGGGTATCCTGTCTTCTCATTATGTGGCCAAAGTACTTCAGTTTTGCCTTTAATATCATTCCCTCAAGTGAGCAGTCTGGCTTGATTTCCTGGAGTATGGACTGGTTTGATCTTCTTGCAGTCCAAGGCACTCTCAGAATTTTCCTCCAACACCACAGTTCAAAAGCATCTATCTTCCTTCGCTCAGCCTTCCTTATGGTCCAGCTCTCGCAGCCATAGGTTACTACAGGGAATACCATTGCTTTAACTATGCGGACCTTTGTTGTCAGTGTGATGTCTCTGCTCTTAACTATTTTATCAAGATTTGCCATTGCTCTCCTCCCAAGAAGTAGACGTCTTCTGATTTCCTGGCTGCAGTCAGCATCTGCAGTAAACTTTGCGCCTAGAAATACAAAGTCTGTCACTGCCTCCACTTTTTCTCCCTCTATTTGCCAGTCATCAATCAAGCTCGTTGCCATAATCTTGGTTTTTTTGAGGTTTAGCTGCAACCCAGCTTTTGCACTTTCTTCTTTCACCTTCGTCATAAGGCTCCTCAACTCCTCCTCGCTTTCAGCCATCAAAGTGGTATCATCTGCGTATCTGAGATTGTTAATGTTTCTTCCAGCGATTTTAACTCCAGCCTTGGATTCCTCAAGCCCAGCATGTCGCATGATGTGTTCTGCGTACAGGTTGAATAGGTAGGGTGAGAGTATACAACCCTGCCGTACTCCTTTCCCAATTTTAAACCAGTCCGTTGTTCCGTGCTCTGTTCTTACCGTTGCTACTTGGTCGTTATACAGATTCCTCAGGAGGCAGACAAGATGACTTGGTATCCCCATACCACCAAGAACTTGCCACAATTTGTTATGATCCACACAGTCAAAGGCTTTAGAATAGTCAATAAAACAGAAATAGATGTTTTTCTGAAATTCCCTGGCTTTCTCCATTATCCAGCGGATATTGGCAATTTGGTCTCTAGTTCCTCTGCCTTTTCTAAACCCAGCTTGTACATCTGGCAATTCTCGCTCCATGAATTGCTGGAGTCTACCTTGCAAGATCTTGAGCATTACCTTACTGGCATGTGAAATAAGTGCCACTGTTCGATAATTTGAACATTCTTTAGTGCTTCCCTTTTTTGGTATGGGGATATAAGTTGATTTTTTCCAATCTGATGGCCATTCTTGTGTTTTCCAAATTTGCTGGCATATGGCATGCATCACCTTGACAGCATCATCTTGCAAGATTTTAAACAGTTCAGCTGGGATATCGTCGTCTCCTGCTGCCTTGTTATTAGCAATGCTTCTTAAGGCCCATTCAACCTCACTCTTCAGGATGTCTGGCTCTAACTCACTGACCACACCATCAAAGCTATCTCCAATATTATTATCCTTCCTATACAGATCTTCCGTATATTCTTGCCACCTTTTCTTGATCTCTTCTGCTTCTGTTAGGTCCTTACCATCTTTGTTTTTGATCATACCCATTTTTGCCTGGAATTTGTAGTGATCTGAACTACAGTCAACTCCAGGTCTTGTTTTTACCGACTGTATAGATGTCCGCCACCTTTGGCTGCAAAGGATGTAGTCAATCTGATTTCGGTGTCGACCATCTGGTGAAGTCCATGTATAAAGTCGTCTTTTAGGTTGTTGGAAGAGAGTGTTTGTTATGCACAGTGAGTTGTCTTGGCAAAATTCTATCAGCCTATGTCCTGCTTCATTTTGTTCTCCCAGACCATGCTTGCCTGTAATTCCAGGTGTCGTCTGACTACCCACCTTAGCATTCCAGTCTCCTGTAATGAAAATAACATCTCTTTTTGGTGTATTATCTAGTAGGTGCTGCAGATCCTCATAGAACTGATCTACTTCTGCTTCTTCAGCATCTGTGGTTGGGGCGTATATTTGGATCACTGTGATGTTAAATGGCTTACCCTGAATTCGAATTGAGATCATTCTATCGTTTTTTGGATTGTATCCAAGCACTGCTTTAGCCACTTTATTATTAGTTATGAAGGCTACTCCATTTCTTCTGTGGTCCTCTTGTCCACAGTAGTAGATCTGGTGGTCATCTGATGTGAAGTGGCCCATCCCAGTCCATTTCAGTTCACTGACACCTAAAATGTCTATATTTAATCTTGACATCTCACCAATAACCACATCCAATTTGCCCTGGCTCATAGATCTTACATTCCAGGTTCCTATGGTGTGTTGATCTTTAGAACATCGGATTCGTCGTTCACCACCAGCACCGTCGGCCGCTAGCCGTCCTTTCGGCTTTGAGCTAGCTGCGTCATCACATCTGGGGCTAGTTGAACGTATCCTCTGTTCCTCCCCAGTAGCATTTTGACCATCTTCCGACCTGGGAGTCCCATCTTCCGATGGTATACCGACATATCTTTGGTTGTACTGATCCATTTAGTTTTCATGGGAAGAATACTGGGGTGGGTTGCCATTACCTTCCCCAGGGATCGTATTTAGTCTGACCTCTCTGCCACGACCTTCCCGTCTTGGGTGTCCCTTCACGGTTTAGCTCATGGTTTCATTGAGGTGCTCAAGCTCCAGCACCACGACAAGGTAACGATCTCCTTTGCTGGAGACTACAGTATTATTTTGAATTGGACAAGGAGAATCAGGCTGTCAAAGGCTTCTAGTCATAATTACTATTTATTGCTCCCAGTATTAGAGGCAGCAGGCTTTTAGTATTGCAATGATCATGAATCTAAATCATAAATATTTTGGACACATAGTGGCAAAGTCACTGGAAAATACTTTGATGCTTGGAAAAAATGAAAAGCAATTGAAAAAGAGGCGACCAGAAATGAAGGTGGCTAGATGCTATCACTGATAACACAAGCATGAACTTACAAGAACTCAGAGAAGCAGTTACTGACAGGTAGTCCTGATGAACGGATGTCCATCCGGTTATAAAAAGTCAGAAGCAACTGAATGACTAAACAACAGTAACAATTAATGAAAGAATATTATTGCTTTCAAACCCTATATGAGTTTCTAGCTGTCAGTGCTTTCTACCAGACAAAGTAATTCAATTCTCTTGCTGCTCCATATTCCCAAGCAGATACAAGAAGGTTAGATAAGTAGATTTGCTGCAGAGAATTAAGAAGCCATACAATCAAAGTTCTCTAATAGCACCCTGAATCCTGTCCTGTATCTATGTCACTCCATAGGTTTAAATCCTGTGTGGCTGTTTATTTCCTGACTTTGAAGTTTTCTGCTATTTGTTGCCTGTTTACAAAACAGTTTTCTTTGGTGTGAGAATCAGAGATCCTGCCTCACCAGCTTCAACCCTTCACCAGCTGGTCACATGGGAAAGGAATATTGCACTAGGTGGGATTTTGAACTGATTCTCTTTTTGTAGAAGTGTATCTGTATGCATGCATTCCCATGTACTATTTATTTATGTACCTCCCACAAGAAACACCTGATTTCAGGTGCTTCAAAGTATGAATCCAATGCAATGTGATATAATACAAAACCCTCTAATAAAGCAGAACAAATAGTCTTGTGGTGCCTTAAAGACTAACACATGTATTATCACAAAAGTTTTCAAATGATGAAATGGACTATGATCCATAAAAACATAGCCAATAATGTGCTAGTCTTTAAGATGCCACAAAACGTATATTTGTTGCAAAAATTAATACAGTTACTCCATTGGAAACTCTCATAAAGTAATTTACTATACATTAATTTAATCATCTGCTTCCCACTTAGAAATCAGTCTCTGAAATGAATTATTTACAAATAAAAAATATGAACATTTGCATGCCCAAATGTTTGAGCCTTCTGTAAAGCATAGTGGAGTGGTGTAAGTGTGAGTGTGCACACCTGCATTTCCTCTATTGAGTTAAGGTAGGCAGATTGGACTGCCACAGTGCAGTGTGGCAGCATGACAACAGCAGCTATGGGACTGTTTTCACATTCAGTTCCCATACAGTTGGTTCTTTATTTAGAAGCAGTCTGGTCGCCAATACAGAAATATTTTACAATTAGATTAATGCTGTTGGAACCTACCATGGACCACTTATTAGGGTAAGTAAAGGTAAAGGTTCCCCCACACAGTTGTGTCCAACTCTAGGGGCTGGTGCTCATCTCTGTTTGTTAGCCAAAGAGCCAGCGCTGTCCGAAGACGCTTCCGTGGTCATGTGGCTGGCATTATGCACATGGAATGCTGTTACCTACCCACCGAATTGGTACCTATTTATCTACTTGCATTTGCATGCTTTCAAATTGCTAGGTTGGCAAGAGCTGGGGCGAGTGCGGGAGCTCACTCCCTCACGCGGGGCTAGGGTCTTGAACCTCCGAACTTATGACCTTCCTATCGACAAGCCTGGTGTCTTAACCACTGAGCCATCGCACCCCATACTTATTAGGGTACCAAATGTATTATTGATCTGATTTAATTTTTAAACTCTGTACAGTTTAGAAATTGTATATTGGAAATAGATTCATATTAGATATTTAAATCATACAAATAAACAATGTCACCCTTCCCCAGTCTGTTCTCTTCTTCCAAATCTATTGGGTAAGGCTGTTATAATCTGTTAACACACACACATACACACACACGAACACACACACATAAACACATACAGAGGCATTGTAAGACAAATTATTTTGCTTGTAGTTAGATAAGCAATCGTAGCCATACACTGAAATTGCAGAACAACCTGATCTTACATAAAGATTAGTTTATTTTTAGTAAATTGATAGCATCTGGATTAGAAGGGCTTTTTCATTCATCGGGAAATGTAAAAGAAATGCCCTCTTGTCACCAATGAAGATGGCTGCTGCAATATACATCTCCAAACATGAATCTAACAAAATGTTACACCATAAATCTTCCCAGGGAAAAAGATGAGTTTTCTGACATAAGTGGATGAAGTTTTTAGAGGCTGTAGGACTTAGGATATTTGTATTTGCTTATTATAAAGTGTATACAAGAAAGTTGCTGGACAAAACATTGTAAAGTAGTTTAAAGCTGAAATCTGATGGCTTTGTGAGACTGAGTAGCACAGTAAGAAATAAATGTCTTCCATACTTTAATATCCCTAATATTTAACTTGTCATAATTGGGTTTAAATTCTAGATCTCTTCCTTGTATCTTGCAACAAAATAAATGTGCCCATTCTCTCCCTGGTCTTGAGAGTGGGGAATACATGATCACTGTTTACATAACAGTAATGTTTGACCCAAGAATGTTTTTGATTTGATTTTTAAGATACAGGTAAGTCTTGATTAGTGTGTCTAATGAATCCCATGAAATGGTCGCATTATTCGAATTTGCACTACTCGAAATGATATTTCTATGGAAAATAGGATAATTGTTTGCAGCTCAGTGGAGCTCAATGCAGCTCAACACTGAAATGCAGCTTTTCAATATACCAAGCAGTCTCCCTGGATTGGTTTGTATGGACAGGCTGCCCAGGGACAATACTGTCAAGAGCTACCACAGTTTTTGTATTCCAAAAGTCACCTAGGCCCTTAACTGAACTGCGCACCAAGCCCTTGAGATTGACTTGAAAGTGCACTGGGATACACACAAGCAGAGGCAACTTACACTCGACTTCGTTACACAGACCAAAATACAGATTCCTTCTCTGGCTAGTAAAGAGGTTGGAAAGAATTCACATCTGCATCTTTCCCTACCTTGTTTCAGAGAAACAGTCCGCAACGCTTCTCTGTTCACCCCCTAACCTGCTTACAGTATATCTATTCTAAAGAACAAGTTTTGGCTTGAGATTTTCAGTTTGGGGAGAGCTGTTAATTCTTAACCCTTACTTACTATTTCATTCAGCAGCAATTACGGGCAGGCAGGCAGGTGCAATTGCTTCTCTGCAACGGAGGAAAATAGTCGATCCCATTTGTAATAGTTGCACCATCAGCTATTTGGTACCTGGATTCTTCATCAGAGGCTTATAGTTGAAGAAAGTAAGCTGTAGCAAACAGGAGTTTGGCATTTACTTCTCAACAGACCTTAGTCAAACACTTAACAGAATAATGAAGAGTAAAAATAACCAAGAAGTAGGCAGATACATCAATGAGGTTGTCCTGCACACCTTCAGGTTTAACCAGATATTTAAAACCCAGGCAAAAAAAGCACACCAGTTCATGAAACAGTCATTCTGCGCATGAGTGTGGACACCTGGCATACTGCCAGACTCAGCCAGATTTGTAATTAGTGTCTGCTAAACAGCCATATGTGGCATCCCTTTCAATCAATGCTAAGTCTCACTGTTCTGGCTTGGCAGCAAAGAGCATGAATGAAAAATCCATATGCATGCATGCTTATGCTTGTGCTTCCCTGTATAATCCATCTGTGTCATGAGTGTCCTCCTGCCAAGAAGGGGATAGATGGCTACAGTCTAGGTTGCACACACTCCATGTTGCAGTAGATGTGGGCATTCTAGTCTTGATGTTTAAACCTCAATAAAATAGTTAATTGTTTTGGTGTATTGAGTGGAAATCAGCATAATCTATATACTACTAAAATTCTCACTGTGTTTGTCTGTTTGTACCCTCAAGTTAGCCCAAACAGTGCATTATACCACAGCAATTTTTGAATCAAGGTACCTAAAATCCACTGACTTAAAGTATGCGTAAAAAATCCAGGACCCGTTACTCCTGTGGAATTGAAATTTCCACGATGTTCGGACCAGTTTTATTCGCAAAGTTGTGGCAGTTGCAACGTCCCCGCAGTCACGTAATTGTGCTTTCTGACACTCCCTGCCAGCTTCCCACAAGCAAAGTCAATGGGGAAGCCGGCAGGAAGATGGAAGTTGCTCCTGTTGCCACTGCTTTTTTGCCTGCCCGTGGTCATTCTGTTGATCTCTTTAGGTAAGTAAATATTGACTTATTATTGAAGTTCGTTTGCCACTACAATTATTTTTCTATTTATGATATATACTCTTCTTAGATGATCCCGGGACCATCCAGCATTGGGGTAAAAAAATATTTGTTGCTTATTCATTCAGTTGCTTCCGACTCTTCGTGACTTCATGGACCAGCCCACACCAGAGCTTCCTGTCGGCCGTCGTGGCGACGGTCAGCCTAAATATGGCCAGCCTAAAATTTAATGTTCATTCTGGCCATATCAGACTGCACTATCCTTCTCTCAAAGGATGACCCAACAGGTCACAGGGTTGTCTAGTATGCTTACATCAGTCAAGTGATACTGACATCAGGTGAGAAGTAAAGAGATCCTTACAGGTAGGACCCCTCTCATCCAAGGATGTGTACCGCTATATGCAGAATCTGCTGAAGCAGCTTCCCTACCACCACCACCACTCACACATTATACAAGCCAAGATTTTGAACCCGATAACTAGAGTCAGCACACACTCAGAGGATTTTTGTTGCTTTTGAGCATCAGCAATGCTTCACTTACACTTGTCTTTTTATATCTTTTTAAAACATGATACACGAATGTGAATGCTCTACTAAATGACTGAGCTTATCTGGAAATGACCCTGTGTTACACCTTTTCCAGTCTGGTTGCCTAAATGAGAAGAGAAATTATAAAAGTCACCAGGAGGAAAGAGAGAGATGCAAATGAATTTAAAATAATTTCAACCACTGTTTGCAGCAAAGGTGTTTGCAGCAAAGTGTATTCAGTGTATGGAGGAGAACCTCTTAGAGCAATGTTTCCCCATGCTGGCTGGGGAATTCTGGTAGTTGAACTCCACACATCATAAAGGCAGTCCTAGAGGGTTACATCTGACTTAATTTGTTAGCAAAGTTATTTGCATGCTTAATTTTTTAGCTATTTTTGCACTTACGTATTTATTTTTACAGCATATCTACATGTTCTGTCACTTTAGTGGTTAAGCCAGTTTGTGCTTTTCATTTGCTCTGAAAAACCTTGGCTAATACAAGATGAAAAAGTAAAGCTCACTCTTAATTCTTTAAATCTATCTGGATTTAACTTGAAGCTTCTGATTAGAATTTCTGTTGTCAAAAACAGTGATAAATATGTTTTTACTTTCTGCATGCCCATGTTCTTTATGAAGTATTAGGCAGTGTTTCCACATGTTTGTGAAACAGTAATTTTCTTCTGTTGGGGTTAGAGCAGAATGATTGAGTCAGTGAGTTTGGTACATTATGACTTAGGACATTGTGTGAAGCAGGTTATATATTCTGGTGGTTGTATGAAGCAATTATTTTTAATATGCTTGGGTTGTCATTATGCTAAAACGCAGCTGTGAGGTCTATTATACTGCTGTCAATGAATGTAAATACTTTATACATGCATGTTTTTTAGTTGCAGGAACTAAAAAAGTAAATGTCAGAAACTGAAACTGAGACCTCAATTTTGCAACTGGAGTGTTGAAATGTGATAGTCTTTCACCTTCTTCCATAATTTCTTGCTAAAATGTTCATTGTACTTTGCATTTTATTTACTTTGTTTTTTTTTCCTGGATTGGAGAAAAATAATAATATAATGATATAAACATACAAAATGTTCCCCAATTGTTTTGGAATATGTTTAATATGGTGACTTCTATGACACATCATGGGATGGTTTGTATTCAAGAGAAGGAACAAAAATTGATGTTATTAACAATATTTTACTGCAAATGCTGTCCTCGCTGACTTTATTAATGTGATATTCATGATCTGATCAGTGACTGGATGAGAGCATGTCATTATGGATGAGGAATTAAGAAAAGCTGATGTTCAGATTATTGTGCCTCTTTCTTCCACCAGAGGTAAGCAACAGGATGGCTCCTCTTCTGGAGAGTGGCCAGGTGTTGTCAGCTTTAACATTTTCGGGTTGGATACCGAATAAAATGAAGACACCAGGATGATTACAGTTAACAAAAGTTTATTAATATAGTCTCAATACTTACACTGGAGAGATCCTACCCCAATTGGCCACCATGAGCCCAGGTAGCAGTGAGGAATTCCATGGAATTGAATCACAAACGGGTTGCTATCAGTGGGCAGGTTTTCTGGCCCTTCAACTTCTCTCTTCCTCCCAGAGTTGCTTAGTTTAGGCATCAGCAATGGAAGGTTACATATTAATGAGGTTTAGCTACGTTTTTAAGTGTCTGCCAGATATTGGGTACCTAATTAAGACAAAAGTGGGAAATAATTATCTAACTGGTGTTAGAGTGGGAAGTTTGTTATCTCCTAGTTCGTGAGAGTAAATAGGCAGAGCTAGCTTGTCTAAGTCCCAGTAGTAATGTATGGCTGTGAGAGTTGGACCATAAGGAAGGCTGAGCGCCGAAGAATTGATGCTTTTGAACTGTGGTGCTGGAGAAGACTCTTAAGAGTCCCTTGGACTGCAAGGAGGTCAAATCAGTCAATCCTAAAGGAAATCAACCCTGACTGCTCATTGGAAGGACAGATACTGAAGCTGAAGCTCAAATACTTTGGCCACCTAATGCGAAGAGAGGACTCACTGGAAAAGACCCTGATGCTGGGAAAGACTGAAGGCAAAAGGAGAAGGGGACGGCAGAGGTTAGATAGCATCACCAATGTAATGAACATGAATTTCAGCAAACTCCGGGAGACAGTGGAGGACAGGAAGGAGACAGTGGAGGACAGGAAGGCCTGGCGTGCTATGGTCCATGAGGTCACGAAGAGTCGGACACGACTAAACGACTGAACAACAACAAGAAAAGCTTGTCTAAGTAGCCTCTCTTTCAGGTGTTAATGAAAAATGTAAGTCAATCACAGGCCACCAGGTTTCCATCTGTCTCTTGTTTTGCTAATGGAGAGATCTGTGATCAGATTGCTTTCCTCTGATTCAGTGAGAACTATTACACTCTTCACCATCAGTGATGGGTGTATCAGATATTGGCCTTGTGATATGGAGAAGTCATTTACTTTTTAACCATTCTACTAAGTCTGAGAATTGGGATTGGAGTAGTTGGTTGGAAATAATTCCTAAAATATATTTGTATTAAATCAATATAGTCTGGGTGGGATTTTTGGAAAATAAGAAATTCAGTAGAAATCTTAGTATTCAAACTTGGGTCACGTTTGTGGTAAGATCCTTCATTAGTTTCTTCTGAAAACTTGACAGTGTGGCCAAACCAGGAATGGGAAGTAAGAGGCTGACAACTACAAGGGAATATAAATAAAGAAGTATAATTACAATGTATATGTGGTGTAGGCAATACTATGATGCTCATAGCAGCTCTAAGATTTTTTTTAAAGTGTCCTACAAATATAAGGCTAGTCAGCTATAGTTGTTTAAGTTACTGATACTCTTAAGAAGGCAACATGATGCAAATTCAGCAGTTGATCTAACCAAGGAATCTCAAATGAAACATTCCTTAATAGGTTTGGATAAAAATCAGCTTGAGAGATATATTCATTTATCAAGCATAGATCTTATGGGATTGTGATTGAAACATCAATATGTCTTGTCACATTTGCTGATGTCTGTAAGCCACACAGGCACTGGCTCTGTTGAAAAATGATGTGGGAAGACCATTGGCTAACAGTCAGCTTCATGATTATATAGCACTGAGAATAAAGTAGATTGCATTATGAGGCCAAATGTCAGGGCTGGACTATGTCATACTGTACTACTGATCTCATGTGATTTAATGCATCTTTTCAAACAAAATTCTGCCTACAGAGAAAATGTGATATTGAAGAGAAAATGTCTAGCCGTCTTCCCTAATTTTAAGAAGCATGAACTTCAACTCTCTGAATTTCCCAGCTAGCACAACCACTGCTGAAAATTCTGGGAGTTGAGATCAATACATCTGAAGGGTGCCCAGGTTGGGGAAGGCTAGTTTGTAGTTTACTCCTATCTGTAACATGCTAGTTTTCTATGTAGAGTTCACCCATTATAAGGTAAAGGCAAAGGTTCCCCCTGCACATTTGTGCAGTCATGTCCGACTCTAGGGGCCGGTGCTCATCTCCGTTTGTTAGCCGAAGAGCCAGCGTTGTCTGAAGACGCTTCCACGGTCATGTGGCTGCGTGACGCGCACGGAACGCTGTTACCTACCCACCAAAGTGGTACCTATTAATCTACTTGCATTTGCATGCTTTCGAATTGCTAGGTTGGCAAGAGCTGGGGCGAGTGCGGGAGCTCACTCCGCACACAGGGCTAGGGATTCGAACCTCTGAACTTGCGATCTTCCGATCGACAAGCCTGGCGTCTTACCCGCTGAGCCACCACACCCCATTATAGCATGTGGTAATGTGATTTGTTTGATTTTGGCTTAGAAATGGTAGACACAGTTGTGGCATATTCAGCAAACCATGATGAAAGAAATAATGGCTTAGCTTGAAGTGTAAACCCAGTCTACATATCAGTGTAAGTTTCTACATTTTAATCATGTTAACCCTCATTTGAAGTTTGAAATGCTATACCTAGTGAAAATCAGGTTCTAGGTACTGATGAGTGTGTATGTAGGATGCTGCACTGTACTGGCTTAGTACTGTCTACTGTAATTGGCGCTGGCCTGTTAGGTTCTAGGTCTTCCTAAACACCTGCTGATCTTTTGAACTGAAGATGCTGGGGCTTGAATCTTAATTCTTTTGGATGCAACATTCATGCTTTCTTCCTGAGCTCTTGTCTCTCCACACCTGATTAAATTATCCAAGATCAATAGAACAATAGATTAGGTCAACAATTCCAGTAGGTGAGTGGGGCTTTTAATTTGTATTTTTTCCCCAAAAGCTGCTGCTACTCCAACTGTTGTAACACAGAGGCTTAAGGGAGCTTCTGCAGCATTTTATGATACTACATTGAAATCTGTACGTCAGAGAGCAAGGGGAACACAACCCCACAGGTAGCTCTTTGGATCCTGAACTCTAAAGCTGGAGCAGACCAATAACTTTTGCTGCTGTAGTGCCGATCTGCCTGTGCCAATCACTAGGTGGCAGAGAAATCCTCTCCTGATTTCCAGTTCTTAATTTGCAGCTTTTCCCTTTTTGTAACAGGGTGTCAGGGAGACACAGGAGAGCAGTGGGGGGTGCTTACTCACGGGAGGGAAGCGAGCACGAAGCTCGGAGGGCCTGGCCTTATTTCCCAAACGCCTCTGGAAAGCTCCGCCCTAGATTGGACTCATGTCTCTGGGATTCTTCGGGCACTATCAGTTTAGCAGGATTCTGTATGTAGGAAGCAATAAACACTAGAGACTAGATTCCAAGCACAGGACACAGGGTTTCATATGTCTTTTATATTTGAGGTATTATGGGTCTGATCTAGTCAGGGGTTTGTGTGTTAACCAGTTTTTTCTGTCCACAGGCTGCCCTATTGCATGGGCATGGGATTCTCCCCCCCCCCCATCCTAAGCCCTAACTTTATCTTTCCCATTTATGGCAATGGTGAACTTAATTTATAAAGTAGTGTTTTAATTTATTTTAAAATTTCAGTTATTTGTTGGTAGAAACTGTAACATCATTGCAATCAACTCTGTAGGGCGAATGGGTATTTTACCTTACAGAACAACAAACCTAAGGAAAACATTGATTCAATACATCTTATTTTCTTGAATGGAAAAGAATAAAAGAACATGAGAAGGTTTTTAAAAATGTAGTAGTTCTACCAATCCCACATACAGCAACCGGAGATATTTTAAGATAATGCACAATATTCTCTTTTCCTTTTTTTTAAAAAAGAAAAGCTATGCTGCTCTTAGGCTGTAATAAAGTTGTTTCAACTGATCCTAGCTATATCGATTCCTGTCAATGATGGATTTAAGGTATTCTTAAAAATAGACACTGTTATTGTCCATGGACGTATACACGACAAGACCATCATCCTGCATTTCCTCTTTGGCGAACAGCAGCCTAATGGTATTAACATGTAAAGAGTAAGGAAGATGGCCTTGATGAAAATATGCAAGAACTTGCCTAGACAGAGGGGGCTGAAATCCTTTTTAAGCCCGGAGAAACAAGATAATATTGGAAGTGACGCAGGCAAATGCTGCCCTGATTCACTGGGGTATTCGAAGAGGCTGGGTGTAGGGGAAGGTACAGCACAATTAGACTTGTAAGATTCTGTTACTATAGCCAATCCCAAGAAAGGTATTTTTAGTTTTCCTATGGAGTTGATTTCCTGGTCTGGTCTACCTGGTGGGGCTGACATAACGGAATGTTTCCATCTACCAGTCCAAGTTAGTTAATAGAATATTCACATTTTGAAAGCATCGCTTTTTAATGGCTGGGAAAGGACACTTCAGGTAATGATTTCAATTTATCTCTAATCTGCAAGCCTGTGAGACCATAGCACCCTCAATTGCCATTGATGTAAGTGGCAATCATCAACTTGCTAGAAAGACCAGCAGAGAACAGTCAGACAGCAGGAGCAGAGAGCTGGAATCATAAGGCTGATGGGCGCAACAGGTGACGCTAGAAGAAAGATGCTTTCTGGTGCTAAGTTTGGCTTTGCTTTGTGATCATAGCCTTAGAATGCAGATGGAATAAAGTAGGAGTTGAGAACCCTGCCATATTGGGGAACACGGGTTATCCCAAATGGAGAGCAAAACCAGCTTACCCTCTAGGACAGGGTGTCAGGGAGATAACTGGTGAAGAAGGAGGGGGCTCCCTCCAGGGGGATAAACGCATGCGCAGTACTGAATCACTTTTCTTTCCTCCCAAGAGGCTAAAGAAGGCACCGCCCTAGTTTCTTGGGCCTTTTCTCTAAGCATCACTAGTTCATTTTAGTTTAGCTGGATTCTGTCTAGCAGAGTAGAACAATAAAACACTAGAGCCTGTACACCAAGTCTCAGCGTGTTTTCCTTCACTCGAAGTCAGGACACAGGGACCCTCTAGGACAGGGTTTCTCAACCCAAGCAACTTAAAGATGTGTGGACTTCAACTCCCAGAATTCCCCAGCCAGCATGGAAATCGCCTTTCCGGCAAAGGTCAGGAGTAACATACAAGCAACAGACATGTTGTTCCCAGCTGTGAGGCAATTGTTGCTAAAAGGGACCTGATTAGCTGGGGGAGCTAATTTGGAGTATTCCATTACACATTGCCACAGCTTCACTGCTGCCCTTGTAAGACAGCCAAGGGAACCATGAGATATAAATGTGGGGTTTGTGTCATGTATGGCACTGTGTAGTGCTCACAGGGCTGGAACAGCTGATAGAGGCTGGTGCCTGGAAGTCAAGTTTAAACGAGCTATGTGTGTGCCTGTGGCATTGATGTTTATGTTACTTCGCTTTGTGTAAGTGTTTTCAGGCCTGTGTAATCTTCAAGAGTTCGACAGGATATCTGTATTTATCTCTGTAAAGCTTAAAACGTGGTTGTGACGGGAAGGGCTGTTGGACAGAAAATGTGATGGAAAAACCTAAGAATAAATGTTTATAACAGACCACTGCATATATGTAGTGTAAAGTTAAGGTATTTTAAAGTTAGAGCTTACAATGTCTAACTGTGCAATGTGAATATGGCTGCTATGCCTTTGAAAATATTATACTAATCGGAAGACTGTGACAGACTGTTTCCACAGGTCCCTGTTCAGTGTGCGCTCTCTGTATAATGTGTGCAAGAATAGAAGATGGCTGACATACATCCTTTCATTTTGCGAAGATTTCATATGGCAGTGGAAATAGGGATGAATAAGCAAAAGAAGTAACTTATTCTTCCCAGTTTTGTCACTTAGGAAAACATAATTTCCGATACTTAAAGCGCCCCCCCCCCCCAATATTTAGCATGTGTATAACACTTAATATTTAAAATATCATATAAATATAAATATGTGCAGTATATAAAAATGCAGTATAAATATGTATAGCTATATAGGTATAGATCTATGCAGCTCTTCAGATTTGATGGCAAAAAGATTTTGTAGAGTATGTGGGAGTGTGAACATTGGCCTGTCTGCAACTCCTTTCCTGGGACTCGGGGCAACTCATCCTTTTCTGAGATCACACAATAGCTGCAGAGAGAAAAGGTATATCCATCCACATGCTGTCACACACACACACACACACACACACACACACACACACACACAGTGCAGTGAATATTTTGAAATGTAAATCATTCTAACCATCCTTAAACATCTAGAAATCTTCTGCTGTTGATTTTTCTTCCATAGAAAATTAGATCAAAATATTTATTATGGCTCTTGAGTTTCAGTACATGCGTATTGTGGAGTAGATGGTTGGAGCATATTCACTTGGGCCCAAATGTTAAGTCTTTGTCCATCTTGTTCAGAATTTCCTACCACATTGACCATGCTAATTGGTAATTCTGAGAGATGTAGTCCAAACATCTGGTTTCAGCACTGTTTAGCCACCAGAGTAATTTTTTTTTGCAATTACCCTTCTCACTTTTCATATGAGGTGATTACAAACAAGGAGTTCCCCAAATGAAAAGTGAGGAAACTGTTATTACCCCCAATACTGCTTATTTGAATCTATTAAGATGCACAGCTGTATTTTTATTGGTGTTGATATGTACTATTTTAGCTATTTTTTGCACAGAGAAAGCTTTCTTCAGAGTGAGAGATTCCAGTTGGATAGATGCAATGTCTCCTCAGCATTTGAATTTTACAGCATTCATAGATTGAGACTGTATTTTTGAATTGAGGATCCTGAATTTGTTCAACTGTGTGTTTCAGTTTCTCATTAGATACTGCTTCCCATTCGCATTGGTATTCAACTGCTGTTCAGAACTAGAGTCTCATCAGTAATTGCTGATTGATAAAAATTTGATCCATACATAATGTTAGGCCATACATTTTTAATTTGCTTTTAGCTTACGTGTGAACTAGGACACAATGACTTGTTCAGTCACCCATGATTAAAACAAACCATGGTGTAGTATGAAATCAACCTGACCAAAAAATCTTTTTATTCTGTCTTATGTTCAGATTTGAGGTCTGTGTATAAATGTAACATACCTACAATTCTCCCTTTCAGTTTAATAGCTAGTTGCTTTGACTGGTTGCAAATCAACCCTGTCTATTTCTGCTAATTTCAGATATACTTTGATGCCTTCCAAGTATTTGGGGCTACAATGCCAGTTACCTTCATTTAGTATGTCTAATAGTTTGCCATATCTGGAGATGGCAAGTTGGAAAGGATGATTTAACCAATTTAATAAAGAGGGCTTTAGCTCACAAAAGGTCATGTCACAGCATCTGTGTTAAGTAAAAATATCCGTTATTTCTTTCCACCAAATATTTAATATCAGTTATACTGAAATCCCATAGAAGAGAAAAAAAATAATGCTTAAAAACTGTAAAGTACATATCAAATGTTGAAATGGCTTCCTATATGCTGGCTGAGTTCACAGATCACATTAGGCTGGTTTTGCTTTAGCATGCTATGTGAATCCAGCTGTTGTGAATTACTCAAACCATGTTGAAAATTATTGTTTAATGTGATATGTGAACCCTATAAATATATCAGTCATCTTTACAATAATCTGTAAGATAGCCTGATATTTTTACACTGTCAAGCCCCTTAGAGCAACTCACAACGAAGCAAGATTCTCAGAGATTCAGAGTATTCAGGCTTATTGCAAGGAAAAAGGGCTTAGGTTACAGAATCTTGGAGTCCTTGGTGCTCTCTGAGCCTTGTTGTTTTCTTGCAGACATTTCATTGCCAGACTAGGCAACATCTTCAGTGCAAAAAGGGAGTGGGACTTGCTCTCTGTTTATATACCATGGCTTGTCCTGCTTGTGTTGGTGGAGGTGTTGTTCTCCCCTTAGGAGTTCCTTGATTGGGCTGTTGTTTGCTGCTTGGTTGATTGACTGAGTTAATAGTTCCTTGATTAGAGAATCTTGGAAACTGAATACATGTTTCTTGGCTATTATGTATCAATGGGTACATTAAGATGGGATCTCCCTATTGCCTTTAAACTTTCTAATTGAGTCTTGTTTTCATGGGGAGGATGAAACCACAAAAATGTCCATCTGTTCTTGTTTTGCAATATTTTGGAAACATCCATCTTTGTTCCCAGGCTCAGAGAATGTCCTTCCCTGCCAGGTAAGAGATTACCTGAAACTGGAAAAGCAGAAGAAAAATGCTTGCTTCCTACCTGTAAATAACCTAGCAGCAATGAACATGCAGTCAAATTAAACCTAACTGGAAAATAACATCACCTCTGTATTAGGGGAAAATTGGAGTCATTTGCACTTGTAATAGCATTCCTCTGATTATATCAAGATCTGTGTATGCACCAAGCTTCAGATATTTCCAAATATGTTTGTTTGCACTGCTAACAAAAACTCTGAATGGGAAAAATTATTCACAGCAAACCCCCAACTATTTGTTGAATAAATATTTATGTCAGAAATCATATGAGAAAAGGTTTTATCACTGATCTCATCACAATACCCATAAGTCTTAATATTTTGATCTTACTCTGGGGCATCAGTTAGAAGTTGTAGAAATTATATTAATTCTTCATAACATTGTTTGTTCATTGACAAATTCAACAGTTCTAGCTAGAATAATGCTTTGAATTCTATGTTCCAAGGAAAGATTAGATCTGACAGCTCTTTCAACCTCTGGTTTCTATTTTTAAAAACTGTTGTTAAACTCATCCAATAAAGAGAAAGATTTTAATAAGTAATGTATTTTATTTAATCATTCCCCTATTTCCTACTGCAGTTATTGAAGAGCTGGCTTCTCAAATGAAAATCCTTTGATCTCAATGATGTTTTACAATTTAATTTGTTGATCAATTCTAAAACCTCTTTGCTGCTATCAATAACTGACAGAGCTCTACCAATGTATACCCAGGTGAGGAATTTCAATGGAAGTATCTCTTGCTGATTTTTTTTTAAATCATACCAGATGTTTACAATTAAATAACTTCTAGCAGTTTTGATATTATGTTATTTTTACCTATCTGGAGAGTCAAACATACAATGGCATTGAGAAACCGATATAAAATTTGAGTAAGGATGACAGCAGGGCTTTCCGCAAGATATGGTAAAAAAAAAGTAAAGTTGCCAGTCATGATGGTACAATTGAAGCTCTGCCCTTTTTTATGTGTGTCACAATTGCCAACTTGGCTTCTTTGGTCACATCATGTGGACACCCCTGGATCACAGATACTTTTTCTGAAATTGCCTAATCACTAAATATATCTTTCTCCCTTGTTTTTTCTACCAATCCTGCTAACTACAGTATTGTGGCTACAATCCTAAAAGAGAAGTTAATGCAATCTACTTAGTACTGTGAGGCTGTTCTCCTATCCACATTTTCCTAAGTTTCACTGTATGTTACTGTCTTATAATAGCGTATCTTTACCATTGTAGGGAAGCAGGCTGGTCAATTATTACTGCTGTGGAGTCCTTGGTGCTCTCTGAGCCTTGTTGTTTTCTTGCAGACGTTTCATTGCCAGGCTAGGCAACATCTTCAGTGCGAAAAGGGAGTGGGACTTGCTCTCTGTTTATATACCATGGCTTGTCCTGCTTGTGTTGGTGGGGGTGTTGTTCTCTCCTTGGTAGTTCCTTGTTTGGGCTGTTGTTTGCTGCTTGGTTGATTGACTGAGTTAATAGTTCCTTGATTAGGGTATATTGTGCTGTTTGATTGTTCCTCTGGTTCTAATCCTGGTGTTAATCTTTGCATATCTGGGTATTGATTGCTGGCAAGGAGGTGTTCTGGTCGTCTGGCTTTTCTATTGTCTCTTATGAATGGTATGTAAATGTTGTTTACCTCTATGTGTCTATTGATGGCTGCTTTGTCTGAGTGCCAAGCTTCCAGGAATTCTCTAGCATTTTTGGATTTGGCTTGGTTTAAGATGCTCAGTTTCCCAGTTTTATTATTACTGCTTCCTTATCAATATATCACCTTCTTCAAGGATGATGTTTGGTTTCTGTAATTCCAAAAACTTTGCCAAGGAAAATTAGTTTGGTTCACTGTAAAGTATTATCATTCCATATTTTCTACTTGTTTAATTTCATCAAAATCCTGAAATTAATGCATTCATTTTCCATTTCACATATCACAGTTTTTATATCATACTTACTCTTTTCTCTACTTTCTGAAAAGTTAATCCTGTAGTCCATTTGTGAATGTAACAAGACAACCTCTAATTATTAGCTGTTGAATATTTTCTACTAAGTAAGGCTAAGAGCGTAAGAAAACAGAATTTTCCTTGTTAATAGGCTAAGAACTGTTGCAAAATTTGGCATCCTAACATTTAACATCAGCAGTCTGTCTGCTGGGGTACAATTTATTATTTCTGCATTTGCTTCAATCCAAAACTGGTTAGCACTGAATTTTAGGAGGAAGTAGGAAGGAAGTTGCAAGATAGGATGCAGTAGGAAGCTTCAAGATGGCAATCTGTTGATACCTTGTGCACTTAATTCTTTAGGTCAGAGCTTTCCAAACTGTGTGTCGGGACACATTAGTGTGTCGTGGCTGCTGCTGCCTCGGAGCCCTGTCAGGATTCCACGCAGGTCCTAGTGCCTGCCTTGTGCCTGGCTGCCTCCAAACCTGCTGTGATTCCGCGCAGTTCCTAGTGTCTACCTTGTGCCCTGCTGCAAGAGTGTTTCGCGAAATGATGCATGTCTAAAAAGTTCCAATCGAAGAGAATATTTGTAGCTCAGGGTTGAACTGTGGAGTCCTTGGTGCTCTCTGAGCCTGTCTAAAAAGTGTGTCACCAACATGAAAAGTTTGGAAAGCTCTGCTTTAGGTCCTGGCACTACATGATTTCTCTTTGTCTTTGTTCCCAGCAGATGGCATCTTTCTTATGTACATCATTTTGATGAGCATCTGCAGTGCCATACAACTTTTGGCAAATTTTCTTTTGGTGCACTGCTGTGTGGTATGGTAGAAATATTAGGGCAGGAAAAGGAAGATGCACGATTTCCCAGCTCATGTACCAGCCATGCAGACAAACAGCCCAGAAAGACTGGGCTAGGACTGGCAGTGTGAATACGAAACAGTACAGTGAAAGGAAAGAGAGGAAAGTAGTGGTATTGCTGCATTGTTCTGATCATGAAATTACATTAATGCTCCAGCCTCGGAAGGTCCTCTCCAGTTTCTTCCTGGCTCCTATCCCTTTCATTTATTAATCTCCTTAATGCACTGAGCAAACAGACGTTAGAATTATAAAACAGGCAGTGGGCCCTGTCATTCCTCTGACCTATGTTTTAGGCTTCATACTATTCACCAATTGCACATATGCATACACACACACACACACACACACACACACACACACACTTACTTGGACAATTACTGGTGCAGGAAAAAAGGTCATCTTGACAGGAAGGTGATCTCATGGCATATAACAAACTTCCATTAAAATAAAAAAGATATGGGAGTTGGATAAGGAAAAAAAATTGAACCCGTTAACACTTTAGCTGTACCTTTGTCTGCTCCATAAAAGAAAGTGAAATATTTTTTGACTTGAGATAACAAATGAGGAGTCATTCTGTAATACTCCCTGCCCCAAACCTAGAGCTGGGTAATATTTTATAAGGGCCAATCAAGCAACGTTCTTAGGTGCCTTTTTGGTTAGCACTAATAAAGGTATTATGACCCAACAATTGATTGATTGATTGATTGATTGATTGAAACATTGAGATTTCTAGCAGGCTCAGAATAAATACAAGTAAAAATATTATTTTGTATTTTAAAATGCAACACACAAACATATCCAAAACAGCACCAGAGAAATATAAGTGCAGTGATAAAAATGTCATTGTTTGAAATGGCAACTGATAAAAAATTATTGATGATTAGACTTTAATCAGTGGCATTTAAAAGGAAGGTCATCACCATCTTCCAGACTGTTATTAGTGAGGAAGCAAGACAACACTTCTTCAAAAGGGAAATCCAAAGACAAGTTAGGCATGGACACTTAAAAAGCCCTCTAACTCCAATCAAACAGGTTTCAAGAGTTTGTTTGTTGTTTATTCGTTCAGTCGTTTCCGACTCTTCGTGACTTCATGGACCAGTCCACGCCAGAGCCCTCTGTCGGCCGTCACCATCCCCAGCTCCCCAATGGTTGAGTCTGTCACCTCCAGAATACCATCCATCCATCTTGCCCTTGGTCGGCCCCTCTTCCTTTTGCCTTCCACTTTCCCTAGCATCAGCTGCTTCTCCAGGGTATCCTGTCTTCTCATTATGTGGCCAAAGTACTTCACTTTTGCCTTTAATATCATTCCCTCAAGTGAGCAGTCTGGCTTGATTTCCTGGAGTATGGACTGGTTTGATCTTCTTGCAGTCCAAGGCACTCTCAGAATTTTCCTCCAACACCACAGTTCAAAAGCATCTATCTTCCTTCGCTCAGCCTTCAAGAGTTTAGGGAACATCTAAATGGTGTTCCAGAGACTATATTAACTGAGTTTGTCTTGGGGAAGATGGTCTTTCAAATATGCTGAACCTAAACCATTCAGAACTTCAAAGACCACTGCCAGCATTTTGACTAGCATATGGCAACAATCTGAATGCCCTATCAATGTCCATTGATAGTATAAATCATTGTTTCTCAACCTTGGCAACTTTAAGCTGTGTGGGCTTCAACTCCCAGAATTCCCCAACCAGCAAGTCCACACAGCTTAAAGTTGCCAAGATTGAGAAATACTGGTGTAAACACTTACATTTGTCATTTCTTAGAAATAACTGATTGAGCATGGACCAAAAGGAGGAAAAGTAAAGGTAAAGCTGGTTTTCAATAAATTATGGTCAAAAGTTACTACACAGCTGCCAGCTGTGAAGCAGGAACTACATAAAATATATTTTTACATCCAGGGCCAAAGTTGCTATTCTTTAAAATACACAATTATCTAAGAGCAAGTGCTCTTGAAAACAATATAGCCTTCCTTCTAAATAGAGGGATGCTGCCTGGCGGGTTTCTGAAACTGGAAAACAGTATCAATTACTTCATTTTCTGGGCTTACCCATCTTCTATGACATCTATGATTATCTTAAAACACTTGCTTTCTTTAGTATATGACATTACGTGCTGCAGTAGTTGTAAAGTGTCAGTATAATGGAAAGCATGCCTACATAGAGAAACAATGAGTTGTGATAAGTTCACCCCCTCAAATGGGGATCCCTACCGTGGCAATTTCCCACATTGGGGATCTCTGTCTGGTCACTGGTGTGTGTGTGTGTGTGTGTGTGTGTATTCACAGCTAATCTTTCAGGCATGATTACACACCCAGACACACAGTACAGGTAGAACAAAATAGGCCTAAACATGTACAGAAACAGCTTGGATCAAGCCATAATGTAAATTTTTAAAAAGGACCCTAATTTGCATCTGGCTCCACATTTCCTTAGATACAGTATAATCTGCTCAAAATGTTGTGGCTTCTCATACTGAATAGTACAATGGTTTTGCTTCTGAAGTGTAATATGGCTTCATGCATTTAATGGATGATTTGGGGGGAAGAAGTTAAATCCAAATTTATGTCATTTCATCAATGTACATTTTTCTACTGAAATGACATAAATTGATGCAAATGATGTAAACAAGTAAATTATACAGTTACACAAATGACATAAATTGATGCAAATAGCATAAATTATGACAGTTTCCAAATTGCTTTAGGCTTTGTCAACTGTTTGAGGGTGAAACCCAGAGAAACATTTTGACCATTACATTCAAAGTCCACTGAATTGATGTCTGGAGAACTGAGGTTTTCCTGTATTTAGTAAACATTGTCTTTTGATGGCTCAAAATAAAAACATAAAAAAGATTCTTTATCTGTTGTTGAAATGATGACAAGAGTAGGCATCCCACTAATGAACATGGGATGCGATATTACTGTGGATGTTTTGATTTCTGGAATTATTATATACTGTTGTTATATGCTGTCATCGTAAACCACTGAGAGTTCTTGGAGATAATGGCAGTGTACAGATTGGATAAATACTGTAAATAAACAGAAAAAGCTGTATGTGAGAACAGTAAGGCACTGGAACAACTTCTGATAACAGCCTGACTTCATCCCCTCCTAGCCTTGGTTTGAAGCTATGCTTGGTTTCATGAACACTCTGACTTCGATGTTGAGCTGATGGTATTTTGCTCACTATCATCTGAATCTTTGCTGCTGGTAGAGAACCTGGTCTTGAACCCTGGACTGATTCTACCGTGAGTGTCTCTATTCTGATCCTAAGCAGTTTAACTGTATCACAAACCTTTGGGACAGGATACCTTGTTCCATTCACTAATTCAGATAGAAGAATTATTGCGAGATCACCAAGCCCTGGGAGAGCAAATAGCTCAGCTACATGTTGCAGTTACAGCCTCTTGATGCTCCTGTGCCACTCTATTGCCAGTACTCCATCAGATAATCCAGCAAGGAAGACAGATCGTATGCTGTGGCTTGGCAGGATGCCTTACCACCGTCTGTCCTGAAAAGTGGAAGCCTCTTCTCATGCAGGAAACATACCATATTTTACCTGGACTATTCTGATTACTACTCTGTTCTGACCCTTCCTCAAATTTCAGTCTTAGTCTGGTGCCTCTAAGTAACTTCGTTAATACAAAGTTCTAACTTGTCAACATAAAACCCATGTGGAATTCTTTACCATTCTCATGACTATGGAGACTTTCAATGGTAGATCTCGCTTTTGGGGCCCAATTATCTATTGCTTCATTGCTTTCTATGGTCATTTCTCATCATTTGACAGAAATGCAACTATATTGACTAAAGTCATTCCTTTTGCATTGGTGGTTGAACACACAAACCTGTGATTTAGTCACTTTAAATGTTATTTACTCTGCAAAATCTGTCTCCAGTACCCTCTGCTAATACTTTGGTTTTCAATGGATATCACTGGATATCTCAATGGATATATCTTTCTTGCATCTACTGTCTACTGTTTCGTATGGGACATGCCAGAATTTAATCCAGGGACTTTTGTATGCAAAGCATGTTCTATAACAATAAACTAGGCTGATCCCCTGTTTACCTTTCTTTTAAATTCCAGCTTGATATTTTATTTTCAATCTTTGGAAGATTTAAATCTTATTGTTTCGGTGCCTATAACACTGTATATTCCCTTTTATGTTAAAGATATTTCCCCTTCCACGAAAACCACATAGCATGTTTCTTCGTTGCAAAAGATAAATTAAGCTTCTGGCTCTCACTTCTACCATTAGTCAATCCTACATAGGAAAAAGAGCAAGCCTGGTTTTGATGTGGGGGGAGGAATGCTTGGAATCCTTCTGATGCATTTCCAGGAAACATCTCTCACAATGACGAGTCACAAATATATATGCTTGTGTATATATATATATGCTGTATAGGTGGTCTGTTTTCTTTTTCTGGTGTTCTGGGTGCTGCAGTGCATTTGTGCTCATCTGAATAATGTTCTTAAACAGGTCCTCTTGTGGGAGGTTGGGTTGTTGCCTTGGTAATGGAGCACTTGGTTAGTGTGGGTTGTGTAAGTAAAGCTTGCACAGTCAGTTTGGTTTCAGTGTTGTCCATCTGGTGATGTCCATGTATAGAGTTGTCTTTTTGGTTAGCAGAAGAAGGTATTTCCTTTTCATAGTATAACCCTCAGCTTGTCTCCTGCTTTATTTTGTATAGGTAAAGGTAAAGGTTCCCCCCGCACATTTGTGCAGTCGTGTCCGACTCTAGGGGCCGGTGCTCATCTCCGTTTGTTAGCCGAAGAGCCAGCGTTGTCCAAAGACACTTCCACGGTCATGTGGCCGCATGACGCACGTGGAACGCTGTTACCTACCCACCGAAGTGGTACCTATTAATCTATTTGCATTTGCATGCTTTCGAATTGCTAGGTTGGCAAGAGCTGGAGCTTGTGCGGGAGCTAACTCCGCACGCAGGGCTAGGGATTCGAACCACCGAACTTGCGATCTTCCAATCGACAAGCTTGCCGTCTTACCCGCTGAGCCACCACGCCCCCTATATAATGCAAAGGAGAGATGCTAAATTTTAAAGATCCATATTGAACATCCACAACAGTATTTGTGTATGTGGGGGTGATCTATGAGATATGAAGACCAAGTGTGAATAAACAATTCTTAATTGAAAGACTTTTTGCTTTTGTGTTCATTTTTCAGCAGCCAATGCTATTTCCCACACTTTTTAAAAATACCAGATTTTACTTTAGTTTTTTTTATGTTGTGCTATAGTAAATTGATATGTTTCCCCATTGTATAAGTTTTGTGAAATATGGTCAATAATGTCACATTAGAATTAACAACCAAAAATTGTGCAATGTTTCCAATTTCCACAAAAATGTTCATTTAAAATGAGTTAAACAGAGATAGCAATATGTACCAGTTCAATTACAATCCCTCCAGCATGATGTAGGAAGACTACAATTAATATGATGAAATTTTAAGGAGGTGTAGTGTCATCTATGAAAAACTGTATTATTATTAATCATCATAATCCACATTATTATAAATTGATGGGAATTCTTTTTAAAAAAATTCTAATGGCACCTTTTCAGGAATTATGATGTAAGGAAGTTAAATGATAACTACAAAGATTTTTTTATTTCAGAATTGCTTCTCTCTCTCTCTCTCTCTCTCTCTCTCTCTCTCTCTCTCTCTCTCACACACACACACACACACACACACACACACACACACACACACACCAGAAGCTGTGAGTATTTGTGGCCTGAAGGTGGGCCAGACTGTCAGTAAATACTCAAAACCTTCTGCAAACCAAGGGTTTATTCTGAATGCAATAAACAGCAAAAGTCCTACGTGGTGCTTACTTACGATCTCAAGTACTTTCTTTCCTTCTTTTAACACAGTATTTTACTTACATGAAATGCATAATTGTATTTAATGCCTGCAACCTTTTTAAAATAATTGAAAAACAATTAAATTATACTAGGGAGGGAATGAAAATTGGGGCTGTGGAACCTAGATAGTATTTTTATTAGGGCTATGCAGTAATCCTGATTTGAAGGGAGAAAGGTGATTTGGAGCGTTATTGGGCATACTTCTCATATCTGTTGACATCTCCTTAAACCAAATGTCTTTAAAGAGTTGTCAGTAGGTGCAACATGCATACCCACTCATGCTCCAATTCACCTTTTCCTTTTGAATCCAGGTAGTCGCACAGACCTAATTTTTCTCCCTTTATTTCTGCATCATGGTCCTGATAACGTTGGTATTTGTTGTAGAAAAGGTGCTATAGAAAAGATGATAACGGCCTACTTCACGTATCACAGTCAGCCATAAGATGGTTGCTTTGACTTTTAATTAGTGTACTGTGTGAACCCAAATATGTAGCTTAATTTAATTTAATTTAATTTAATTTAATTTAATTTAATTTAATTTAATTTAATTTAATTTAATTTAATTTAATTTAATTTAATTTAATTTAATTTAATTTAATTTAATTTAATTTAATTTAATTTAATTTAATTTAATTTAATTTAATTTAATTTAATTTAATTTAATTTAATTTAATTTAATTTATATGACCGCCCATCTCCCCACAGGGGGAACTCTGGGCGGTTCACAATAAATAAGTTAAAATAAAATCTAAAATATATAAAACCACAATATACAGTACAGTAAATAATTATGAAATCCAGATGGCGATGGAATGATTAAAAGAAGGACATTATAAAATTATGGAATTAGCCACCCCCATGAGGAACTATCCCTTCCTCCTTCCCATGCCAGGTGGCAGAAGCAGGTCTTCAGCTCTTTCCTAAAGGTCGGTAGGGAGGAGATCCGTCTCAACTCTGGGGGCAAGATGTTCCATAGAGTGAATGCTACCACCGAGAAGGCCCGCCTCCTAGACCCCATCAGATGGCATTCTCTAATTGACGGGGTTCATAGCAGGCCCTCTCTGAATGACCGGGTGGGGCGGGTTGATAACATGGGGATAAGACGGCCCCTTTATGATTTATGTGTGAATCAGACCACAAATTCCACAAATTATTATTTAATAAGCCCTGTCCTAGCAGTTTCAATGAATCACACTACAGCACTGATTATTTGTTGTTTATTTGTTCAGTCGCTTCTGACTCTTCGTGACTTCATGGACCAGCCCATGCCAGAGCTTCCTGTTGGCCGTCGCCACCCCCAGCTCCCCCAAGGTCGAGTCCATCACCTCCAGAATATCATCCATCCATCTTGCCCTTGGTCGGCCCCTCTTCCTTTTGCCTTCCACTTTCCCTAGCATCAGCTTCTTCTCCAGGGTATCCTGTCTTCTTATGTGGTGAAAGTACTTCAGTTTTGCCTTTAATATCATTCCCTCAAGTGAGCAGTCTGGCTTTATTTCCTGGAGTATGGACTGGTTTGATCTTCTTGCAGTCCAAGGCACTCAGAATTTTCCTCCAACACCACAGTTCAAAATCTTCCTTCACTCAGCCTTCCTTATGGTCCAGCTCTCACAGCCATAGGTTACTACGGGGAATACCATTGCTTTGACTGTGTGGATCTTTGTTGTCAGTGTGATGTCTCTGTTCTTAACTATTTTATCGAGATTTGTCATTGCTCTCCTCCCAAGAAGTAAACGTCTTCTGATTTCCTGGCTGCAGCCAGCGTCTGCAGTAATCTTTGCGCTTAGAAATACGAAGTCTGTCACTGCCTCCATGTTTTCTCCCTCTATTTGCCAGTTATCAATCAAGCTGGTTGCCATAATCTTGGTTTTTTTTGAGGTTTAACTGCAACCCAGATTTTGCAGTTCTGGTCCTGTGGTGTTGCTCCTCCTGTGTTGGGCCATCCTCTTGTGTAAAGGCTGTTTGGTTTCTCCAGTGTAGAGCTCAGAACACTCCTCACTGCACTGGATTGCACTGGATTACACTGGGTTGCACTGGATCAACGTAGTATATGCAAACCAGTGCACTGATTTTGGTGTCGACCATCTGGTGAAGTCCATGTATAAAGTCGTCGTTTAGGTTGTTGGAAGAGAGTGTTTGTTATGCACAGTGAGTTGTCTTGGCAAAATTCTATCAGCCTATGTCCTGCTTCATTTGGTTCTCCCAGACCATGCTTGCCTGTAATTCCAGGTGTCGTCTGACTACCCACCTTAGCATTCCAGTCTCCTGTAATGAAAATAACATCTCTTTTTGGTGTATTATCCAGTAGGTGCTGCAGATCCTCATAGAACTGATCTACTTCTGCTTCTTCAGCATCTCTGGTTGGGGCATATATTTGGATCACTGTGATGTTAAATGGCTTACCCTGAATTTGAATTGAGATCATTCTATCGTTTTTTGGATTGTATCCAAGCACTGCTTTATCCACTTTATTATTAATTATGAAGGCTACTCCATTTCTTCTGTGGTCCTCTTGTCCACAGTAGTAGATCTGGTGGTCATCTGATGTGAAGTAGCCCATTCCAGTCCATTTCAGTTCACTGACACCCAAAATATCTATATTTAATCTTGCCATCTCACCAATAACCACATCCAATTTACCCTGGATTCCAGGTTCCTATGGTGTGTTGATCTTTAGAACATTGGATTCATCGTTCACCACCAGCACCGTCGGCCGCTAGCTGTCCTTTTGGCTTTGAGCTAGCTGCATCATCACATCTGGGGCTAGTTGAACTTATCCTCTGTTCCTCCCCAGTAGCATTTTGACCATCTTCCGACCTTGGAGTCCCATCTTCCGATGGTATACCGACATATCTCTGGTTGTACTGATCCATTTAGTTTTCACGGCAAGAATACTGGGGTGAGTTGCCGTTATCTTCCCCAGGGATTGCATTTAGTCTGACCTCTCTGCCATGACCTTCCCGTCTTGGGTGTCCCTTCACGGTTTAGCTCCAGCACCACGACAAGGTAATGATCTCCTTTGCTATGCACTACAGCACTGATTATAGTGGAATGGAAATGTGGCCAGCAGTCATGTACAGCCTTAGAACCAAACCAGATTTATGTCATTAGTATTGGTATTCGTTTTGCATAAAGGAAAATAAAATGGGAATTTTGCACACAGTTTAATTTTAGCCAACCTCTGCCCTGGAGCATATATTTTAGAAAGCATAAAATAATAAACGCGATATCACAGTCTTTCTCTTTTCCTTGTCTCAGTTACTCAAACCTACCCTGCCTTTTAAGATAATGAGATTGGATTTCCAACTAGCCTGAACCCATCTTTTGGCTTACTTGTTTATCCACTGTCCTGGCAAAATGACAGAGGATGTCTGTAACAGTCAGTTGACTGCTAGCCTTTTGCCAAGCAATAGGTAGTTCTTATTACTGCTTTGCTGTAAATGAAATCAAGCAATTTGCCCCCTGTCAGTTCCAGCATTTTTTTTTCCAGCCAGAGTTCAAGCCCCCTTGCATGAATTGAGTCAGCACAGCTACTGCGACTGTTATAGTTATAACTTTTGCTGTAGATAATTAGAGTTTATGGTTAAAGAGTGCTATTTATACTAATGTGCTCCTGGATCATGGGTAGTAGTTAAAATACTTGTTTTCACTGAATAAATAGCTGACTATAAAGTAAACCTTAAGCACAAATACTGTTTCACTTTTGTGCTTAGAGTGGTAATATCCAGACCCCTTTACTTCTTTTTATTTTAATCCATCTCTGAATTTTGAATTTCAGCCAATGGCGAAGGAATGTGACTGGTTAGAAAGCCTGCTGGTTAGCACATGAACCACTCTGCAAACTTTGGTGCTTTTCCTTTCCCAGCATAGTCCCTTATACGCCTGTAGTGTTCATATGTCCATAGTTCAATGGTAGAGCATGTGATTGGCATGCACATGGCTCCAAGTTCAATCCCCAGGACTGGGTAAAGACAGCTGCCTGAGAACTGCTGTTAATTAAGAGGAGATGTTATTGGGCTGGAGAGAGTATTGCTCTGATTTGGTGTGGGGTATTTCTAGAATTGTAGAGTTTTAAAAAGGCCATGGAACCAATCCTCTGCTCAACAGCCGCAATACAGATAGTCCTCGCTTAACGACCATTCGTTTAGTGATGGTTCGGACTTGCAATGGTGCTGAAAAACTGATTTACCACCGGTCCTCACACTTACAACCATCGCAGCGTCCCCATGGTCATGTGATCATGATTTGGGCACTTGGCAATTGGTTCACATTTATGACCGTCACAGCATCATATGGTCACAGGATCACCATATTTGACCTTCCTGGTTGGTTTCTGGCAAGCAAAATCAATAGAGAACCACGTGATTTGCTTAACACCACGTGGTTCGCTTAACGCCTGCAGTGATTCGCCTAATGACCGCTGCAAAAAAGGTTGTAAAATCAGGTCGGATTTGCTTAATGACTGCTTTGCTTAGCAACCGATATTCTGGTCCCAATGGTGATCGTTAAGCGAGGACTACCTGTAGATAGTTGTCCAGCTTTGGTTGAACACATGAAACCAACTAGGTTTCACCACTGCTCTTATTGTTAGGATTTCTTAACGTTTAGCAGGAATCTGCCTGCCTGTAGTTTAAGACTATTATTTAATGTTCTAAATTCTAAGATGACAGAGAACCATGGTAGATAGCAGCCCTTCAGATACTTGGAGAATGTTTTCCCTCATTTCCCTCTGTGTCTCCATAGGAAATATTCTGGCATCGTGACCTTTGTTTCCATTGTTCTTACATTATTTATTTATTTATTTATCATATTTATACCCCGCCTATCCCCTCCCTATCGGAGGACTCTAGGCGGCTTACAGGATTTCAATTTGTATATTTATACAATTCATATATATATATCATTAACTGCACGCTCAGGAAGGGGGTAGGGGAACCGACTCTTCTTCTGTAGGCATTGGACTACATGTCCCAGCATACCTCGCTTCCGAGTCGGCTGCTGACGTCCTGGATGTTCACCGATCGGGTTCCGTCGTCCTCCGTCGCCATTCACGGGATTCCCGGGATCTTCCTTCGCTCCGAGGGCGACCCCTGAATTACAGGACGCCGGCAAATTCTCCCATTTTAACGTGGTACCCATTTATCTACTCGCCTTAGCTTTCGAACTGCTGGGTTGACAGAAGCTGGGGCTAGTGACGAGAGCTCACCTCGTCACGCGGGGATTTGAACTGCTGACCATCAGATCTTTACAGGCAGTCTTACAGCTCAGCGGTTTAACCCGCTGAGCTACCGCGCCCCCATAATGATGCCCCATTCTTCGTTTTTGGATAGAGTGGAAACCCAGTAATGATGTGTTGATGAAGGATGATATCAATGTTTCCAAGTATGCATTTTGGTTGGTCCTGGCTAAAACATTCCTCTGAAAACCCTCCTTATCCTGTATCTTAGTCTGTGGCTATTTGCTACTGTTCAACCATGTTCTACCCTGATGTGCTTTAGTGGGCAACCAATCAGTGAACCAATACCATTTATTATATCGTGCCACAGAGCCCATTTAGAGTGAGGTCAGTACTTCTTATGTGGTTTGCTTGGCAGTCGAAATCAGTGGTTGCAAACTTATCTTCATGTACAGAGCAGTGTTGAATAATTGAAAATACGGGGTGCAGGTTCTAAGATCACATTCTATTAAGTTCTAAATTGAGAGCTTACCCAGCAAACAGCAGTAGATAACGTAATAACCAATTTATCAGCATAAATACAGTTTAATTATCTGGGGACAAACTCTGCAGAAAATAACTTTCTGATTACAAAAATCTTTGGCATGTCCAAGGGTTGTTGCAGTAAATCCATTGTCTTCTCAGTCAATATTATACTAGATGGATTGTGCAAGGTAAGCCTTTAGAATTGTGCAGCTAATAAAACTATGGAAGGCTTTAGTTTCTTCCCCCGAAGCACCAAATATGCAGGCCAAAATTTGGTCTTCATTTTAAAGGAGATCTTGTTCACATTTTAGCATTATGGGTGGGTTTTTCTTGGACAAGCAGATATTGTCAATTATAAACATGCTATAATTATGACAGCATTAAAAACAATCTGTTTTGCCATTGACTTGTCAAAAAATTACCTTTTTCTGACTTGATCTCTTACATCATCAATACTGAAATGAGATTTATTCTTCCTTCCTTCAATAAACTGTTTCCCTTAACCCCAGTAGGTCTCTTAGGTCTCAAGTGCTCATATATTTCTGACACCCGGTTTTTCAGCTGTGAGACGGGCAAGAGAACTACACTTTCAGCTCTTGGTAAAATTGTTGTCAGAAGCTCGAAAGATGTCAGGCTTTACCTGACAGGCAGAAAGGAGGCACCTAGGCAAGCTCATGAGACATCCAAGAATTATAGATAAGTAATATTCACTGAAGGAAGTAGGAAACCCAAACCAAAGAATTCAACAACTGCTGCCGTTCAAGAACCCATCCTATATATAAATGATGTTCAAGCCATGTTGGGATGGATTTTTCTTCCCACCTTACAGCATGGACTACTTTGCCCCTTCTTTCGGGCAGGCTGGTCTGGTCTTACCTGTGCTTCATTTTGGTAACTGTCAGATATGCTATCATGTTTTTTACTGACAATGTGAGAACTAATGCAGTTGTGTGTATTTCTACTTGCTTTATTAGTTTATGTAACAAAATAAATAAATTCAATAACATCAGGGAATTTGTAAGTAAAGAACATAACCACCCATTGTTTGGGGTATGTGGAGGAGATGATGCCTTTCCTCAAAAAAACAACAACAAAAGTGTGGAGATCTAATACATGGTCCTCTTCCTTTGCTAAATATCTATGATATAGCATGATTGTACTGTATATAATGTCTTTAAAATTTACAGTGACTCCATGACCAGTTTTACACATAAAGCTAAATCAAAGTTTAAAAATAAAGCAAAGTTTAGCTTTAAATCAGGGGTGGGGAACTTTTTTTCTGCCAAGGGCCATTTGGATATTTATAACATCATTTGCGGACCGGGGCCGGGGTTTGCGGGCGGGAGCCAATCGCGCAGAAGGGGGTGGGATTTGTGGGTGGGAGCCAATCACAAGCACCAGGGGCAGGGTTTGCGGGTGGGAGCCCCGCGGCCCAGTTCCTAACAGGCTGGGAACCCCTGCCGTAATGGACGTTCCTTGCTTGTCCCTCAAAATTTACGTTATTATTATGATTCACTTAATATAAATTTATGTCGCTATGAAAAAAGCTCCTAGATTTATTGAATTTCGAGTCCCGCCTGCCAAATGATTTCGTGGGCCTTATATGGCCCATGGGCCGGACGTTCCCCACCCCTGCTTTAAATGAAAAAGCAGCAAACTTGCAGAATCTTACATACACAAATTCTCTTGGTGGTACTATGGCATGGAAGAGATTAATAATATTGGTTATCTGATTGAAACTCATCCTATATTGTTATTGGGGTTTTTAAAAACATATTAATGTATTAATTTAAAATGCTTAACTATAGCCTGTGTTATATTCCTCTAAATAATTTGCTTCTTTAGCTTTCATTCACATTATAAAACAGGAATTAACAGGTTTTATTAGCAGAAGGACTTTTCATGGTTGCATTATAATTTATATTTATTTATAATTCAAATTTTGCCGCTGCCCATCTCCCCCAGAAAAGGGGAACTCTGGGCAGTTTACAATAAGAACCATATTAAAACGATAGGTATAAAAACATCCAAAATATAAATATACAATTTACCAATATAAAGTAAGTATAAAATCCAAGTGGCCATAAAAGGTCTAATTCAGTGAAAAGAGCTCTAAGGTGCCAGCCACCCCAAGAACAACTACTCCCCTTCCCACCCCAAGCGAGACGGCAGAGCCAAGTCTGCAGGTTCTTCCGGTGAGTGATGGGGCCTGTCTCACCTCTGAGGGCAGAGTGTTCCATAGGGCGGGGGCCACTGCAAAGAAGGCCTGCTTCCTGGACCCCGCCAGATGAAATTCTTTTACAGACTTTTTTTTCAATTCTTTAAAATAAATTCTTATCTATTACTTTGGATGTATAGAGGTTAATATTATGTTTCATGGAGATTTTAGTTTACAGGCTCCTTATTTTATATTATGATAATAGATTGTAATATGTTATTTTTCAATTTTTCTTTTATTCTATGTACTGTGCTTAGTTATAAGTGTGTACAAAACAAAATCACTACAACTGCTATGGCTGGAACATATGGTTCAGAGCAGGCATTACCATGTTGTGGGAGATACTATGTTTTCTCCTGTAGTTTCCTCTCAGGTTTCATTGGTACCAACAATATTAATTCTTTGGACTGATGTAAGCAAGGACAAGAATTGTTGGAGGGGTTGCTCATTGTATGCCAATGCTTAACATGTGTCATAAACAGAATAGTACTAGAAAGAATGCTGTAGATTGAACTGATACACACTCACTATAGCTTTACAGAGTTAAATGAGCACATTGCTTAATCCAGGACATCCTTATGCTTATGGTATTTTTGTTTTTGAACACAAAAATATACACACATTGCATTTTTGGAGCTTTCTGGGCTTATTTTGGGGGTTACAGACATTTCATTACTCCGCTAGGTAATATCATCCATGCTGGAGTCTTGGAGAAGTGAAGTTCATAGGTTGGCAACAGTTATATCTCTTTGTGTCTTGCCTGCTTTCCATTTGCTGGGATGGAACTGTCCATGGGCAGATGTTGTTTCGCAACTGATTGATGTCTTCTTGTTGGTGGGTGATTTATTTGGCTGATAAGATGGTGGTTCTGTATTATCTATGTGTTGGTTGCTCCCTGTGTGATTGGTGGTGTTTATAGCTATGTAATGATGTTCTTTCCTTATGTTTGTTGAATTGTGGTTGGATTTGGGTTATTAGGTTAGCCAGGAGATGGCTCTAGTCTATTAGTTGATTGCTGTGCGATGGGAGGAATGTTGTAGGTTGAGCTGACATCTAATGCTGGATTTTTGGTTTTAGCTTTTGAAGTAGAAAGAAAATGGTGTTAAGTAAGGCAAGTAAATTACCGCCTCTCAAAAAGCCACTTTCCCCGGGAAAATAAGCTGTCAACTCTGCTATAAAACTTTCAGACACAAAGAAGGGCACTAAGAGGCTAGAACAGTGCTGGGAAGCAAGGCCATTAGGAGATAACACCTAGAGAGTAACATATCAATAGTAACTTAATGTTCAAAGAACATGGCCTTTGTGTATCTCAATGGGCTGTTTTCTTTGTAGTGGCTCCCTCCCAACCTCACCATTATACATGCGTATCCAATCAAGTCATACTGCTCTACCCAATCAGTTGCCCTGCCATTCTGATCACATGTAAATTGAAATAGTGTAAATCTAGACAACAGGATTGCAGCCCTGCTTCTTTTAGGTTAGCTTCTGCTGCCTCCTAATTTGGGTGTCAATAAAAGTGCGTCTCTAATCCAGGCCTGCACAACAAACTCAATAAATCCACTGCCCTGAAAGACACGCTGCTGAGTGCCTCCAAGGCCTCACCTACATGGTCCGATCCATCGCTGCCATTGCACCGCTAGCTGCCAAACAGCTGATCAATGTGCCAGCTATTCCTGTGCGGCCCATGATTATTTTTAATTTAACTGTGTGGCCTTTCCCTTGGGTGAGTTGTGCTCTAATCCCCATTATTAAAGAACCCTATGGAGAAATTTCTCCCTTTGGGGGTTAGATAGGGTTCAAGAGGGACGGGAAAGAGTAAGATGTCAATTACGTGATAGAAAGAATGGCGGAAGTCATAATTCTGTTTTCTTTCTTTTTTTCACTTTTTTCACTTTTTCTTTTAATTTTTTATATATTTATTGCATTGAAAAATTATAATAAAATATTTTAAAAAGAGAGAGAAATTTATCCTATAGGTTCATTGATATATCTATATATCTGTTGATGACTGCTTGTTTAGAGCGCCATGCCTATGTGGCTTCATTTTTGTGTGCTGTACAATTCATACTTTTTTCCAATGGGTAAGCATGTTTTTATAGGAGTCTACTGGACACAGCTTATTCTCAACATCTTGTTCTAACAGAGAGGAGCCGCTAAACAAAATCATTTCTCTCCAGATGTTTTTTTAATTTGGAAGACACGCTATCAGATGACGTTTAAGGGTAAAATCATAAATTTCTTTGGAATATTGAGTGGATAACTGATTTAGGTAGTAAAATCACTATTAAAATGAGAATACCTTTTGAGCATGTCTTCTGTGGGATCCTCAGAGAGTTATTCTGGTGTCCCTGATGTTCTTTGCCTTGCACTATTTATATGAGCTTCTACAAAATACCAAAGCTCTACAAAGAAATAAAATCACAGGGAATAATTTGAAGGAATACTAAAACTGAAAGAGATATATTTTTATATTACTTTGGGAGAGATAAAACTAGGCATTCTGGCTAGAACAAGGTGCTAGAGTTTTCTATATCTCTTTGGTGCCACTTAGTAGTTTTTGGGATTTTTGCAGCCTCGTGCCTAATTATGAGGGAGGGAAGAGGGAACAAAAACACAAAGAAAAACTGGAAAAGAAAAAGGGAAACAACAAAACCATACAACATTGTACATAGGAAATTATTCAGTCTACTTTTTAACCACATCATTAAACCTTGATCACGTGGAAGAATTCATTGGCGATCACTCGTAGCCGAGTAAGATTGTCTTCCAAGGGTAAAATTTTAACAGTGGATCTGTAAGTGGCTGTAAAGGCCAATTCTGGATCCGCACAACCTCCCACAATGAGGGCATAGGTTTCCGGGTGGGAGACGGTGTGAGAGTTGGGCCACGAGGCGGGCCACTTACCTGTCTGCCGTCCGATCCGGAAGAGTCCGATCCGGAAGAGGAGCCAGCCCCCGGAGGCAGCAGGCTTGGCGCGAACCCTGTGGAAGAAACAGAGACGTTGATTGACAGAGGCTCAGAAGGAAGGACGCCTCCACCAATCAGCGCGCACCAAAGGAGAGCAGAGAGGCGGGCCGAACAACGCGAAGCCCAATTGGCCCCTGCTTTCCAAAGGCGCGAAAAACGAAATAAAAGACCGGCGCGACATACCTCCATTGCCGTAGACAACCGTTCTATCCGCTCCATGCCAAAGCCGCCAGACTCCGCCCCGGACCCCGCTCCCTTGTCTTGCTGCCGCCCCGGACCTCAAGCTAGAGCCCTGTCTTGCTACCATTCCGGACCTCATTGACGAGCCCAGCCCTGCTGCCGCGCCGGACCCTGCCTCTTCGCCTCGCCTCGTCGCCGCACCAAGCCCTGGAAACAAGCCTTACCTTGCCGCCGTGCCTAGCCTCGTGCCCGAATCTCCGCCTGTCGTCGCGTCTCCGCCCTGCAAGACTCCAGTCCCGGAACGCTCTTCAGAGCCCTTCTTGCTTCCTGTGGAAGAAACCAGCACCGGGGTAAGCGCCACCGCTTTGCCTGTTTCTCTCCCGACCGACCGAGCTACCGCTGCTCCATTGCCCTCTGCCCTGGACCCAGCCGACGCCGGTCACCAGTGGGTTGCCTTTGTCGGGCCCCGGTCTACCCGCACTGCACTGGATTGCATAAACTACATTGCTTTTCTTGTGTTTTGGAGTTTGATCTTTGGGGTGTACAAGCCTCTGTCTCAGTGTGTTGGTGGGTTTGAAATATACAGGTATGTGATGTTTGCCAAATATCCGTTTTATCTTTTCAGACACGCCAGCCATGTAGGGAATGACCAGATTCTTTCGTTTACTCTGAGTCTCAGCCCTATCTGTCGCTGTTTTAGGTCTGGTAGATTTAGATTTAGTGAAGGCCCAATTTGGATATCCACAGGCCTTCAGAGCTGTTCTCAGGTGCTGATTTTCATTCTTTTTGGAATCCATGGAGATCCCACCTCCATGCAATCCAGTGCAGTGAGGAGTGCTCTGAACTCTACATTGGAGAAACCAAACAACTTTTGTACAGGAGGATGGCCCAACACAGGAGAAGTAACACCACAGGACCAGAGTCAGCAGTTTATCTTCATCTAAAGGAAAAAGGACACTCATTTGAGGACATTAATGTTCACATTTTAGACAGAGAAGATAGGTGGTTTGAGAGAGGGGTCAAGGAATCCATTTATGCCAACTTGGAAAATCCTTCCTTGAATAGAGGTGGGGGCCTCAGGCACAATCTTTCCCCCATCTTCCTCCCTGCTTTGTCTTCTGTGCCTAGGAAGATTAAGACCATTTCACAAGCTCAACAGCAGCATGGTGATCTTAACGATCCTCCTTTAGATGATAAAAGGACTTAAAATAACATCTCAATATAACCATGACCTAGCCCCAGGTGTAAGGTCACACAGCTACCTAGAAACATATTTAGGATTCCCTTACTAACTTTGCTCAGACTGAAGAAGCTCCTTGGATAAGGAGCAAAACGTTTCCACTGAGAAAATAGAAATCCAGTTGACATGATTCAAGCTACTGTTTTGCACAACATTCTTCAAAACATCTACTCTCAAAGTACCTGTTTCCAAAGAATTGGGCTGGACCAGAGGGAATGCATGGAAGAAGATTCTTACATTAGCATTGCTCATAACAATGAGGACATAAATAAAAACCTCCAGACTGCAAGCTTGTTAATCTTAACCCATTTTTTATGACCATGGAATTGATTTTTAAATTGAAAAGAGAATGAAGCTTTTCTTCTCTCCCCCACCCACCCCACTTGTTTGTGCATCTTCCTACTTGTTGAAATAACGCATGTGAAAAACCATTATGAAGCTGTTTTCCTCCACTGTCTTGCAGAAATTTAAGCTTTAGCACTGGCTGATAAAGGCATTTACTGTAAGGAGGAAAGATGGTCTATAATTAAATGCTCATATGCTGTCACGAGAGTGACAGTTACAAAATATTTCAGCACATAACTCATTGGAGAGTGAGTAGCAGGCAAAATTACTTCAACATGTGTAAGGAATTCAGACCCCTAAGGGAATGCTAATTGGAAGGCAAAGTAATAAGGATTAGTGCATGATTTATGGTATGGCTAGCTTCAAGGAACCACGAAAGCTAACTTGCATTGTTCTGCCACCTCTATGCACTCACTGTGAAGGAGGCTGAATCATATTTTTGCTAGTGTTAGTAGTGATGAGCTGATGAACCATTCAGATATAAAATAACATTGTCAGTGGTGTTGTGGATTAAATTATTAATGAGATGTAGCTAAATTGTCCTCCATTATTCTCCTGTGCTACAGATCTACTAGTTTATATAAATAATTCCATATATCATAATAAACTATTACTGCTAAATCATATAACTCTGGGAGTATTCACATATAATCCTAAACTATGATTTGCTATTATTTGGGTTCTGCCTTCATTTTCTCCTCTTCAGCTGCAGACAAATCCTAGTCAGCCACTAATCTTAAGGAAGGTTTCCTTGAAGCAAGCCGTTTTCCTAACCCATGGATCAACATTAGCTTGTTTCAAACAAACCATAGTCAGAATTAAGCAAAATGAATTCTGATAATCCAAAAAGGAGAAACTTTCGAACATCTCCTTCTAGCTGCTGTAGAGAAGAAAGAGAAAAGCTTCTCATCTTATCAAAGCAAGATGTAGTACGAAATCAATGTAGTACAGCGAAATCAATTAAATGTCTTCTGCTTAGTCCTTCCCTCCCCCTGCCCTTACTATGTGAGTTCACAAAATCTTTTGAGATATATGAATGTAGCGGAATGCCAGGAAGAAATCTTGGTGATACCATATAATGGAATGTGAGAATGACCTTGGAAGATGGGGGGAAGAGATGCTGCCTAGGGAACGGTCAGATAAAAGGGGGAGGAGCCCGCAACTGAGTAACGGGCAGAGCAAGAAACTTAGGAAAGATCTGCCCTAACTTGGCAGGTGGTAAAAAGGGACAGCAGGAGATTTGTACTTTCAGACTTGCAAGATTTGTTAATATAGCCTAACAATAAAGTAGAAGTAGCTCATCTTGTTCTGTTTCCTGTCTGGTTTACCTGGGAGGGCTGACATACCATGATGTGAAATTAAATGTAATAGAAAGCATGCTAACAACCATTATTTTATATGCATGTTCACTTCTGGCTGTGCCTAATCAATATATCTGAAAATAGATTCCCCCCACACACACACACACCTTGGGTGGAAAATGTGATGATGCTTCATTGAGATGAAACACATGGAGCTTTGCAATAGCTTTCTAAGTAAAAGAGAACAGCTTTCTTTTATTACATTTTCAGAATGTCAGATAAAGCATGATCAAGCCAAAGTGAAGTGCGTTGAAGTCCCTTTCATTTTTATTAGAGGACTGAGATTGTTATGCTTGGATTTTTTCAGCTGGAATCAGTGGAATTAAAAAAATATATTTGCACTTATTTGATTTCATGTCAAAAGAATCAAGTGCACTTTTAGCTATCTAATCAAAGGATTTTGTTACCTTAAGATTGGTTAGCTCACATTGTTATAGATTGTGTGCCATCCAGGTCCAACCTCACCCTCAGAACAGGATATGGGAGGGCAGGCTGCTGTGGATGTTAGAGCTAGAGTTTCCCGGAGCAGGAATGCCAGTTATGTCATCATGTCGATGAAGGTTCTCAGTCATCCAGGTGGAACAGTCTGTAGCTTGAATCATGTCAACTGGATTTCTATTTTCTCAGTGGAAACGTTTCGCTCCTTATCCAAGAAGCTTCTTCAGTCTGAGCAAAGTTAGTAAGGATTCCCTTACTAACTTTGCTCAGACTGAAGAAGCTTCTTGGATAAGGAGCGAAACGTTTCCACTGAGAAAATAGAAATCCAGTTGACATGATTCAAGCTACAGTTATGTCATCAATTTCTACCTAGCACCAAGCCTGAGGAACTCAAAGCAAGATGTTAGTTAAACCATGGGAAAGGCAGCCAAAAGAAGTTCCAGATTTAAATTACTCTTGCAAACTAAAATGTAATAGAGATTCATATCTAGCTATGCCATGTCCAGGGTCTAGGTAGCTTCTGCCAAGTTCAAAAGCCCCTGCTGTTATTTAGATATATAAAGCATAAAAGTTGACTATCCCGCTAGTCTGGGTCTTTATGTCACAAGAGCCAAAGGCAGTAGGAAAAGAGAACAGCTCCAAGTAACACAACCTATTTAAAGACTCGTGATTGCTCAGACCTAGAGTGGTTACAGTGGTTTCCTTATTCATTCCAAGGATTATAGTATGATTTCTTCGACAAATTTCAGAATGATCAGGAGCCTAGATAAGGCTGGGCTTGTAAGCAAACCTTCTATAGACCCCAGGTGTCTACTCCTGAAGGTTTCAAAGTTTCCTACATGCCTGGTGTAGACCTTGGCAAGAGTTGGCTGAATGCCCAAACCTGAGAACATGATTTTGTCAAAAACAGGTAGGCGTTATGTCATGGATGCCCTAAAACAAGCTAAGCACAGCTTAAGAAACAAATATCTCAATTCGTTTGAAGGACATCGCATTGTCCATTTTGTCTGATTGCCCTACTTCCTGCTTATCTCAGCTTTCCCTGAAACATTGTCCAAACATTTTTGGCCATGAATAGGTGGTTTCTGAGTACAGTGGAGCTGTGGAACAGCTTGTGAGTCCCTTAGATATGAATATATGCTCTATTGCAAAGTTTCTGTGAAAATAAAAAGGAGGAGAAAAATGCTTTGTCTTTCTGGTTATGGTACACCTGAAAAGCACTGAATTTCATTATGTTCTATAACATACCCTATGCCTCTCCCCATCCTTTTTTTCCTGACAGGACTTCTGCCCATTCAAGATATCAGGATAATCTGGCCTGCCATAGAGACGCAATAAATAGAAAAGATTCAGCTCTATCTGTAGTATTTCAACAGGCAGATTTTCAGGTACTTCAATATGCAGAATAGGAGCCTAGCCAGAAAAAAAAGGTGGTGATGCTACTTCGATGCTGCTAATTTTCTTTAGAAAAACAGAGTCATAATTTCTGATTGCATTCTGGTACATTCATCTTGCTAAAAGCATATTTTTAAGTAAGGGAAAATTTCAGTGCTGGCACCATCCTGGGAAGATTATTATTATTCCCCAAACTCTTAAACCATTTTTTTAAAAGCTTCTAGTAAAATATATTATAAAATGCTTGCCTTTGCAGTAAAGCTGTATTTTCTCAAGTTGAGAGAACGTGCAATTTTACAACACTCACATTCATATTATTATTATTACTCCTCAAATGATCGTAAGATCTCTGAAATTTTCCCTCAGACTCAATTCTGACAGCGGAGTTTCAGCATCAGAACCCTTTAGCTGTAAGGAATAAATACACATTTTGCTCAAATTGGGCCAATAACTAGGAAAGGAATGAGAAGTGTTAAGCTGGATTGAGAGGAATTTACATCTATTAGAGGTAGGGCCTTTCTGCTGGTAGACCCAACACATGGAAATTTCATTTCCCAAGTAGTGCAGTCTGCTGCTCTCTCTGGCAAGCTTAAGAAGTTTATACCTTACCCCTTCCACCACAGGGGCTGATTTAATTGTCTATGTAGAGTTCATGTTGATGCTGCTTTTTATATATTATTGTGCTATGTTTAATATATTGTTTTGATCTTGATTCTGATGTGGCTTTTACCTTGTTTTTGAATAAGTTATTACATAATGATGGTTATACAATGTTTTCAATTGTTTGATGTTGTTTAATTCGTGCTATTGATTGTGTTCTGTTGAATATTGTAAATTTCTGTGAGCTGGTTGGGCTGGAAGCAGGGTTAGGAATCTGTGGGGGAAGTGCCAACAGCCATGTGAATGGGTCACTTGGCAGAAGAGGAATCTCATCTAGTTCAGAATAAGAGTGTTGCTGAGGTCATAATCATCCCCAATATGCTAGCAGTCAAATTGGAAAGAGATTCTGTTGGCCTGGTCACTGGCAATGGCACAGCTGCCATTTATTTTCATTGAGAACTTGATTCCAGTGGAAATGAATGCCTCTCCAACATGACATATTTCTCAAACTCAGTAGAAAATGTGCATCTTTTCCAACTTTCCTCCATGTGGGACAAGGAAACAGCTCATAGAATGCGTGGCCAGATAGAATAGGCTACCAGGTTTGATTGGCCTCCAAGACAGCAGTTGGAATCGGCTTTCTGTCGGTCATCTGCATTTGTGTAGACATTTGTCTTGAGTGTGACTGTTATTACTGTAACTATTCAGTTGGTTGAAAGGATATTAAACCAAATTGGAAAAAACATTAGATGTTAGAACATTAGAACCTGAACAAAACTGAAGTAAGAAATCTATTGGTTCCAAGGCTGAAACCCCTCTCCCATTTTCCTTTTCTAAAATTATTGTTGTCATTGCACTAAAACCAGCTTTAGATTCCTTCCACATTGTATGAAGTCCCCAAATGGATTTGTTTTATTAGCTCCTTTCTGAGGCATATTAACATTTTAATTATCAAAATTATCATATTAGCTCAGCACTGAAACAGAGAAGGGAAGTCTAAAATACACATGCTGCTGAATGCTTCATCAGCTTTTAATTGGCTGGTAATGCTATTACTTAAAACTTTATCACAGTGTGTATTATCATCTTTGATCTGATCTGTCTTGAATTGTATGTACTCAGAGCAGTTGGCATGACTGGATTTTGTGAGTGTGTGTGCAAGAAAGAGAGAGAAAGAGAAAGCTGTATTTAGAGAACATTCTATGATAAAGCCTTGAGGCCTAATATGTTTGGTGTTTCTACAAAAAGGGAATGGAAACAGACACTAAGTTGAATTTAGCCCAAGGAAAACAATTTTGAAAGCAGAGTTTTAATCATCCAGAAAATTTCTCATGACTTCAATGAGCTGCTTTAAATAGGAACTTTTTTTTAGCCAGTAGATGTTTATCCCCATCAAGAAGGCTAAGTTGAGCAACTGACAGATGACACATTATACAAACCAAGAGCAGGAGAAAGTTCTGAAAATATCAACCTGAAACAAACACACCATTAGTTTTAATTGATACACACATACACATGAGAAAAACATATCACAAGCAATTACAACCAGTTAGTTTTCGATGTTTTACAGCAATTAAAAATCTTGATGATTATGATTAATATAAGGTGGAAACCTGCAAGGCTATGTGGGTACAATGCATAGGGTTGGGACATTTATCTGTAAAGTTGAGAATATTTATATCTTTGTGGATATAGAGGAAAATGAGAATCCCTTTGGGTACATTTTGTTAAATACAGGTAATCCTCTTTGAGCAACCACAATTGGGACCGGCAACTAAGTCGTTAAGCAAAGTGGTCACTAAGTGAAACCACGACTGTGCTTATGATTTTACTTCAGCTTTCCTTTGCTTTACAGACCTGCGAAGGTTGTAAATGTGAGGACTGGTTGCAAAGTTACTTCTTCATCACCATCGTAACTGTGAATGGTCGCTAAACAAGGCAGTCTCTAAATGAGGACTACCTGTATTTGTGATTGTTTTCTATTGATTGATTGATTGATTATGTACCACCAAAACATTTTCGACTCCTAGCGACCACATAAATAGATTTTCTCCATGACAATCTATCCCTAACCTGTTCTTTCAAGTCTTCCAATGGTGCACTCATCACCGCTGTAACTGAGTCCATCCACCTTGCTGCTTGATTGTTTTTTGCCTTTTAAATTGACCACTTTCAGATACCAAATATATACAAACTGCATTGTTTATGAATGAAGCGCATGTAAATACATTTCAAATGACAACAAATGACTTGCAAAAAATAGCCTGATTCTTAGCAGACCACTGCTTGTGTATATCTTACACCCGTGTCTACCATTTGTATCTGATGATAATCCTTTTCGCACGGTCTGCCAGTGGTTGGCTTGATTTAAGGAAAAAGAACATTATTGGACTCGTGAAAAAGCAAAGAAATTTTGGGTGCAAATTCATACAATGATGCAAAAGATACTGTGGATTAATATTATGATGAAACCAGAATTATTTTTATTGGGTTTTATGGATGCTGAACTAGAAAAGAGATATGGGAAACTAATATTGTGTATGGTAACTGCGGCATGATTATTGTATGCACAAAGATGTAAGAATAATGAAATACCCACAGTAGAGGACTGGATTATAAAATTGACGGAGCTCACGGAAATGGCAAAGTTGATCAGTCTGGTCAAGGAAAAAACAATCAAGACTTTTTTTAAAAGACTGGAAGCCTTACTTTTTGCTGAAAGAAGAAAAGACTGAATTGATGATTTATGGATTTGGGGATTAGAAAGAGGGAAGGGGAAGAGTAAGATGGCAATTTTGTTGTTGTTCAGTCGTTTAGTCGTGTCTGACTCTTCGTGACCTCATGCACCATAGCACGCCAGGCCTTCCTGTCCTCCACTGTCTCCCGTAGTTTACTCAAATACATGTTCATTACATCGGTGATGCTATCTAACCATCTCATCCTCGGCCGTCCCCTTCTCCTTTTGCCTTCAGTCTTTCCCAGCATCAGGGTCTTTTCCAGTGAGTCCTCTCTTCGCATTAGGTGGCCAAAGTATTTGAGCTTCAGCTTCAGCATCTGTCCTTCCAATGAGCAGTCAGGGTTGATTTCCTTTAGGATTGACTGATTTGACCTCCTTGCAGTGCAAGGGACTCTTAAGAGTCTTCTCCAGCACCACAGTTCAAAAGCATCAATTCTTCGGTGCTCAGCCTTCCTTATAGTCCAACTTTCACAGCCATACATTACTACTGGAAAAACCATAGCTTTAACTATACGGACCTTTGTCGGCAAGGTGATGTCTCTGCTTTTTAATATGCTGTCTAGGTTTGCCATAGCTTTCCTCCCAAGGAGCAAGCGTCTTTTAATTTCATGGCTGCAGTCACCGTCTGCGGTGATCTTGGAGCCCAAGAAAATAAAATCTGTCACTGCTTCCATTTCTTCCCCTTCTATTTGCCAGGAAGTGATGGGACCAGATGCCATGATCTGGGTTTTTTTAAAGTTGAGTTTCAAGCCAGCTTTTGCACTCTCCTCTTTCACCCTCATCAAGAGGCTCTTTAGATCCTCTTCACTTTCTGCCATTAGGGTGGTATCGTCTGCATATCTGAGGTTGTTGATATTTCTCCCGGCAATCTTAACTCCGGCTTGTGATTCATCCAGCCCGGCATTTCTCATGATGTACTCTGCATATAAGTTAAATAAGCAGGGTGATAATATACAGCCTTGTCGTACTCCTTTCCCAATTTTGAACCAGTCAGTTGTTCCATGTCCGGTTCTAACTGTTGCTTCTTGACCTGCATACAGGTTTCTCAGGAGACAGGTAAGGTGGTCTGGTACTCCCATCTCTTTAAGACTTTGCCACAGTTTGTTGTGATCCACACAATCAAAGGCTTTAGCGTAGTCAATGAAGCAGAAGTAGATGTTTTTCTGGAACTCTCTTGCTTTTTCCATGATCCAGTGAATGTTGGAAATCTGATCTCTAGTTCCTCTGCCTCTTCGAAACCCAGCTTGCACTTCTGGTAGTTCTCGGTTCACATGCTGCTGAAGCCTAGCTTGTAGGATTTTGAGCATAACCTTGCTAGCATGTGAAATGAGCGCAATTGTACGGTAGTTTGAACATTCTTTGGCATTGCCCTTCTTTGGAATTGGAACATAAACTGACCTTTTCCAATCCTGTGGCCACTGTTGAGTTTTCCAAATTTGTTGGCATATTGAGTGCAGCACTTTAACAGCACCATCTTTTAGGATTTTAAATAGCTCAGCTGGGATACTGTCTTCTCCCCTAGCTTTGTTGTTAGTAATGCTTCCTAAGGCCCACTTGACTTCACTCTCTAGGATGTCTGGCTCAAGGTCAGTGACCACACCATCGTATTTATCAGGGATATTAAGATCTTTCTTGTATAGTTCTTCTGTGTATTCTTGCCACCTCTTCTTAATCTCTTCTGCTTCTGTTAGGTCCTTGCCTTTTTTGTCCTTTATCATGCCCATCTTTGCACAAAAGGTTCCCTTGATATCTCCGATTTTCTTGAAGAGATCTCTAGTCTTCCCCATTCTATTGTTTTCCTCGATTTCTTTGCATTGTTCATTTAAGAAGGCCTTCTTATCTCTCCTTGCTATTCTCTGGAATTCTATAGTCTGGAATTTTATACTTTTATTGTATTGTAGAATTCTAATAAAATATTTTTTAAAAAAGAAAGAGAACATTATCATATCATCAATCTACTGTTGACCCCCCACCCTCGACTATGTGCAAAGAGCTTTCTTTGTTGTTCAGTTGTTAAGTCGTATCCAACTCTTCGTGACCCCATGGACCATAGCACGCCAGGCCTTCCTGTCCTCCACTGTCTCCCGGAGTTTACTCAAGTTCATGTTCATTACATCGGTGATGCTATCTAACCATCTCATCCTCAGCCGTCCCCTTCTCCTTTTGCCTTCAGTCTTTCCCAGTATCATGGTCTTTTCCAGTGAGTCCTCTCTTCGCATTAGGTGGCCAAAGTATTTGAGCTTCAGCTTCAGTATCTGTCCTTCCAATGAGCAGTCAGGGTTGATTTCCTTTAGGATTGACTGATTTGACCTCCTTGCAGTCCAAGGGACTCTTAAGAGTCTTCTCCAGCACCACAGTTCGAAAGCATCAATTCTTCAGCTTATATGTATACAATTTGTATATATCTGGATTTCACAAAATAAAGACTTTGCTAAAACCAAGATCTCCAACATAGCAGCTACATGTGCACTATCTGTATGTGTCCAAGTTCTTTGGATGCAGGCACAGTCAGCCAGGGGACAGACAACCATAAAATTCCACTTGTCTTCAGCTAATTTAATTAGAAGACCATGTGAAAAGAGCTACTATTTGTATGAATTTGCGGCTTGTACACCAGCCTCCATGTAAAATGCAGAATAGGAGGAAGTCCTGAAAATCTAGAGGAAGCTCTTGAAGATAATCAACCTAAGTCCAAGCTGCTGTTCCACTCCTATGTCTATCCAATGTTTCTTTGCTTCTGAACATTTTTTTCTAATGTTTTAAAATCTGAGTTAACATTATGAAGGCAAACTGGATACTCTTTGCATTTTTATATTAATTTACCCCTCCAAGATTTTGCTACGATTACTTTGATATTGGTTGTGTATTTAAATATATAAGCAATTAGATTTCTTGAATACCATAAAAACACAGCAGAAATTTAAGTTGAGATAATGACTAGCTTTCCCCATCATTGCACATCAGTGTTTGGAAGCATAACACTATTTAAATCATTAGCTGCCTGTTTTTATTGTAATAAATAGGAGCACAGAACTTTTGTTGAGGGAAAAACTTAGGATCTTTAATTGAGATCTGTGTCATAATTGGTTACAAAGAAAAATAAACCCATGTGAAATATAGCTGCATCTATAATAAGAAACAAACTGACTCTATTCCAGTCCACCAAAGGAAATCTGCTTAAGAAAATGTTCATGTTTGTACCACCTACCAGATGAGGTGTAGTGATCGTAAATCTAACGGGCATCCAAATTTTATCTGTACTGTATCACTTTCATACCCCCATTCTGATACAGTTCATTTGTACTAAATATCTTCAGATAGCAACAAAGTCTCGATTGAGGTGAAATTCTCCTGGTACTGTTTCAGTTTCTGAAGATCTCCATTTGTGTATTGATTTTGTGGTCAGCTTTAATAGCTGGCAACTTTGGGGAATTCTCTTTTTCCCCTAATGCTTGTAGACACGATTTGTATCATTTATTCATAAATATTTCAGAATTATTTAAGCTTCCAGTGTGGATGCTACACGCTGTAGTAGTAAACTACCAAGAATAGTTATTAATGTGTCCATATAGTGATTAATCTAAATTTTTCAAAAAGTAAGCTTGCATATTTTCAAGAGTTAATCTAGTAAATATATTGCCCTAAGTTTCTTAGGATCAATGTGGCTTACTTTGTTTATATTCTAGTTTGTTTTAAATCACCTGACTGGACATAAAGGTTTGCACAAATATATTGATTGGTAGTAGATTAGTAAAAAACACATCTTCACACAAACCTATGGTAGATTCTACTATAAGAGATGGTGAAAACCATGGATCAGATAGCTTTAAAAGGGAGATTTAATTAGCAAACTCCAGTCATGTTTTGTTCTGTCTTTGCCACCAGTTATGGTCCTGATCACTTCGAACATGTAGCCTCAACAGGTTATACTCAGGAGAACATCATTTTGTAGCTCTTGATAGTCAAAACTAAAGGCTCCTCAACTCTGTCTATGAAGGTTCTCAGTCATCCAGGTGGAATTGTCTGTAGCTTGAATCATGTCAACTGGATTTCTATTTTCTCAGTGGAAACGTTTCGCTCCTTATCCAAGGAGCTTCTTCAGTCTGAGCAAAGTTAGTAAGGGAATCCTTAAATATGATTCTAGGTGGCTGTGTGACCTTACACCTGGGGCTAGGTCATGGTTATTTTGAGATGTTATTTCTAAGTCCCTTTATCATCTAAAGGAGGATCGTTAAGATCACCATGCTGCTGTTGAGCTTGCGAAATGGTCTTAATCTTCCTAGGCACAGAAGACAAAGCAGGGAGGAAAATAGGGGAAAGATTGTGCCTGAGGCCCCCACCTCTATTCAAGGAAGGATTTTCCAAGTTGGCATAAATGGATTCCTTGACCCCTCTCTCAAACCACCTATCTTCTCTGTCTAAAATGTGAACATTAATGTCCTCAAATGAGTGTCCTTTTTCCTTTAGATGAAGATAAACTGCTGACTCTGGTCCTGTGGTGTTATTTCTCCTGTGTTGGGCCATCCTCCTGTACAAAGGTTGTTTGGTTTCTCCAATGTAGAGTTCAGAGCACTAAGTAAGGTCACACAGCCACCTAGAAACATATTTAAGGATTCCCTTACTAACTTTGCTCAGACTGAAGAAGCTCCTTGGATAAGGAGCGAAACGTTTCCACTGAGAAAATAGAAATCCAGTTGACATGATTCAAGCTACAGGCTCCTCAACTCTGTTTTAAAATTAGACAACATCATGGCTATCATGATCCATGATATTGTAATCTGTCCTTTATAGTCAGACGTTGTCTTCTTTCAGTATTCCAGAGACCTCAAGCCGACCATTTTTCAAAACAAAAAATTGTATTAGATGGAACTACGATATGACCCAGTAGGGTTCAAGTTACATTTGTTCAGTCATTAGTGCTCAGCCCTGCAGAAATAATAAACGGAAATAATAAAACCAAAAGGTATAGATATTTTTGCCCAGAACAAAAAGCAAGGGAAAGGTAGAGAAGGATAAATACTGTATAAAGGCTTGCTTATCCCTAAGACAGCAGTGATCCTGGAATTCTGTTTTTCTGAGATGTATTTCCCAACTTTGCAGCAGGTAACTGAGAAGTTAAAGTGAAAACCAATTAACAATAAGAGTTTCATCTAAATAATTAAACTAGTTTTCTTTCCCATCTTTATTTTTTTAAGCTTTCACCTAGTCTTGGTGAAAGAGAGCCAGTTTGGTCTAGTGGTTAAGGCAACGGGCTAGAAACCAGGAGACAGAGTTCTAGTCTGAAGGTGATCCAATAATAATAAAAAAACTAAATAAAACACCAAATATATGAATAATTGAGACAAATTTCTTCTGCCAGTTGAAAGCTAGGTTGCCGGAGCATAATTGAGTCTCACTCAACAAGAACATTTCTGCAGTTTCTCACCAGGCATGGACAATAATCTTACTAAGTACTTTTAAAAAGTATGATCAGTTTCTCATTTCTAGTTATAGCTTCTATTTTCTGCTCTTCAGGACAAAAACATACAACGTATGTCTGTATATGTAGAGGCGTTCTAATACAAACGTGAGAATTTTGTCCTAAGGGGTCAAAATACAAAAACCTGTACAGTTCCAAAGGATTTCTGATACATTTGTTCTTAAAAGTCTTTTGTTCTTAATATCTAGCTCTCAGAAATCTTTTTGCCCCTTTAATTCTGTTCACTGGGTTCTATTCTTATAGGTTGCACAGTGAATGCTAATAATTGATCATTTGTATATTCAATAGCACTTGGGAGATGCCATACATATTAGTCGAATTAGTGGATCTTGCCAAGTAAATAAAACTATTGTTTTGTGTACTTTACCAGGAGATCTCTGGATGACAGCTGCAAAGTGGTCCAATGCTGTGGAGTGGCACAAGTAGTAAAAAGATGTTTATAAAATAAAATCTGGCAGAGAATTTGGCAAGTTGACAATTTGCCCATGAGCTCAACTAAAGTATCTGAGTTGTGAAACTGACCAGGCTAGAAAAGGAATACTTGGTCTGTTGAAATGCAAAGTACAGTGTGTGTGTGTGTGTGTGTGTGTGTGTGTACACATACGTACCTATAATCACATTATTCCTTTTCAAGAAAAGCAACATTATGCAGAGTACAGAAATAGTAAGCCAAAGAAATTAAGGGGGTGAGATAAAGGAAGGAAACATAGCTAAAACTAATTTACTAACACCATTCACTATATCTTTCCATTCTGTTCTGTCCACTAATTTGACTAATTTTACATCCATGTAAGTGTTTTGTACACCACCTTAGACATGCCTTTTTGTTCTTTAAACTTGCCACCTCTCTCCTTTTCAGGATCTCATCAATTCCACATTGACTTTATCATTCTCTCTTCCTTTCAGCCAATTCATTCTGTCTTCACATATTAGTTCGCAGTTCAGTCCTCATTCGTTTTCTCTGTATCACCAAGTTATCTCAACATACTTCTTCTGTACTGACCATTCATTTTTGTATTGTCCAATGTCTAGCTCTCAGAAATATTTTTCCCCATGCTATTCTGAGTACTCCTTAGCCCAAGGGTGCTTGCTCTGTTCTCTGCAAGCTAGGATCTCCACTGTAGAACCTACCATGCAAGCCCAGAGGCTGTTGCCTGCATTCCACCAACGACTGTATGCAGAATACTGACATACACCATGGATGCAAAGTCTTCAATTAATTGCATAGAGTATATGCCTGCCATATGAACATCATTGTGTACATATTCTGTGCACAAATCCTAGCAATAACAGATGGCCAGTTCCATTTTTACTACTAACATGGAAACATAGGGTCTGCCCTTGGAGGCTTTTTCACCCTCCTATCAGGCAGTGCTTTGATCTTTTCCTCCTTAACTGATTTTGCCTTTTGACATTAAATGCAATGGGAAAATGCGGGGCACTAGTATTACTCGATAAAGTCCATGTCTGGGAACACCCATAGAAAGGCCTAAGAGAGGGAACTGTTTAAAATAGTTTCTATGTGGCAGCTGAAGTGCATTATCTCTGGATACAGTAATTATCATTTCTGATACCACAAATGTGTGCATTGTGTCCCAGATCAGATATGGTTGCATTTGTGATAAGGCTGGACTTCCAGCTGCATTTCCCAAACCTTCTGTTTTTTGAGATGGGAATGCTCTTGAATTTTGATTAGAATGTTAAAATATTATTAAAGGGTAAAAGAATTCTTACTGTGGATCACTTACTTTGCTATTTTTTATGGCAAGTGGAATCACAATTTCACCCATCTTACATTTCTTAGTAATTGAATAGCAGCATACTGCACAGTGCACTGTCATATCACAATGATTTCATTACGTTTCGGAAAGGTACCTGGAATCTTTTATCATTGTATTATGACATATAGTGGCACAGAAAATCTGCATTTCATGTCCCAATTAAGTTTATGAATGTGTTACAAGCAATGAGCTACTTCTATCTTATTGGTACCCTGTGCTCAGTTTCTTCATACAAGAATGGCTGAGTTGCACATCCTAACTAATGCATGGAGATGTCTCTTAACTAAGTTCTACAAACTGAAAATTATAAGAAATTAAACTTCAGATTCTCAGAATGTTCATATTGTGAATATTTTTTTAAAACACTGTTTTTAAAATGCCGAGTAATGTGGAGATGATGAAAGGGTTGGATTACATTTATTAAAAACAAAATTAAAAAAAATTCTCTATGAAATACAACACCCCATTTCAGATACATTATCAGAACCTATAATCAAATCTGGTTGTTTGTTTCCCACTAATGTCGGGAAGTCAGCCTGGCGGATGGATAATGCTTCCTCCCATAACTCTCATTTGACATCTTGATTTTGGCAACACATCAACATATTGCCTGCCTTTTCTCTGATTTTTTTTTAAAGGCCGCCTCTCAAAAAATGATATTAAAGCTGTAGATTGAAGATTAGTATAGCTGTGGATATAGGGAGATTGCATAAACAAACCAGAAGATGGTTTTAAAAATCTGTTCCCCTGAAATTTCCTCTTTTGCTTGTAATATTTTTGTGGCCAGAAAAATCAGCATAATCATGCTGACGTGGGAATATAACATTTTAAATGACATAAGTACACAGAGTCACAAGCTGTTAGCATCCTTATATGTTATTCTTTGTTTATTTTAAACTTCTGAAGTTTTTTTTCCTTATCGGAAATACATGTGTATTTAAAAAAAATATATCCAAATCAAATCTGTAAGCCTAAAGAAATGGCATGAGTCCCTTCCCCCCATTGCATTATATAGTGTATGATGTACAATCCATTGCTGTAGTTCCAGGATCTAGTGCATAGAAAACTAGTAGAGTTTCCATTTTCAATATCTGGAAAGTCTATGAAAAATTGTTTCTGTTGACAGTCTCTGTTACAATTAGTCTCTGTTAGAAAAGGAAGTTTCTCATGTTCAATTACTTAATGTTATTTTTGCCTCTCAGTTTTGGTATGTTCATCAATACTTTTGATGAATACTTTACTTTTATTGTAAACCACCCAGGGTCCCTCCTTGAGGGGGAGATGGGCGGTGATAAAAAATCTGATAAATAAATAAAAAATGAATGATGTCTCATAAATGTGCTGGATTATATTTCATACCAACAATGATCTGCTTCAAAATTATTCAATATTTACCTTGACCATCACCTTTGACATGGAATGTTGGAGAAGGGATTAGAGTTTTGCAGACAGAACATTTATTTATGATTATCCTTTTTCTTTCTTTCTTTGATGATAGAAGAAGTTGGTCAACCAACTTTTTTCAAATATTTTTTTTAATTTGTACCAACACAGCACAGCACTGGATAACCATTCAGATAATCATTCAGATTTTTCAGTTTAAAACATGCTTTTACTACTATACTGATGCAAAAATGCACAATTGAACTTTGTTAAAAAAAGGAATTTGAAATAGTCTACATAATTTCTAGCTTTTCCCCAAATGACAGGACTGTGCATTGGTGTGTGGCCTTATAACACAGTGGATTCTGCAGAATTAATGTAATTATAGGGCAACAATTCTACTTGAAAAAACCAATGCAGTTGTACCTCAAGAATTAAAAGCCTGTGTTATCATGTTAATTCTAAAAACAGAGTGATTAAAGAAATACGAATGCAGCCTTTGGCTTCAATCTAAGGTGAATTACAGCTTCCATCATCTCTAGCTAATATTGGCTGTGCTAATGGAATTTGTAATCCAACATATCTGGGCCATACTAGGTTAGGAAAAGGTGCCTCAAGAAGTGCAAGGGGAAAAAAATGTGATGAACTCGATTTTGGGGGGATGTGAAATATGTTCCAAAGACAGTTCTTCCACTTTCCGTAACCAGAGACTTAGTTAAACAACAGTGCTACTTTAATAGATCTGGCCAGAAGATGCACAATAGCTATGAATTCCTGGTTCAAATAATCTAAGTTGAGATGACTGAGTAGGAATTCCCCTGTTTGTACAAAACATGTGATCTGACATTTCTTTTACTTCAAGAACATGCCAAGGACTGCAAAAATTCTAGCACCACCTACTGGATTATATTACATATATTAACTTTATAGGTAAGAACACATCTCCCGTGATGGAATATACTGTATGCATTGTAGCACCTAAAATTAGGATCTGATCATACAGTGGTCCATTCTAAACCAGATATAATCTTTTCCACCATTTCTTCTATATTCTGCTATTAAGTAAATATATTTGAACTCAGAGCCAATGAATGTCAGATCACCCATTCTTTTATTATAGGAAGAGGATATCAGAGAATAGTCATGCCATTTCTTGCATCTATTGACTTAGGTGTTCTGGTGTCCCAGAGTGTACAGATAGCTTTAAATTAGATTGCAGAGGTTATAAAGACTTAGAATTAAAACTCAGTGTTTTATTCATGTAAATTACATAAAAAATTACTATGTACAGTATTTTTATTTGGTATGCACTTATAACTAAGCACCTACACGACCTATTTTTCTGCCACAACCACCACCACCCTGTGAAGTAGGTTGGGCTGAGAGAATGACTGGTCAACAGTCAGCCAATGAGCTTCCATATCTGAGAAGAGATTAGAACTGGGCCCACCATTCCTAATCTGACACCTTAACCACAAGGTCCCATGACTCACAATGTAAGTATTTTCTACATAGCTGAGGTCTGAATTATATGCTGACACACAAGTTTATGAGTTCTAGAATTTTTCAAAGAAAAGCAATTGAATGGAATCAGATTTTCCAGTTGAGGGACCTTCATTCACAAAAGGAGAATTGCATGCCCAAAGGAATCACTTTATGAGTATAATCCTTCTTCTATCCCTGGATAAGAAACTTTACAACCACTGCCTGCAAACTAAAAACACTTGCTGTTTATACTTCTTCACCACAATACCAATAAAACTGGTGGCCAGAGCAGCCAGTGCTGTGAAATAAATATAACCCGTTGCTTATTTTTGGACAACAAATTACAATTTATGAACTGAGACTGGCATGATGCTACCTAAGGGAGAAATGTTGCTAATTCATACAGTTGTACAGTATATTATAATGAAAGCTTTACTGTACATCAAATATTATTGAATACTATCAAATTATGGCAACTTAATTATTCATAGTATTCTTTATTGTTTTATAGTTTTTCTAGTGAAATCTTGAGCGTATTATACTACATTTTTTTCAATGATTTTAAATAAAATTGGAATTAAACTTTTATGGGGAATCAAATTATTATTCTAAAGTATAATGGATAAGAAATAACTATAAGGTACGTGTGTGTGTATTTGGTGAAAAGTATTTCTGTTTTGGCGTGGTGGCTCAGCGGGTAAGACGCCAGGCTTGTCGATCAGAAGATCGCAAGTTCGGAGGTTCAAATCCCTAGTCCCACGTGACGGAGTGAGCTCCCGCACTAGCTCCAGCTCTTGCCAACCTAGCAATTCGAAAGCATGCAAATGCAAGTAGATGAATAGGTACCACTTCGGTGGGTAGGTAACAGCGTTCCGCGCACGTCATGCGGCCACATGACCGTGGCAGTGTCTTCGGACAACGCTGGCTCTTCGGCTAACAAACGGAGATGAGCACCGGCCCCTAGAGTCGGACACGACTGCACAAATGTGCGGGGGGAACCTTTACCTTTTTAAAGATAAAGAACTCTTCCAGTATTTACAAGATAACACTAACTTAGGTTTGTCACAATGCTTTGCTTCCTGTGTTTGAACACTCAGTGCTACTTAGTGAGAATGAGTTGCATTGGTATTGAAGGCAGTGAGTGTCATCACCCCAAAAAAGGAAAAAAGCTAACAAGAGTTGTACAAAAAAAATTTATGCTAATTTACATGTATATGTTCATATTTAGAAAGATTTTTTTATTTCATTCAAATAAAAAATGAGTCACTATTAAATGTCATAAAAGGAACAGATAAATTGTACTATGTATCTTAAAGCAAGCATGAAAAGAATACAGTGAGATATGCCTGAAGAGAAAACACATCAATAAGACTTGACATGGCAAACTTAAAAAATAATTCACACATCTAAAATGAGAAGCAGCAAAAGAATGAGGAATTTTAAAAACAGGGAATGTGCCGATAACCCAGTCAGGTCTGTTGTTTTCAAAGTTTAATTGTGGTCTATATATTTTATCTTCTTCTAAACATGTTATTGTCATTTTTAAAAAAAGTGGTGATTGTAGTTATCAGATCTGTTAGCACATAGAATCATATTAAACATTATAATGGATTATAGTAGTAGTTCAAGTTCTAAGAATCCTTGCAAGATCAGTATATCCAACAACTGACCTGTAGACTAATCCTTTTAACTTCTAGTAAGATCAATGGAACGGTTGCAAGGACCATGGAGATCAATGCAGGAATCTACTACTATATCTACTACATCAGATTGGAAAAAATCAACTTATATCCCCATACCAAAAAAGGGAAGCACTAAAGAATGTTCAAACTATCGAACAGTGGCACTTATTTCACATGCCAGTAAGGTAATGCTCAAGATCTTTCAGGGTAGACTCCAGCAATTCATGGAGCGAGAATTGCCAGATGTACAAGCTGGGTTTAGAAAAGGCAGAGGAACTAGAGACCAAATTGCCAATATCCGCTGGATAATGGAGAAAGCCAGGGAATTTCAGAAAAACATCTATTTCTGTTTTATTGACTATTCTAAAGCCTTTGACTGTGTGGATCATAACAAATTGTGGCAAGTTCTTGGTGGTATGGGGATACCAAGTCATCTTGTCTGCCTCCTGAGGAATCTGTATAACGACCAAGTAGCAACGGTAAGAACAGAGCACGGAACAACGGACTGGTTTAAGATTGGGAAAGGAGTACGGCAGGGTTGTATACTCTCACCCTACCTATTCAACCTGTACACAGAACACATCATGCGACATGCTGGGCTTGAGGAATCCAAGGCTGGAGTTAAAATCGCTGGAAGAAACATTAACAATCTCAGATACGCAGATGATACCACTTTGATGGCTGAAAGCGAGGAGGAGTTGAGGAGCCTTATGACGAAGGTGAAAGAAGAAAGTGCAAAAGCTGTGTTGCAGTTAAACCTCAAAAAAACCAAGATTATGGCAACGAGCTTGATTGATGACTGGCAAATAGAGGGAGAAAAAGTGGAGGCAGTGACAGACTTTGTATTTCTAGGCGCAAAGATTACTGCAGACGCTGACTGCAGCCAGGAAATCAGAAGACGTCTACTTCTTGGGAGGAGAGCAATGGCAAATCTTGATAAAATGGTTAAGAGCAGAGACATCACACTGACAACAAAGGTCCGCATAGTTAAAGCAATGGTATTCCCTGTAGTAACCTATGGCTGCGAGAGCTGGACCATAAGGAAGGCTGAGCGAAGGAAGATCGATGCTTTTGAACTGTGGTGTTGGAGGAAAATTCTGAGAGTGCCTTGGACTGCAAGAAGATCAAACCAGTCCATACTCCAGGAAATAAAGCCAGACTGCTCACTTGAGGGAATGATATTAAAGGCAAAACTGAAGTACTTTGGCCACATAATGAGAAGACAGGATACCCTGGAGAAGAAGCTGATGCTAGGGAAAGTGGAAGGCCAAAGGAAGAGGGGCCGACCAAGGGCAAGATGGATGGATGGTATTCTGGAGGTGACGGACTCAACCATGGGGGAGCTGGGGATGGTGACAGCCGACAGGAAGCTCTGGCGTGGACTGGTCCATGAAGTCACGAAGAGTCGGAAACGACTGAACGAATAAACAACAAACTACTATAACAGGCAAATATCTCTTGAGGTTAAATAGCAAGGTAAGAGTTTGCCTGAGCCTTTTGTTTTTTAAATCTCCCCCAGGAATGGCCATTGGCTCTGGGGAAGGAAAGAATCTAACCCCCACCCAGTTCTGGAGTGAAATCTTCCAGGAACTAGCAATGAATATAATCCAATGCAGATGTCTAGATGCCGTGAATAGATAGTGTTTGATTTTCTTAATAGACTAAGGGTTTGATTTTATTTCCCTTGTGCTCAAGGCAAACATCTGGTTTCCTTCAAAAGTATTTTCTGTGAGGCCTAATCTTCACTTTAGATTAGCCTATCTATTGTTCCTTTATTTATCCTTACTCTCTTGAAGCCCAGTTCTTTTCTCTAAGCCTAACACCCGTCCATGCTTTCTTTGCTGTTGTGTGTTCTTAATAAACTATTATAAACAGACATTTTTGGCACCAGTTGTATTTAGGGGGTTATAATTTGGTTGCACTCCTACCAAGGCTTAGGTTTTTTTCAGGTTGGCTACCAGATACTGGCTTATAGTGCTGTATAGTTGTAAATTGGAAGAAAGTAGAAGAGATTTTCCTTCTTTTGGCCTTGCTCCTATAATGTGACAGAGTGGAAGAAGAGAAGGTGGTGGCATTAAATACCAGCTGAAGTCAATAGCTGCAGCCACACTCCAGTCTTGCTGCTTCGTTGGGCTAAGCTGTTGAAACAGAGACTTAAAACCTTCCATGTAAAAGAAAAATCACATACAGAACAGATGAGAAATTGAAGACCCTACCCCAGATAGCTAGCTCTTTTAGGAAAGTCAGAGTAGGAAACTACCATCATATTAATTTATGAAAAAGGTTTTCAGTACTGTTATGTACAAAATTCAGTACGGTACAATTTTTTTTTGTATTCAGTTTATGCTCCGAAAGATAACACGCAAAGCAGCTCTGTTAAGCCTCTTCCAGTTTTCCCAGGTAGAATATGGGAACTTGGGAAGTCTTTTCTCAGATATGCCACACTGAATTATACTTTGGGAGAATCTTCATATTTTTCATGGTTACCTCTGTGATTTTAGTACTAATCAGAAATTGCTGTTGCATCAAATTTGTGCCTTGGGTAACTTTGTTAATTACTGTAGTACAGGCAACAGGTTTGGCCTTTTTAAAGATTATTTTAATCCAGTAGGGAACAATGTGTAGATTGAGGCTAAGCAAGAGGAAAGCAGAACTGGACCTTCACTCAAGGGATTTCTCTGAAAGAACAGAGGTAACAGTAGCAACACACCATTAATTCCTGATGGTAAACTGAGATGTGTGTGTGTGTTAGTTAGGGACATATTATCCCAAAGTCATTAACATAAGAAAGTTTGGCAAGGGAACAATATGGTAAAGATTACAGAAGTCTTACGGTATTCCCACACTACCAGCATTTTCATTCCCCAATCAGTTTGAGGGATGAAACCAACCTTTGTGATGCAGTTTGAAACCAACCTGCAATTGACTTTGTTTCTGGCAATCATGAGACAGTCATTGCTCACCTATCTTCCCTCCAGCTGAGCAAGAGTGCAAAGAATCGAATCCAGTTAGTGTCCTACCTCCTGAACTACCCCCCAATCATGGAGTGACCCACCCCCAAACTCTTATCTCTAATCCATCTTGAAATCATAAAATGAATTGCTATCACCCTCCCATTCATGTTTTTCATTGCATGTATTTGTATGAATTTGATGATTTGTAAAAAATCAGCTCATACTTTGAGGAGAAACTGTGAAAAAGAAAAATATGTCAATGAAGGTTCTCGGTCATCCAGGTGGAATTGTCTGTAGCTTGAATCATGTCAACTGGATTTCTATTTTCTCAGTGGAAATGTTTCGCTCCTTATCCAAGAAGCTTCTTCAGTCTGAGCAAAGTTTGTAAGGGAATCCTTAAATATGTTTCTAGGGTGGCTGTGTGACCTTGCACCTGTGGCTAGGTCATGGTTATTTTGAGATGTTTATTTCTAAGTCCCTTTATCATCCAAAGGAGGATCGTTAAGATTACCTGTGAAAAAGAAAGTTGATCACTTTTAAAAATCCAAGGCTACCATGCTACCATTTCTATGCTGCATCAGCATAACTCCTGTGACTTGTAAAGATAGAAAATTGCATGTTGGCAATTTTGCAACAGGGCCTTTTACCAATAGGTGTGATCGTGGTGGCATTTGCAACAATAACTAGATTGTGAAAGGGGAAGATAAATTCTGAATGGTGCATTTAAGAAGACAGGAGTTGACCAGAGGCTGCCTTTCTGTTGGGGAGGAAAATAATGGCTGACTTGAGCCCAAGAGCCAAGATTGGGTTGAGATGAGAATTCCTACCAATAGGAAAACAGCCCAGCATAAGAGATGCACAGCCATTGTGGTTTAAAGAAAAATAACACAGTTAGAAATAAATAGATCCAGCTCCGAATGTTATGAGATCAATCAGATCCATAATTGATCCCAAAGTAGTACAGACAGTGTGTGGGAAAGTCCTTAAATATTTTGAAAAAGGGGAGATGATTTCATCCAGGACAAGTATGAAGTTATTGAAACCATCCTAAAAAGACATTTAAGGATGTTAAAGCAATTAAAAACCTAGACATTTGCCAAATGTCAGCATTTGGGAAAAGACCATAACCAAGTAATAGAGAATATGTTTTGCTTGCAGAAATTCCCCATTACTTGGCATCTCCAATTAAAAAATAATTAGCATATGATGGGTAAAATCTCTGCCTGAGGCTCACAGCATCATTACTATTTGGAGGAAAGAATACTAAGCGAGAGAGAGAAAGAGACTTAAGGAATTTTCTTATTTTCTGTAGCCATTTCATGTTGCAATGTGTTGGTCATTCTAAGATGGGGTTTGTTAGTAGATCCTTGCTCCCTCTGAGAACATCCAAACTTCAGGAGATAATCAAGTTATCCTTCTCTATTGCTTAATGTCTTGTGTTAACTGGATGTTGACCTATGCTATCACCTCTTTCCTAAACTATCCTCAGCTACATCTTACATCTGGGATCTGAATACATAACATGACCTGATTTACACACAATTTGTTTTAATCATGGTTTTTTGAACACACAACAGTTGGCTGAATTCAAACAACACACTGAACCATTTCATGGATTTCCATAATATGTGGAAATTGATTGTGTACCAATATGTGGAAGTTGATTGTGTACCAATCAACTTCTGAAGTGTAATCTAGAACCATAATATAAGCTAGAACTTGGTGAACTTTTACCATTTTATAATTGTTATCACAACTGATATAGGTAATCTGTTGTGCAATATTTTTAGCTGCATAGTGCTCTATTTCTCTCTTGTTTTAGGAACTTAGCAGGGAAATAACTTTCCTAATCTGTTTTAGAAAATATATTTTGTGATATTGGATATTTGCAACTAGAAAAGAACTCCTAGGTTGTGGGGAAATGCCAACGAGAGCATTTTGGTTCTTTTTAGTGCTGAGGAAATGTACCACATTATATAGTATGTGGAACACAAGATTTCTAACCTACATAGAACTATATGAAACAATTAGACAAAAGAAATTCATTTTAACAATTTGCATGAAATAAGATTACAGATTTGGCATCTTTAAAGTGCTCTAAAAAAAACAATCTTCCATAATGATACTGCTATTAACCATGTCAGGAAGGATAGATTACAATACCTTCAAGGGACAACATTTACTTTTTTCATGGAATTGGGGGTACATTTTTGTTATCAAGTCCATATTTTATGATATTTAACTCTACACTGATCTTTTATGCACAATTTAAAAAGGACAAAACAGACCACTGATTCATACAAAATTTGAATATTTCTATGTTTATATTCAAATTTGTTTAATTTACAAATGTATATGCTGCTTGCTTCCAAATGGCTCGTGGTGGATACCCACACTCTCCCTTATACAAGCATTTAAAATCCACCAGCATAAATATCCTAAAAGGCCTTTTAAAAACTATAATAAAGAATTGGCTTGGCAGATTATTCCATAATGAAGACCCACAGAAAAAGCAGCATTTACCATCTTAGGTCTATCTGTGGCAGAATCTGCAAAAGGGTTTTGCATTATATAATTCAAATAGAAATTGGTTACATTACATCTCACAACACTGTGACCACGTAATCCACATTTTCCTGAATCTGCTCCATGACTCCTACTCTTTATTCTTATGGTTCTTTACCTTTAAATTGAGTTAGGGTAGGTCAGCCTTTTAAAGTGGGTTGTGGCATCTGAAAGTCAGCCAAAAATTGCACAGCTGTCTGTAAAGTAAGACTTACAGCCACTCTACTTATCTCAGGCCATTTGCTATCCCTGTTGGTCTCTGTTTTTCTCAATACTAGTTCTGGTGTGATTTTGTAGAAGTAGTCATTCCTCAAGGTTCAACTCCCTTTTCAAGGTGCCTTGCAGTAAGATTTCAACGTGAGAGCTGCATGTAAACTCTATATGAGGGTACAATTTATTTTACGCACTGTAGCTTTTCAGATAGATTACAAAGTGCTGATAACCTATTTTAGAACATTTATGCCCCAGAATATATAGTATTCAACAAAATTAAATGTTAGATGGCTGTTGCGGAATAAATGAATGCAACCTTATGTGACAGACAGCTTTCAGCAATATACAATAGTGAATTACAGGCACTGATCCTCAGCATAAAAATTAAGGCATTGCAATTACAAGCGTATCCCTATTTTCATTTGTGAAATGTTGAAAGACATTTCACAAATGTGATTCTGTTTATTATAGTGTAATATATATGAAATGCATTGAGAACTTGGGGAAATGCTGTATTATGTGTTACACTTTCATGGTCTTTTAAGTATAAGTTGGAAAATTCAGGTAGCATCTTGGAAGCATGTTTAGGTTCTGTTTATGCATCCATCTTGCTTGCCACAGCTGCAGCTCTCTGCTTCCAATAAGGCCAACTCCCCCGCCCCCTTTTTTAAAATAATTTTACAAGAGGGTAAAGCAACAACACAAAAGCAGGCTGCAGAATTTCCTGTCTGCTCAGCTGGGTCTCCAGAACATAATGGCAGCTATTTGGGGAGTTTTTCAGTTCTCTACATTCCTTCCCCAAGTTTTCAAGGATTATTATAAATCTAAATCTATCTACATACATTCATCTATCTCTCTCATGTTTGCAGAAGAAATGTTTTGCTAAAGAGCAAAACTCTCTCTTGTCACCTGAAATTGCTCACTCTTCATGAGTGTTGTAGCTTTGTAGAGCAGCAGCTGCTTGTTCAACAGACAGCACTCAAATTAACCAGCAAAGCAAACATGCTCTTGAAATCGAAATGAGTTGAGGCATGGGATGCTGTGGATAAGAGTACAGGAGGCAAGACAAGGCAGAGCCATGTTGGTTTGTGCGTCATCAGGGATGCGGGGGGTCAATCAACATTTGCCAAATGGAGTAGAAAACACTAGGCAGGATGAAATGTGTCTTTAATGCATCACAGAGAGGAAGCAAGTGAAAGATTGCACATTCATATTGCTTAACACACTAGGTGGGCTAATATAAATAAATGTTTCCGTCTGTGCACAGTGCTTGATTGCTGAAGAGTACTTTGAATCTGAGCTTTCCCTGGCAACCAGAACAGTGGCTGTAATGGCAAATGAAAATTAACTGGAGAGTAGTATCTCTGGGAAGAAGTACCTACTAGCATATTATGGTCACTGGTGTCTGTGCTAAGCATACCACGAATGCCTGGTGGTGGCTTCCAGGTGTATAGTGCTGGACATATGCAGAAGGCTCCATCTGGAAGTGTCCTCAGTCCATGGCTCTCTGCTAGAATAAAGCATAATAATAATAGTCTGAATTTTTTTATTTTAATGCAACGTAGATCACTGCAGGACAGTACGCCAACCTCCTCTGAGTCTTAGTCGTGGCAAACACCCAGAGCTCCTGGTGTGCAGAGTGAACCTAACCAAGGAGCTGTAGAACAATAGACAATGTAATGAAGAGTCACGAGCCCCTTCGGTCTTGCGTCTTAGCAGTTATAGCTCTCCCAAAGATAACAGGGTTCTGGCTGTTATTGCCTTATAGCCAAGCTTTGCAGTTTCAAGTCCCGAGTTTGTAGGATAGTAATGCCTGAGGTGTAATGGCATAAGACCTAGGAAGGTGCCGTTGTCATTTACTAAACATGAGATTCTTATTCAGATTCAGATTCTGAATTTTAGGAATTGCTATTATATGACTGGTTAAGTTTTTATGATAGATATAGATATATAGTTTTCTAGGCTTCTTTGGGAACAAGAGCATATAAAGCTAAAATAAATAATAGATAACAGATATTCTGTCTATGTCTCTGTCTAAGTGTGTATATGAGATGGTTAGATAGCATCACCGATGTAATGAACATGAATCTGAGTAAACTCCGGGAGACAGTGGAGGACAGGAAGGCCTGGCGTGCTATGGTCCATGCGGTCACGAAGAGTTGGACACGACTAAACGACTGGACAACAACAAAAAATTTTGTAGTCAGAACCAGGCAATCTTCCTTTTGACTTTTTTCATAGAATTCTCATATCATGATCACCATGTGCTGTCTGAAGCCTACAAAGGTAAATCTAAGCGATTCCATTGTCCTATAACAGCCTTCTGCAACCAGGTCTTCCCCGCCAGAATGGCCATCTTAGACCAACAAAAAAGGATTTAATGGAAGAACAGAACAAAACGAACTACCTCATCAAGTGCACACACCTTATATGTTTGTATTATATAAAGAATGAAATAACTGGTCTCAAAACAAGCTTAACAAAATGTGCTTAGACTATTTTTAACCATTTGATCATGTTGGTTATTACATAAGTTTCACTCACTATATATAAACTATTCAGTAAATAGTTCCACATATGAAGGAATGATATTTTTAAAGTTCAATTTGTTTTCTGTCTTTCACATTTTAAAATAGGGAATGAAAGCATATTTGGATTTTTATGGTTGGGTACATGAATGAGGTAACTTATTGGTGAATTATTCTTGCCTTGGTTTGGTTTAAAAAATCCCTGCAAAGGCTGATAAGTTTGTATATTCTTTAGCAGAAAAATGTGGAACCCTCTAAATAAAAGGAAAAATATGCACATATTTGGTTCTGGTTTTGTAACACTATTCTATGTTCCTATCCAATACATAAAATAAAAAATAAGAATATTACAAGCCTCATTCCAGCACACAATCACCCAGATTCCTTTCTCCAATGCTGTACTAGGAAGTAGTCTTATCTGTAGTTTTATAACTTGAGAATTGTAATGTATTAAATTATTTGATAACATTAGCTGCACAGAATCTCTCATATTAGAAGTGAGTAACCTAATAAGGAGAGCTAGCAAGAAAATAGCAGCAGGGTTTGGCAGGGTCTTTCAAATGTTAAGTCATTAAACAATTAACAAGAAGTAGAAGCTATTCTTTCCATGATGCCTGAAGATGAGCTGACATGACTGTAGTCAAGAAATGCAATGCTTTCTGTTCCTGCTTAAAAACAGACTTGGCATAAATTTGCAGCAAGTGCAAGCTTTGGTTGAAGAGAATATATAGTGATTGGATCAATGAGTGGCCACACTTCAGCTCAGAAGAAAGGATGAAGATTTATTAGACCAAATGAGGAGCTGCAGAGGAAGGAACTCTTCTTAAGGAAGACAATCAAAGGAAGAGGCCCAGTGGGCAAGAATAATAATTAGAAACAAGAGGCATTTTATATTTTCTACATCTCTGGAACTTAGAGACAGCTTTGGGACCCTCTCAGAAGAAACCAACTCTAAAAATTTAAGGGAATCAAAAGATACGTTGCATAATAGGAGACAGGAGGATGATCCCCAAAGAGCCGAGGGGATGAAGCTACACCTTGCCAGAAGACAAAGTCATGATAGTTGACAATTTATTGCAACCAGGAACAAAAATGGCTGGAGCCATTTACTTTTCAAGCAAGCTGCTTCCAGGACCACAGATAAGGGATGGGTACCAGAGCAATTTCCAAGACTTATTGAGTCCACAGAAAATTATCCCTTCTTGCTAATGTTGTTGTTGTTGTTCAGTCGTTTAGTCGTGTCTGACTCTTCGTGACCTCATGGACCATAGCACGCCAGGCCTTCCTGTCCTCCACTGTCTCCCAGAGCTTAGTCAAATTCATGTTCATTACATCGGTGATGCTATCTAACCATCTCATCCTCGGCCGTCCCCTTCTCCTTTTGCCTTCAGTCTTTCCCAGCATCAGGGTCTTTTCCAGTGAGTCCTCTCTTCACATTAGGTGGCCAAAGTATTTGAGCTTCAGCTTCAGTATCTGTCCTTCCAATGAGCAGTCAGGGTTGATTTCCTTCAGGATTGACTGGTTTGACCTCCTTGCAGTCCAAGGGACTCTCAAGAGTCTTCTCCAGCACCAGAGTTCAAAAGCATCAATTCTTCGGCGCTCAGCCTTCCTTATGGTCCAACTCTCACAGCCATACATTACTACTGGGAAAACCATAGCTTTAACTATACGGACCTTGCTAATATATATGGGGACAAATATATATCTTGCTAATATATATGGGGACAAATATTGCCTAGAGTAAATACTACTGCATCACCAGGGACTATGAAGATCTAGGAAGGAAGTTTAAATCCTGAGTGATCTGGCAGTCTTTTTCATTAGTTTCTTATTAACAGGCTTTTATATACTGCAGCATTTCAAAGGGATTCCCAGTAGTTTGCAAAAATAATATAGAAGTAATACATAGCCAAATATCACCAATCTGGAGTCCATAATTAATGGCAACAGCACTTAAAGATCAAAGGATCGGTAGAATAGTTCCATTTTGACAGCCTTCCTATATACCATCTGGATATCCGACAAGAGGCAGTTCCTTAGGAGTGGAGTGGCAATAGAAAATCTGTTTCCTGGCTCCCCTTCCACCAACTAATTTATGGAAGGAACTCTAAGGAACTCCCCACCCGGGATGAACTGACCGCATAGGCTGCTTCTATTCATCCATCTTCCAAGGCAATGGAAAAGGACTGGGATGGGAGAGAATTCTGCAGGCTTGGGAAATGCTGCTGGTGAGAGATAACTGCAGTTGGACATTTGGTTTCTGGACTGGGTTATTCGGGTGGTGAGTATTTGGCACAAGACGAGTTGTAGTTCATAAGGTCTGGTAAAAATTTGTTTGGCTAAAGCATGGCAACTTGATCAGAAGGGCTTTAAACATCTTGTGGAGGTTAAAAACGAAATCCTAAAGTAAGGATTTCAGATAAAGACCTGTGTCCTGTAGAAGGAAGAAAATAACCTGCTTTAATGGGGCCAACTAAACCCCTCAGAAAAAAAACCATGCACAGGCAGAGTAAAACTCTTGGCTTATAAAGTTCATGGCTGTAGCTGTCTCTATACTAATGCCCGGAGTATGGGAAATATACAAGATGAGCTTGAATTCTTAGGACGAAAAGGCAAATATGAGATAATAACCTGAAAGGAAAAAGGCAGAATTAGTTAATTTTTTCCTATCTTCAAAAAGCAAAGAAAGGGCCATGTTTCACAAATGGTGTGCCACAACAAACTCAGAAGGGTGCCACAGGATTGTAAGCCACTAGCTCAAGGTTGTTCACAGTTTTGGCCTAAGGGAGCTGTGAAAAAGTTATTGAGACACTAACAGCACCGTGAACCAAGAAAGTTTGGGAACCTCTGCTCTAGGGAACTATAGTCTAATTAGGCTCATATTGATACATGGAAAAATTTAGAGCATTCCTTAAAATGATTGAACTGTAAGCTCCTTGAAAACAGTGCAGGGATTACTTTAGCAGTCGGGATAAATTTGTCAAGAACAAATCTTGACAGATTAATCTTCGGAGTCCTTGGTGCTCTCAGAGCTTGTTTATTTGCTTGCAGACGTTTCATTACCCGACTAGGTAACATCATTAGCACTGATGATGTTACCTAGTTGGGTAATGAAACGTCTGCAAGCAAACAACCAAGCTCAGAGAGCACCAAGGACTTCACAGTTCAAGCCTGAGCTATATATATTCTCTTCTATTGGAGATTAAACTTCATCTCATTTTTTAATTGGATAAGTTTCTAAATAGATTATGGGAATGCTGTAGACATAATATATCTTGATTTCAGCAAATATTTGTTAAACTTTAGGAACCTAGTTAAATTTGGGCTAGATATCACATGAATTAATTGGCTACTTAGCTGACTCAGTACTTTACTCAGCATGCTCATTAGGATTTTTCATGAAACTAGAAGTATCAAGCAGGGTGCCGCAGTGTTCAGTCCTGGGCACACTACTTTTTAACTTTTTTATTAATGACTTGGATGAGCAGATTGAGAGAATACGTATCATATTTCCTTAGTTGAAAGCTGTTGCCCTCCTCCTGTGTCTCAAGAAGAAAAGGCAAGGCAATTGCAGAAAAAGTCTTGACTGGAAGCATCCTAAGCAAGCCTTACAGGCTGAACATCAGTCCTCCCTCCCTCACATTTGTTTTATTCACCATCCTGACTAATGAAGAGTTCCAGAAGATTCAAAAGCTTGCAAATTAATTTGTTAGATTGACATATCTTAATAGTGATTTTGTCTTAATTATTTTTTAAAAAAGATATTTAATATGGCTATAAATTTTGCCCACAGCCATATGAAATATTCTGGTTTCTGGATTTGTAGTTTGGTTTGGTTTTTGTGACATGTGAATGTAGATTTCTCAAAAAGAATCAAAGGAATATAGGTTTATTTAAACTGAAATCCATGTGTAACCTGTGTTTTCGCACCATTTTTCTATCAAATTTCTTAAACTCCCAACTACACCTCTCCCCAGAAAAATCAAGGAAGAAAAGGCAGAATATCTTTATACATCTTTTGATTAGTAGCAGTGGGTGTCTTCCATCTGGAAGCACCCACAGTTTACAGTGAATGAGATTGGCCATTTTTGCCTTCATAAGCCATTTTAAAAATACACTTAGAAGGATAATGGCCCTGTCTGAAGACTATATGAAACAATCAACATTTTTTGTGCACGATTAAACTCCAAACAGAAGCTGAAATATCAAGGCCATGGACATTATTTTTGTTACAGGGTAGGAATACAAAGGAATTACAAACCCAAATCATTCAGAAAGCGATAACAAAATATTGTTTCTGCTTTGTGAAATCAGACTCCTAAATTGTTCCTTTCTCCCCAAACCTTCATCTCAGCAACCTGGGATCTCATCCCTTGCTCACACATAAACAGTAGGAGCCTGTCAGCCCTATAAGGTAGACCAGACTAAGAAACCAATGCCATATAGGTCAGGACTATTATTGTAACAACTATAGGAACAGAAACGTGCAAGTCTGAATATGCTTCCCCCCCCCGGCCACTTTATTTTCCTGTGAACTAGGGAGGGGCTTGTCTGAGATGTTTTCTCAAGTTATTTTCTTGGCCCAGGCTCAAGCCCCACTTATCTGACCATTGCCTTGGTAGTGGCTCTTTGTCCTGTCCTTCAAGGCCATTCCCTATCCCCTCTGCGGAGCCCCAGGAAACCGGTCCACTCCACTCTACACGTATTTGATCAGTGATCAGCTGGCTTCTGGGAACAGAATGTTACTTCTTTGCTGTTAACAGGAACTGTGATTTAGAGCAGGATGGTTGGCGAGGGGGATGATCAGAAATCGTTCAGATTTGGTGAATGGGTGTGCATGTGAATGGGTATGTACATATTTGTTTGTTATGATAAGTCTGTGTGAATGACTGCTTCTTCCACTCATATCCAAGGGAGCTGTACTGCGTAAAAGCAGCGCCCTACCCAGAAATTTAGCCCACTCCAACTTTAAGCCCTGTTTTTTAACATTGAAAAGAATGGGCATCAGTCCAGTTTTATCATTTTCATATTCTTTGTGAGCTGATGGCATTTATTTCAGGGCACACATTCCAATGAAAGAAGGAAAGAATCGTAAAGAAGTTAGATAGAAAGGATCTGTATTTGTAACATATCAAGGCCCTCCATACAGGAGATGTTGTGACTATAACTCACCAAGAGTCTCTCAATTATGGCAGGCAAAGAATCAAATCAAACAATAAAGAAATTTTTTAAATCAGATATGTTTGTATCTTAATAAGAATTATGTTTCCAGTGATTTTTATAGGAAACCTTTCTATTGATTTTAATTTCAGTTTATATTTTCTACCTGAGAGATAATCAAAGGAATACATTCAAATACATTTAGGTTCTGAAACCTAAAGCTAGAAGACCAAAATGTTCTGAACAAAACATTTCACGATCTTTTCTAATAGCCTCTTCTAAATTACACCATTCTAACAAAGTTTGAAAAATGGTTATAATTCCCTAAGGCTGCAATAAAGCTGATGAGAAAGTGACAGCTGCCATGATATCCGCAAGCCAAATGTTTCTCTTGAGAAATTGACTAGATAAAGTGATGTTAAAGTGATATCCTCTGACCAATAAAAAGCTGTTTGAAATTCTGCAGTTCCAAGCCCTGAAATTTAATCTATAGTAAAATTGACAGATTGTTTGCATCATTCCTCCTAATATATTCTTACTTTTATGAATTCTTATATACTTTGTGGCTGGATTCAGACTCTTTTTTGTTTTTTCCCAATGCAGACTGCCTTGCATATCAAGAACCATGTCGCTGATAATAATTTCTAATTAAAGCTCACAGGCATTCTGAACATACCCTGTTGAGTTTGCACATAATATTAAAATATTTTATTTGCTTCCAACTTTGCACAAAATGTAAAGCTATCCATTGTGGCTTGTTCAACAAGCCACAGTTCAATAAACCATTGCATAGTGCAATATGTGATCTCAGTTCCCTGTTTTAAAGAAGTAAAATTTAGAACCTATGATAATTGCAATGTTGTTGAACTACATCTGTAGAAGGACATTACAGGAATGTCCTCAGAAGAGCTGTAAGCATTTGTCTCTAAAGTTGAGCCTGACTCGGTGGCATCAACTAACTATCTGGGTGACTTTGGGCCAATCGTTCTCTTTGGGCCAATCAATCTCATAGAGTTGTTGTGGAGAAAAATTGGAGGGAGCTGTGTGCACCATATTTAGTTCCTGGAGAAAAGGCAGATTATAACTAATGAGGCATGCAAGCTGTAGGGCTGTAGATTCCTTCTTCCTTCACAAAGCCATAGAATAGTCCTTACTGGTAGACTATTGACTGGCTTTAATTCTTCATTTGGTAATGAAATGAAATAACTTCATTTCAGTTGTTGACCAGCCTTATTGGATAAAATTGACATGGCCACTGAATCCCTATTCCTTTATATATATAACCGAATATAACCGAACTGATGGTTACCCACACATACCCTAAACTAGTTTCTTTAGATCTGTAACATAACAGTTTACCTGACATGCTATGACAAACTGGAAGAGCCATTTATGCTTAAATTAAATTATGCTTAAATTACTCTGAATGGAAAAAAAATGACTGCAAAATACTCGGAAGCTGTACTGATTTAACATAAAATATTTAACATACAGAGAGCCAGTTTGGTCTAGTGGTTAAGGCACTGGGCTAGAAACCAGGAGACCGTGAGTTCTAGTCCCACCTTGGGCACAAAGCCAGCTGGGTGACCTTGGACCAGTCACACACACTCAGCCCTAGGAAGGAGACAATGGCAAACCACTTCTGAAAAACCTTGCCAAGAAAACTGCAGGGACTTGTCCAGGCACTCTCCAAGAATTGGACATGATTGAATGGATTAAAAAAAAATTAACATATAGATAATTTTACAGCGAAGCTTGAAAAGTAGTTTTGTTCAGTGATAAGAGGCTTCCTTGCAGTGGTACCGTTTGTTGGTATATATTCAACTGGAGTATGTGGAGTTGTGCATAGATAGGAAGTTGGCTGTTGACATGAGGTTAGACTACCCACACATGCTGGTGTTGCCCTACATTACAGGGGAGCGTTCTCCTAAAACTGAAGCTCTCCCTTAGCTGACGCTATCCTTGCTGTTTATGAGGATGTAGGCTCAGGGGAATGTCAATGCCTTACATGTTCTTAGCAGAACAATGACAATTCACAATGTATTTGCTCACTCTAGATCTGTATGAGATCTCTTGTTCAGTTCAAAGGATATTTTTTGTTGGCTTGCTGCCTTGCGATTCTGCATAAATAGAACGAATGTGCAGATGTATAGTTGACAGGGAGTGGGTATTATACAGTATCTCTTGTTTAGAGGAACTGCTTCTATTGATTTATTACATTTCAGTTTAAATTTATCTCCAGTATGGTAAAGCAACCGAATATGGTAGAAAACAGAACCAGCGGAAGTTCCCATGTTAATTTCTGTAATCGTAATCATAGTTGTTGCTTGATTACAAAAAAAGAAAAATGTTAGAACAGAAGTTCAATGATCACTTTTGTGTTTTCTCCCTGTTTTTCACAATTGTTCCCTTTTTTTGCTTTCTGTCAGCATGCAAAGCAGGGCAAAACAAAGATCTGCAGTTTTTAAAACGAACTTTTAACACCCCTACTTGCATATGGGCACCTGTTGTGAAACCCAGATGGGCAGACTTCTCTTGACTTCAGTGGAACATGGTTGCTGCATTGGTTATCACACCTTTAATTTGGAGCAATGAAGCACTATAAATATGTGATTAGAGGCTGTAAACTCCTATCTTTTCAAGACTTTAAATGTATACCAGCTGGAGCCTTTAAATCCTTCATCCTTCTTTTCACATTATAAGATTCAGGAGCAGCACTCAAATAAAAAATGGAAATATGTAACTTCGGCAGCTGTCAGAACTATGAGGAAGTGAAGCTTTGTCCTCCTCTTAGAACTACTGATAATTAAATGATTACATCCCTGTTTTGCTTTGCTAATCTTTTGCATCATATATTCATTTATATTTGAAGGTAACTTATAAATGCATTGCATGTATTGATACACAGTGCAAGGATTCATGATGTCTTATTCACCTCGTCCAAGGGTTCTGTAATTATATTCTGAGCTCTCCAAAATCTTGTTCTATTTCTAAAGTCTTTTACCCCAGCTACCATACGCTGCAGGTTGCCTGATTTTCAGGATAATCACTCATTACTACTGTAACCAGAACACCTCCCTTTCATGAGGGTGCTTAAGAAACCCTGCAGAGACTCAGATCTCCAAAAGAAACCATAATGGACTAAGCACCAGAAAGAGCAACATTTCACATTTCACTCTTCCATCTGAACTAGACATGTCCCATCGTAGAGAACACTGCAACATATATAAACAATGTTTTTGTTGTTTACTCGTTCAGTCGCTTCCGACTCTTTGTGACTTCATGGACCAGCCCACGCCAGAGCTTCCTGTCGACCGTCGCCATCCCCAGCTCCCCCAAGGTCGAATCCATCACCTCCGGAATATCATCCATCCATCTTGCCCTTGGTCATAACAATTTGTTATGATCCACACAGTCAAAGGCTTTAGAATAGTCAATAAAACAGAAATAGATAAAACACACACACACACACACACACACACACAAACACCTGTGGTTTTGTTTGTGTGTGTGTGTACTCTCTGCTGTCTGGAGAAAGGAAGACTTCCTTTGGAAGTTTATTTTCAGATGTTAATCCAAAGGTCTCTAAATTTTAATGGCTAGTGAGAAGTTCGAGGGTAAGGGGTAAAGTTTTACTTCATGTTAAGCTTGACTCCTGGCTATTTGAACAATATCTCCATATAGGTTTCTGGGTGCAATTCCAGAGAGGGGCAAAAGCTTTGAGCAATTCCCAGGTCAGCGCACACAGAGCCTCCTAGAAGACAAAGAAACTTGGGACATGAGAAAGGAGAAACAGAAGCCCTCTCTGAGCCCTTTCCAGAGCGTCCTTTCTCACCGAAAACTACAATGGCCAACAAAGCCCCATTAAGGAAATGAACTGTCAGGCGCTTTCTCATGACTAGGAGTGAGAGGTGCACCCTCCTTCTCCCACTGCGGATTTTGGGGGCTGGTAATCCCAGTGTTTTGGCTGATCCAGTATGCTCAGCAATTAACAATTCCCAAAAGGAAAACAATCCTGAATTTAAGATGATCCCCTTCCAAAAGGAAGAAATAGGTGTCTAAGATGTCTAACCGTGATTGAAACCCGTCCTAGAGATCCTCCCCATGTCCAGTATACCAATAGATATATGCATATGACACATTTGAATATGTGTATGCAAATAGAATGGTGTCTGTGTTTGTGTATGTGCAAACATAGACACATGCGCACACACCAGGCAATGCATACACAAATGTATACATGCGTACACTATCTGCCAGAAGAAACATTTCAGAGAAAGGCATAGCCAGGACAAAACAATAAATATATATTAATTGAATTAATAACTGCTAATCAAAATTAAGTATCGCTTAGTCTCCTTCAAGTCAAGCTCTACTTTTGCATATAGCTTTCGTGACAGTATAGAAATTGTTTGGCATTGGCATCTTCCTATCATAAATATGTACATATTTTCACCAAAGACCCCCGAAATGTAATGTCGCACAAATGTGTGACAATAAATCAGAACTTCACTGCCTCATCAGAGGCCATGGCAATCAAAAGCATCTGCACGCTTGGGCAGCTTTTAAAAAATATCAACGAACCACTATAAAAAAGCTGAAACCTGTGCTGTACAATTGACAGCATTCGTTTTAATAGATCAAACCCTAGTTTTAGCTGCAGTGACAGTGATAAACCCATTTCATGACAATTTTTGCAATATTTCATTGTAAAATTTCGTTGAGTTATCTCTTTTCTCCAAAATCATACATAATTTTCTTTCAAATAATACCTTTTGGAGTATATAATTATTTAGCACATAGCATGCAGTTGGCACTGGCTGCAAATTGGTTAAACAGCCTTAGTAGTGGTAAATCCAGTGTGCATTTAATGTACACTTAATGTTATGGGAATTTTAAGGCCATTTATAAAATGACTTAACAGTCTTTTCACAATATAAATAAAATGCCAGCTGGAAATGTGTATTTTCTGTGGGCAGCCAAATTCACTAATCTCTGAATATGACATCCCTGTATCTCAAGTTCTTATGTCTTGTTAGTCCTCTACTTGATAACAATAATCTGTTCCACAGATGTGTCTATGGGGACCCTTGGGTACAATTATTTGCAGACCGTGGATTGAAAACTTGGTTTGTCACTTAGACTGATCATGCTGGTTGGAAATTCTGGGTGCTGTAACATCTAAAGTGCACTAGGAGAGTGAAGGCTACATTAGAAGGATAGAGTTAATGTATATTCTTTCCTTCCTTTTTTCTCAATCAGGTTGGGACAATAGTGAACTATTTACAAACATGTTTATTTAACAGACATAGAATAAAATCTACTGTGAGTGAAATGTGTCCAGATTCAATGAACGCATTGGTGGTTGAGAACGGGCAAAAGAGCTATTGCTTTTTTCGGGGGTGGGGATGGAGAGTGTACTATTGGGAAAACCTACTCAAGACCTCGTGAGCCTCGTGTGGCGCAGAGTGATAGGTGGCAGTATTGCAACTGAAACTGAAACTCTCCCCACGACCTGAGTTCAATCCCAGCGGAAGCTGGTTCTCAGGTAGCCGGCTCGGGTTGACTCAGCCTTCCATCCTTCTGAGGTCGGTAAAATGAGTACCCAGCTTGCTGGGGGAAAGGTAATTACGGCTGGGGAAGGCAATGGCAAACCACCCTGCTCTATAGTCTGCCAGGAAAACGTCGGGAAAGCCGCGTCTCCCCAGGGGTCACATGACTCGGTGCTTGCACAGGGGAACCTTTCCTTTCCTATTCAAGACTGTGGACTGTAGCTTGAATCATGTCAACTGGATTTCTATTTTCTGAAATTTTGAAATTTTGAAAATAGAAATCCAGTTGACATGATTGAAGCTACAGACAATTCCACCTGGATGACTGAGAACCTTCATAGACATCAAGACTGTGGAATTTTTACATATTTATTATCACCAAATTCTTCCAGCCTTAGTCCAGCAAGCCATTTTTCCAAAGTTCAACAGGATTTAAAGAGTCTCTGAGAAATTTTCACTTACTGTACCTCTATTCTGGGAAAGTTTTTTTTTAAAAAAAAAAAAACCTTTCTAAGTGGAACTAGGAAACCATCGTGTCTCCATTTTTAGCCAATTTTTTCTCCTGATCATGCAGAATCTAAGGAGAATCATTTATTTCTGTCCTTTTTTTAGTCTAAGATGTATTCTTTTTATTTTTAGCAACCATGCTGTATCCTTAATCTGAATCTTTGACTATGTAAGTGAGTCAGAAGTCTCACTGCCTGGAGACACATGAGTCAGAAAAGCAGGAATAGTCTGTTCTTCAGAGCACCAAAGAATGCAGAGATATAAAGAGGCTGGACTCACAGCAACATTTACAAAAGGAATCATCTTGTCTCAATGCAAATGTTAATATTCCTTTAGTTGATTTTCCCCCTTGTTGGAAACTCTTGTCCCAAAAAGTAATTGCACATTAATTGTTTTTATTTGTGACAAAAATTGACATTGCACCCATCCTTTGTCATCCTTTTATTCCATAGCTGTTTCTTAGGTAATGAAAAGGTGGGTCATGTTGCCTTCTTTCCTCATTGTGATATAACCTATTCACCAGAGACCAGGTGTAAGCCAGATAGCAGGGTTGAATGGATAGTTCTTCAAAATTAGCCATGTCTTAAATTATTCTTCCCCAAAGAGGGTTTGTATTCATTTTAGCCTCACTGGGAGAGGAAAATGGCGTAACTCTTTTAAAGTGTACCTTCTACTTTTTGAAGAGGCAGCTCCCAACAAAACAACATCAACGCATTGCTAAAAGGGTTCTTAAATCTGATAAAAGTTTATAATTTTAGCTCTTTCCCTGCCAAACATGGAAATATTGATACATGAATTCATTAATGTATTCTTTCATAGCTTCCTGAGACCTCAATCATAAGATTGCACAAGAGTAGAATAGCATAGAATGCAATTCTTGGATTCTAATTTTGATGTAAAGCAGGGATGGGCATCCCAGAACCACATAGTTGAATGGTTTCCTGTAATCTGTAGCTTGAATCATGTCAACTGGATTTCTATTTTCTCAGTGGAAACGTTTCGCTCCTTATCCAAGAAGCTTCTTCAGTCTGAGCAAAGTTAGTAAGGGAATCCTTAAATATGTTTCTAGGGTGGCTGTGTGACCTTGCACCTGGGGCTAGGTCATGGTTATATGAGATGTTTATTTCTAAGTCCCTTTATCATCCAAAGGAGGATCGTTAAGATTACCATGCTGCTGTTGAGCTTGTGAAATGGTCTTAATCTTCCTAGGCACAGAAGACAAAGCAGGAAGGAAAATAGGGGAAAGATTGTGCCTGAGGCCCCCACCTCTATTCAAGGAAGGATTTTCCAAGTTGGCATAAATGGACTCCTTGACCCCTCTCTCAAACCACCTATCTTCTCTGTCTAAAATGTGAACATTAATGTCCTCAAATGAGTGTCCTTTTTCCTTTAGATGAAGATAAACTGCTGACTCTGGTCCTGTGGTGTTACTTCTCCTGTGTTGGGCCATCCTCCTGTACAAAGGTTGTTTGGTTTCTCCAATGTAGAGTTCAGAGCACTCCTCACTGCACGGGATTGCATACACTACATTGCTTTTCTTGTGTTTTGGAGTTTGATCTTTGGGGTGTACAAGCCTCTGTCTCAGTGTGTTGGTGGGTTTGAAATATACAGGTATGTGGTGTTTGCCAAATATCCGTTTTATCTTTTCAGACACGCCAGCCATGTAAGGAATGACCAGGTTACATGGCTGGCGTGTCTGAAAAGATAAAACGGATATTTGGCAAGCACCTAGGTTTGCCTACTTTATATCATCATCTCACCAATTGTGACCTTCATGCTCCCCTCCCCCAGTGTAAAATGTAGTTCTTGGTCATTAAAAGGTTGTCCACCTCTTTGTAAGGAACAGTAACACAGGAATTAGTTCTAGAATTGGGGTAGCAGCAGTCATTAGTACTAGTGATATTCCCAGGGGATGGTCAAAGAGTCAAGCTGGAAGTAATAGCACGTGCAAAGGGTGTGGCTTCAATTGTATTGCTGTGACCCCCCCTCCCCACTGCATACACCACTGATTGGTAGATAGGAAGTGTATACCTTCTACAAAAGGTAATTTAGGTAATGAATAGGCAGCACATCCATCCTTCTCTCTCCTTAGTATAGAAAACTGCTACAAGTTGTTTTATTTATTTATTTATTTGTCAAATTTATCACCGCCCATCTCTACAAAGTAGACTGTGGGCGGTTTACAATAAAATATTAAAACTAAAAACCTATAAATCTTAAAATAATAATTGTAAAAAATTGTTCTACCATAAGCAGAAATCTGCACTGAAGGAGCTGTAGCTGTTGACAGGAAATATCTTCGAAAGCTTTCTGTTCAATTTGTTCCCATTCATACAGCATTAAAACACAACTTTCCTTTCTGAGTACATGCCTTACATAGACCGGTTGCCCCTATAAAAGCATTTTCGAGCTGTGTTTATTCAGAAAATATCCTATGTAAACTCATATGCAAACCTGTATGGTCACAACAACAAAAAATGTGTGGGAACAAATTGTGCAGATACTACATGTCCTGTCATGCATGGCATTCTGCAAGTGAGGAAGTGGTTCATTCTTGCATTCCATTGCGCCTAGAACCTATATGCCAGGGCCTTTTGTGAACTGTCTGTCACTTCAGAAGAAAGTCTATTATGAGAAGGGGATATCAGTGAATAGACTGGAATAGAAATATTGATATAAAGTTACCAATTTGTTAATTGTGACTTTGTTTATAGAAAGACGGCACTTCTTTATGCAATAATAAGTATGGCCAGAACGTATATGACTCAATGAGTATACAAGGAATCCCAGGAGAGAGTATGAAAAATAAAGTGGACTTTTCTAGGAATTACTATGTTCTCTCAATTTCATAATTCCTTTGAGAATACCTCAATGACAGATTGCATATTTTGTATAATATCCGAATGCTGGCATTTCTAATGAGATGATTCCATTTCTTTTATTTTTGAAACAAATACCATGTGGGTTTAAGAAAAAAAGCAGCTGAATATTCAGTGCTGGAATTGTCCCCACACCCTAAAATAAAGACATCAGAACCGATAAGAAGTCAAAAGGATAGGTTTGTAAAGTAGCAAATCAAGTAATCTGCACTAAGTACAAAACCATGTAGCCTTCTTTATTTTTAGGAGACAGCAAGGAGCTTCACACTTTCTCTCTCACATGATGACAGCAATGTGGTTTCAAGTACCAGATCCATTACTGGTTTGATCTGTAATCTGGTAGCCTGCTCATCAAATATCACAAGGAACCTCTTGGCTCCTCTCCCCATCTACATTAGTCAGTATTTAAAGGAGTAGAGTTTGAAAGGCTTAAGGATTCCGTTCATTGGTCAGAGATGATCTCTTTCACCTGGTTATCCCTCTAGAATGGTCTTATCAGATTTGTATCTCTGAATCTGTTCTCTCCTGCCAATATTATCTGCCAGTTGTGAACAGAAGGAAAAACTCTAATTAGCTGAACGAGGCCTTGGCCAACTGTGGAAAATACTTTCCAGTGACTGTTTATTAAAAAGTGACTGTGTAGTCCCTATGCTTAATCCAGTGCAGTGGCAATTTCATTTGAGTTAGTAAGTTGAGTGAATCTAATCATTGTGGCTTATGCCTTAATATTTTTATTTGATGTGCACTTGTACTAAGTGCTGTACAAGATCTATCCCCCCACTTCCCAACAACCTATAATGTAGATTGGGCTGAGAGTGACTGGTCCAAGTATATTGATGCAGGCTTTTATGGCCAGCATCAATATATCCAATGGTGATGAGCTTCCGGGCTAATAGGCCATGGTCTAATTATCTAGTATCTGACATTTCACCAAAACTGTGATTGGCATCTTCAGAGATAAAGTGATCTGCTCTGTAGCACATTCCTTGGCAGCTCATGGGCAACTGAGCAGGAACTGGTGAAATTCTTGTATTTGTAACGGAACTAACCTCTAATTGGAATTCTGGAAAGCCAGTTTGTGATTGACTATTTCTCTAGATGAATTTGTAATTGGTCTGTTTAGAAGACATTCCAAAGGAGCTAATTTTTTATTGGTCTGTCTTTGAAACACTCTTCTACTTATTATTCTTTCAGGTCAGACTGCTGTAGTTTCTATATGGTGTTGGTTAATTAAGGGCTGTTGGTCTGACGTAAAATGGAAACCAGGCTTTGTTAACCTTCAGATTCTGTCCCTTTTTGTTAAAATTGTTGGGATGTTTATAAATCTCAATAGCTTCTCTATGCAGTCGTGCACGATGATTTGACATGATTGCTAATACTTATGTCTTTAAATAGAATCTTAAGCCCATTATGTCCCAGCGCATATTCAGCTACCGCTGATTTTTCAAGTTGTCCTAGTGAGCACGATCTTTTGTGATCTTTTAGTCAAGTGTAAATGCTACATTTTGTAATTCCAATATACAGTACATCTGCTGTAGCTGCAAGTTATGTGATAAACTCCTGACGATGAAAGTGGACTTCTTCCATCCTTAGATGATTGAATCATTTCTTGGATTTTTCTTGTTGGTTTGTGGATAGTTTCTAAGTTGTGTTTTTCCAATAATTTTCCAGTTCATATCTTCCCAGTATAAGGGGGAAACGTCTTTCCTACTGGGAACAGATGTTACAGACTGAATTGGAAAGTTGCTGGAGAAACGCAACTGAAAAACTATCTACAAACCAATGGGAAAAATCCAAGAAATGATTTGATCATCTAACGATGGCAGAAGTCATCCTTGGAATGACTGGTCCAAAGTTTCTCAGTGAGCTTCTCTGAGGGTGGACTAGAACTTGGATCTCTCTGCTCATAGTCCAACATCTTAATCATTACACCACACTGGCTCTTGTAAGCTGTTTAAAGCCTTTTGGAATGAAGTGACATACAAGTAATCAAGTAAATAAATAATCTGAACAATTTGTTGTTTCCAATAGAAGAGAATATATGTAGCTCAGGATTGAACTGTGGAGTTCTTGGTTGTTTGCTTGCAGATATTTCATTATCCAACTTCATTACTTGCAGTGGGAAGATCTATTGTGACTTCAATCCTGCCCCTCTTTCCTGCTCTTCACTGTTTTCTCATGGAACACTTATTTTTGTTGAAGAAGAATGAAACAAAATAGGTGTTGGGTAAATCTATCTTTTCTTCATTCCTTTGGCCTTTTCATTGAGTAGGTGGTATATTGATTCTTTTCCTTTTATTTTGAACACATCTAAGGACCTTTTTGTCCTTCTTAGTATCCTAAGAAGCCACCCAGAGTCACCGTGTGTGAGTTGGGCAGCCTTATAAATTTGTTAAGTAAGTAAGTAAGTAAGTAAGTAAGTAAGTAAAATCCTTCACCAACCGTACCTCACTCTGGACTTAGGCTTCCATGGCACATTCTCTATAGGTCCAGACTACCTGTATGTATTCTTCCTTGATGCCTTATCTCTCTTTCCATCTCCTATATGTGGGGAACCTGTGGCCCCCTAGACGTTGCTGCTTCACTGCTCCCCACTCATTATTGGCCATGTTGACTTGACTTGGTCAGGTAGGAATGTGTAATTCATTTGTTCTCTTATCACTTTCCTAGCTCCAGAAAAGTTTTAACAAAGGGAGGGATCCAAAAGCTTTTCTCCAGCTCTCTGAAGAGACTCATCTCACACTCCAGGAAGCATGAATTTAAATTTATTTATTTATTTATTTATTTAATTAATTAATTAATTAATTAATTTCTATTCCGCCTTTATTATTTTTATAAATAACTCAAGGCGGCAAACATAACTAATACTCCTTCCTCCTCCTATTTTCCCCACAACAACAACCCTATGAGGTGAGTTGCGCTGAGAGTGAGTGACTGGCCCAAGGTCACCCAGCTGGCTTTCATGCCTAAGGCGGGACTAGAACTCTGTCTCCTGGTTTGCCATTGGCTCCTTCCTAGGGCTGAGAGACAGGGACTGGCCCAAGGTCACCCAGCCGGCTTTCATGCCTAAGGCGGGACTAGAACGCTCAGTCTCCTGGTTTCTAGCCTGTTGCCTTACAATATAACAACCATAAACTTTTCCCACAATTGAGAACCATATAAACAAAATTTCAGCACAGGAATGTTGGCATTGAGACCAAGCAACGAACTTTAAAGAAAACCCATCTATTAGAAGACTTTCAAAAGCCCAATCAATAGAGCAGTTCTTTGTGTTAAATACATTTCTTCTCTTTAGTCACTCAAGCTGACAGGCTATAAGATCATTGTTTTATTCATTTTGAATTTCTAACCCTATAATTGATTTTACAGTTAAATGTAACCATAATGGCAAGTCGTAGTCTTAGATTACAGATTCTTAAAAGTGCACATACATATCTTAAATATGCTATTCAGGACTTCTTTAAATGGTTTGAATAGATAGTTGAACACAGGAAATAATCACTTTTGGATCTTCTGAGAGCCTCAAAATACTAGTATTAAATTACTCCTTTGTCACAATTTCTTAGCTTGACTTAATATAATAGAAACATAGTGCTGAAATCATCTTGGAGCACTGTTGGAGTACCAAAAGTTGGCCCACCTTCTAACTCTTGCTCTGCCTGTCCAGCTTCTGGCCCATTATGCTAACTGTCATGTGATCCTCAATTATGAAAAGATTTCCTAACCCTTGCCTAAGTGTTTCCAATTAGATGATCAATTGGGTCTTTCAAGGAATGCTACCAATTAGAGTGCCACATCTTGACCCCTTACCCTCCAAAGCTCAGAAGATCAAGTGACACAGAATGAGGCCACCTCAGTGTCTGCGGTCTATAAGTAATGTATAGTGTACTGTACATAGCACTCCCTGGTCCAGTTTTGCTGGTTGGTCTGAAAGATACTGACTGATCCAAGGTTGTGGAGTCCTTGGTGCTCTCTGAGCCTTGTTGTTTTCTTGAAGATGTTTCATTGCCAGACTAGGCAACTTCTTCAATGCAAAAAGGGAGTGGGACTTGCTTTCTGTTTATATACCATGGCTTGTCCTACTTGTGTTGGTGGAGGTGTTGTTCTCCCCTTAGGAGTTCCTTGATTGGGCTGTTATTTGTTGCTTGGTTGATTGACTGAGTTAATGGTTCCTTGATTAGGGTATAATGTACTGTGATCCAAGGTTACCCAGTGAGATTCCATGGCTGGGAACAGACTTGAACATGAATCAGTTCCACCACCCTCTATACAAACATTCTTATGAGAGGTGGACTGCCTGTATTATAATTTTCTACGGTTGCAAACTAGCTGAATAAACCCTTATAATGTGGCTGAAGATTTGCAAATATTCCTTCAAAAAACCTAGTTCTACTAAGGGCTGCATGGCCATTTAAGGCAGCAGGCAAGGAATAGCAGAGGGATGCTGGAAGACCATGCTTTGTATGCCACACAGCCTCTCTTGCACCCTGTATTAAGCCTGTTGTTCTCCGATACAGGGTAGGATGCTGTCCATGTCCTGTGCTAAAGGAAGTCCATTTGAATGTTGTACGTTAAAGGTGAAAGCATCATCTTCAGACAGAAAAATGTCATGTACTAGACCTGGTTCTATGAACAGGGTAGAGTTATTCTTAAATAATTGCACTGCCATTGGCACAGCTCCAGTTTACTATATATCCTATTCTGTGAAATAGCTTAGCATATTTCATCCTATATGTGATCTTTATAGTCACTAAAATCTGTCTTGTCACTAGACAAATTTACAGTTATACTGAAAATGAGTTTAAATTCTTGCTTGTGGCTTGGCAATGTTGGTAGTTGTTATGAATATTATTATTAACAATAAATTTTTTATAACTAAGATTTATCAACTCCACACTCTGGGGAAAACAGAGTGAAGGCTTGGGCAGTCAAAAAAGGCTTCATGTTAATAAACTCCAGTCCCTAGGGAAAGGAAATCAAAGAGGCAGAATTGTGGTATATGCATCATATTCCTAAAAGATGAGATAACATCATTGGAAATTTCACATGTATGCAGCTATAGCTTAAAGTGACTACCCATACTGTGAAGCAAACCAAAGAGATCCAATCAGCTTACCATTTATTTGATTTCCAGGATATAAAGATAAATATCATGCAAATTTAACCGAGTAGTTAGCTGCAACATTACAGATTAGACAGAGCTCAGGTATGGCTCATTGCCTGCAGATGATGTCAATTAGAAGTGGGCAACCTGGAGCATTGCTGACCGCAACTCCCATTTTCCTTGACCATTGGCCATATTGTCTGGGGATTATAGGAGAAGGAAGGAAGGAAGGAAGGAAGGAAGGAAGGAAGGAAGGAAGGAAGGAAGGAAGGAAGGAAGGAAGGAAGGAAGGAAGGAAGACACCAGATTGCATATCTCTCTTTAAGTGAAAGAACTACAGTATTTGTAAAACCATTCTGGACCAGGCAGCTGCTTTATCTCTTCAAGGCCTGGCTGAGCTCCTGAACTAACTGAATCTCAGAGATGGGGGATGATGAACAGGGCCAAATTTGTGGTCATAACATTACATTCTGGTACCTGCATATCTGAGGCACAGATCTCACAAACAGAAAATTAGGTGTATCTATAAGGTAAGGTAAGCTCCAGCAAAGGAGATTGTTACCTTGTCGTGGTGCTGGAGCTTGAACACCTCAATGAAACCATGATCTAAACTGTGAAGGGACACCCAAGACAGGAAGGTCGTGGCAGAGAGCTCAGACTAAATACGATCCCTGGGGAAGGTAATGGCAACCCACCCCAGTATTCTTGCCGTGAAAACTAAATGGATCAGTACAACCAGAGATATGTCGATATACCATCGGAAGATGGGACTCCCAGGTTGGAAGATGGTCAAAATGCTACTGGGGAGGAACAGAGGATACGTTCAACTAGCCCCAGATGTGATGACGCAGCTAGCTCAAAGCCGAAAGGACGGCTAGCGGCCGACGGTGCTGGTGGTGAACGACGAATCCGATGTTCTAAAGATCAACACACCATTGGAACCTGGAATGTAAGATCTATGAGCCAGGGCAAATTGGATGTGGTTATTGATGAGATGTCAAGATTAAATATAGACATTTTAGGTGTCAGTGAACTGAAATGGACTGGGATGGGCCACTTCACATCAGATGACCACCAGATCTACTACTGTGGACAAGAGGACCACAGAAGAAATGGAGTAGCCTTCATAATTAATAATAAAGTGGCTAAAGCAGTGCTTGGATACAATCCAAAAAACGATAGAATGATCTCAATTCGAATTCAGGGTAAGCCATTTAACATCACAGTGATCCAAATATATGCCCCAACCACAGATGCTGAAGAAGCAGAAGTAGATCAGTTCTATGAGGATCTGCAGCACCTACTGGATAATACACCAAAAAGAGATGTTATTTTCATTACAGGAGACTGGAATGCTAAGGTGGGTAGTCAGACGACACCTGGAATTACAGGCAAGCATGGTCTGGGAGAACCAAATGAAGCAGGACATAGGCTGATAGAATTTTGCCAAGACAACTCACTGTGCATAACAAACACTCTCTTCCAACAACCTAAAAGACGACTTTATACATGGACTTCACCAGATGGTCGACACCGAAATCAGATTGACTACATCCTTTGCAGCCAAAGGTGGCGGACATCTATACAGTCGGTAAAAACAAGACCTGGAGCTGACTGTAGTTCAGATCACGAACTTCTTATTGCAAAATTTAGAATCAGACTAAAGAGAATAGGGAAGACCCACAGATCAGTTAGATATGAGCTCACTAATATTCCTAAGGAATATGCAGTGGAGGTGAAGAATAGATTTAAGGGACTAGATTTAGTAGATAGGGTCCCGGAAGAACTATGGACAGAAGTTCGCAACATTGTTCAGGAGGCGGCAACAAAAAACGTCCCAAAGAAAAAGAAAACCAAGAAGGCAAGATGGCTGTCTGCTGAGACACTGGAAGTAGCCCAAGAAAGAAGGAAAGCAAAAGGCAACAGTGATAGGGGGAGATATGCCCAATTAAATGCAAAATTCCAGAGGTTAGCCAGAAGAGATAAGGAATTATTTTTAAACAAGCAATGTGCGGAAGTGGAAGAAGACAATAGAATAGGAAGGACAAGAGACCTCTTCCAGAAAATTAGAAACATCGGAGGTAAATTCCAGGCAAAAATGGGTATGATCAAAAACAAAGATGGTAAGGACCTAACAGAAGCAGAAGAGATCAAGAAAAGGTGGCAAGAATATACGGAAGATCTGTATAGGAAGGATAATAATATTGAAGATAGCTTTGACGGTGTGGTCAGTGAGTTAGAGCCAGACATCCTAAAGAGTGAGGTTGAATGGGCCTTAAGAAGCATTGTTAATAACAAGGCAGCAGGAGACGACGGTATCCCAGCTGAGCTGTTTAAAATCTTGCAAGATGATGCTGTCAAGGTGATGCATGCCATATGCCAGCAAATTTGGAAAACACAAGAATGGCCATCAGATTGGAAAAAAATCAACTTATATCCCCATACCAAAAAAGGGAAGCACTAAAGAATGTTCAAACTATTGAACAGTGGCACTTATTTCACATGCCAGTAAGGTAATGCTCAAGATCTTGCAAGGTAGACTCCAGTAATTCATGGAGCGAGAATTGCCAGATGTACAAGCTGGGTTTAGAAAAGGCAGAGGAACAAGAGACCAAATTGCCAACATCTGCTGGATAATGGAGAAAGCCAGGGAGTTTCAGAAAAACATCTAGTTTTGTTTTATTGACTATTCTAAAGCCTTTGACTGTGTGAATCATAACAAATTGTGGCAAGTTCTTGGTGGTATGGGGATACCAAGTCATCTTGTCTGCCTCCTGAGGAATCTGTATAACGACCAAGTACCAACGGTAAGAACAGACCACGGAACAACAGACTGGTTTAAGATTGGGAAAGGAGTACGGCAGGGCTGTATACTCTCACCCTACTTATTCAACCTGTACGCAGAACACATCATGCGACGTTCTGGGCTTGAGGAATCCAAGGCTGGAGTTAAAATTGCTGGAAGAAACATTAACAATCTTAGATATGCAGATGATACCACTTTGATGGCTGAAAGCGAGGAGGAGTTGAGGAGCCTTATGACAAAGGTGAAAGAAGAAAGTGCAAAAGCTGGGTTGCAGTTAAACCTCAAAAAAAACCAAGATTATGGCAACGAGCTTGATTGATAACTGGCAAACAGAGGGAGAAAAAGTGGAGGCAGTGACAGACTTTGTATTTCTAGGCGCAAAGTTTACTGCAGATGCTGACTGCAGCCAGGAAATCAGAAGACGTCTACTTCTTGGGAGGAGAGCAATGGCAAATCTTGATAAAATAGTTAAGAGCAGAGACATCACACTGACAACAAAGGTCCGCATAGTTAAAGCAATGGTATTCCCTGTAGTAACCTATGGCTGTGAGAGCTGGACCATAAGGAAGGCTGAGCGAAGGAAGATAGATGCTTTTGAACTGTGGTGTTGGAGGAAAATTCTGAGAGTGCCTTGGACTGCAAGAAGATCAAACCAGTCCATACTCCAGGAAATAAAGCCAGACTGCTCACTTGAGGGAATGATATTAAAGGCAAAACTGAAGTACTTTGGCCACATAATGAGAAGACAGGATACCCTGGAGAAGCAGCTGATGCTAGGGAATATTGCCATTTCTATTTGTAATAAGTAATTGTGTGAGTGGTCCATAAGCATATAAGTATCCTAGAAGAGGTCATGTTTTTGTGTCTGGAATCCAGAATAGAAGCATTTTACCTCCTATCTCTTGTGGCAATTTCCTTTTAGCAACTCTCCAGTTACTACTCCCAACCACACCTTTTTCTTTTGAGTCAGCATTTGTATTCCTGGCCATCAGAGGCAGAGTTTTGAGTAAGTCATCCATCTATATATTTTGAAGATGTGAAGAAATAAACACTGCCTAAAATATTTTACAAGGAGAAGAGATACTTTGATAAATAAATTGGTTTATTTGTTCAGTCGCTTCCGACTCTTCGTGACTTCATGGACCAGCCCACGCCAGAGCTTCCTGTCGGCCGTTGCCATCCCCAGCTCCCCTAAGGTCGAGTCCATCACCTCCAGAATATCATCCATCCATCCATCTTGCCCTTGCCCGGCCCCTCTTCCTTTTGCCTTCCACTTTCCCTAGCATCAGCTTCTTCTCCAGGGTATCCTGCCTTCTCATTATGTGGCCAAAGTACTTCAGTTTTGCCTTTAATATTATTCCCTCAAGTGATAAGTCCGGCTTTATTTCCTGGAGTATGGACTGGTTTGATCTTGCAGTCCAAGGCACTCTCAGAATTTTCCTCCAACACCACAGTTCAAATGCATCTATCTTCCTTCGCTCAGCCTTCCTTATGGTCCAGCTCTCGCAGCCATAGGTTACTACAGGGAATACCATTGCTTTAACTATGCGGACCTTTGTTGTCAGTGTGATGTCTCTGCTCTTAACTATTTTATCAAGATTTGCCATTACTCTCCTCCCAAGAAGTAGATTTCCTGGCTGCAGTCAGCGTCTGCAGTAATCTTTGCACCTAGAAATACAAAGTCTGTCACTGCCTCCACTTTTTCTCCATCTATTTGCCAGTGATCAATCAAGCTGGTTGCCATAATCTTGGTTTTTTTGAGGTTTAACTGCAACCCAGCTTTTGCACTTGCTTCTTTCACCTTCGTCATAAGGCTCCTCAGCTCCTCCTCCATCAAAGTGGTATCATCTGCATATCTGAGATTCTTAATGTTTCTTCCAGCAATTTTAACTTCAGCCTTGGATTCCTCAAGCCCAGCATGTCACATGATGTGTTCTGCGTACAGGTTGAATAAGTAGGGTGAGAGTATACAACCCTGCCGTACTCCTTTCCCAATCTTAAACCAGTCCGTTGTTCCGTGGTCTGTTCTTACCGTTGGTACTTGGTCGTTATACAGATTCCTCAGGAGGCAGACAAGATGACTTGGTATCCCCATACCACCAAGAACTTGCCACAATTTGTTATGATCCACACAGTCAAAGCTTTAGAATAGTCAATAAAACAGAAATAGTTGTTTTTCTGAAACTCCCTGGCTTTCTCCATTATCCAGCGGATATTGGCAATTTGGTCTCTAGTTCCTCTGCCTTTTCTAAACCCAGCTTGTACATCTGGCAATTCTGGCAATTCTGGCAATTCTTGCTTTTTATTTATAAATAAATAAATTTATATTAATAAATAAATAAATATATTTACTAGCACTAAAGATGTTCCGTTTTATGCACAGACTGATAAAATCCCACTGATTTTTATAGAATTTAATTAGCCTAAATCTATGCTGGATTGGAGCCAAACAATTAGTTGTTCTGTATCTTTCACTTGTAGTTCTACTGCATATCTATGGCAGGTTTTAAGGGCTATTTAGTTGATATACTATAAGTGTAGTTTGGAGTTTCCTGTTAAGTTTAAAGCACAGGATTGTAAAGGAGGATTGACCTTCATCTGGCAAATGTTGATTAAAACTAATTGAGGAATACTGGGAATTGTTGGTGAAAAGGTGAATTATGAAATGCAAAAGTTCATCATTGGCAGGAACTCAGAGAGCAGTTGAATGTTAGGAAAATAAATGTTCCTAACAATAAAAGTGATTCAGATACAATGAAACCAATTACTGGATGTTTTCAGGCATAAACAGTTATCACGGTCCTTCCAATTCTATGACTGAGGTTGCATGTGTAGTCTTCCACAATATACAGTATAAAGTGGAAGGCATTGGCAGTAGTTTTTGGATTTAAAAAAATGTGAAAATGTTCTTTTACTTTGTAAATTGTTGAAGGGGATGAAAGTGCACATCAACCCTAAGGTGCCATTTGAAATATGTAAATTGAACTTTTCTTAACTGATTCTAAGACAATTATGCTTTTTTCCTTTGCGGATATTTAGATTAAAAACAAAGACAACATGTAATTTTAAAATCATGACCAAGATCAGGATACTCTATTGCAGAGTAAAAGAACACAACGTACTGTAGAAGTGGGTGCAGAAGCATATTTGTCAGTAATTTGTAGTATGGAAATTGGGAAGTTACAAGTATAATCCTATTTAATTTCATCTGTGAAATATTATGGAATACTTAGGTCTGTTTTCTGTTGATGCACATGAATAACCAACACTCCCCTAAGTACAGCAAGCAAAATTTCTTTATTTTGAACTGAAAGATCCTGCTGTAGTTCTGAACTTAGAGCCCTGCTGTAAAACACGATAAAATGCTATAAAAATGAGTTAGCACCATTCTGTTTGGTCAGAAATAAATCCCCCCCCCCGTTTTCAGTGGGACTTACACACAAGTAAGCGTCCATTGGATTGCAGCCTGTTGTCACCCCCCACCTCCCACCCCAGTTCAGGAACTGAACAGGTGCTGCTACCCTCTCAGGAAAAACACGCCTTGTCTTAAGGCAATGTTTAAGATCGGCTCTATCTGACAGTGAAGAATTCCTTATATACTGATACAGACTGTTCTATTTCATTTCCTGCATTTTCGTGTAGCCATTCTAAACCTAGGTAGGTTGACATTTCTCAACATCCCACCCCCCACCCCCCACTAGATTCTCTGCATTCTTCCTGCTGCAGTGGCCAAAGCATCGTCATAGCTCTGAGAAAGTTCCTCCTCTCCCAGCGGTGTGACTCCTATAATTCTAATGTCATGTTGAGGTGGGGTGGAGTCATCAAGATTCAGTTTTGAAAACACAGATAAGGCATGGCCAAGTTTAAAAGATGGCTTAAAAAAGAAAAAAGCCACATCTTGCATAAAATAAAACTCTTAGCTTCATGTCTATGAAGGTTCTCAGTCATCCAGGTGGAATTTTCTGTAGCTTGAATCATGTCAACTGGATTTCTATTTTCTTAATGGAAACGTTTCGCTCCTTATCCAAGGGGCTTCTTCAGTCTGAGCTTCATGACATCTTTGGTATATATCTATTTGTTTTTGTTAAGAGTATATTTGTTATTTTTTAATCTTATCCTTGAAGTATTTCTAAGAAAAAAAATCACCGATTAACCCTAACTCCAATTCTTGCTTAGATGCAACCTCTGCGTCCTTTTCACCTACTGCAAATTAAAGCTAAAGCCTCAGGAAGCATATGTCTCAACAAAAGTTTCTAATCTGGGATGGTAACATTTATTTATTTACTATATTTGTAGACAGCCCCAATTGTAAGACGCTGAGCAGTGTACCATAGAGCACCCACAGTCAACGAATTAGTAAATAAAAAAAAAGGAATAAAAATGTTTTACAGGTAGTCCTCGTTTAGCAATTGCCTTGTTAAGTGACCGTTCGCAGTTACGATGGTGATGAAAAAGTAACTTTGTGGCTAGTCCTCACACTTTATTTATTTATTTATTTATTTATTTAATTAATTTATATAACCGCCCATCTCCCCCGACGGGGAACTCTGGGTGGTTTACAACAAAATAAAATTAGATAAAACATGAAATATAAAATACATAAACCAACAATTTATACAATTAATATAATAAATAAATATAAAAATCCAAGTGGGAGATAGTATTAATAAAAGAAGGGCATTATAAAATTACGGGATTAACCACCCCCATGAGGAACTATCGTTTCCTCCCTCCCATGCCAGGCGGCAGAACCAGGTCTTCAGTTCTTTTCTAAAGGTCGGGAGGGAGGGGATCTGTCTCAACTCTGGGGGCAAGATGTTCCATAGTGTGGGTGCTGCTACAGAGAAGGCCCGCCTCCTAGCCCCCATCAGATGACATTCTTTAATTGATGGGGCTCGTAGCAGGCCCTCTCTGAACGATCGGGTGGGGGGGGTCGATAATATGGGGATAAGACAGTCCCTCAGGTATTCTGGTCCCATGCCATGTAGGGCTTTAAAGGTGATAACCAACACCTTGAATTGTACCCGGAAGCAAACCGGCACCCAATGCAGCTCGCGGAGCAAAGGTGTTATATGTGCGGATCTCGGCGCACCTAAAATCGCCCGCGCGGCTGCATTCTGCACCAGCTGTAGTGCTTATGACCATCACTGGTCTGTAAAGCAAAGGAAAGCTGAAGTAAGATCATAAGCACAATTTGGTTTCACTTAGTGACCGCTTTGCTTAACGACCGAGTTGCCAGTCTCAATTGTGGTCGCTAGGGCTATCCGTAATCACTTTGGGGAATGCAAGGAGGGAGGGTGTAACACAGAGCTCCGGGAAGCATATTCAAGAAAGCCTACCATTTAACCCAGGCCCCAGGTACTTTCTGTGGAGGGAGGACTCTCAGCAGGCCCTCTTGGGATGCTCGGATCAGATGGGCAGAATCAAGTTTTGTAAGGTGGTACGTGATGTATCCCAGTGCTTTGTAGGTAATTTTATAGGGCTTTGTAAGCAATCGCCGATACTTTGATTTGGACCCAGGAGCCTTTTGGTTACCAGTGCAGCAACCTCAAAATCAGCCTATCCTTCAATGGTGGGATCTACCTTCCAGCAGTCTGGCTGCTGCTTTCTGGCCCACTTGTGGTTTCCAAGTTGTCTCCAGAGGCTGCCCCACATAGAGCGTTTTGCAGTACTCCAACCACATGATGATCAAGGCATGAGTTACTGTTTCAAGGCATCCTGGTCCAGGTAGGGTTGTAACTAGTGCACCAACTACAGCTGGGCAAAAGCTCCCTTGGGCATCACCATGTCTCTTAGGTGGTCATGCTGTCCACTGGACCACACATGGTTTCATTGTAAATTGTTCTCATGTCAAATACTTAAATACAATTTATGACATTCCTTGCTTCATAGGTGGATGGTTATATAAATAACCAGAAGTGCTTTTTCTGTCATTTGAATGCCCTATTTAGATGTTTAGAGAATGAGGAATTATTTGTAACGTGATCCATAGGTCATGTTGCAGACCACACTTGAGAAGTAGTTGATCTACAAAGAAAGTCCAAATAAGAATATTTTTTAAAAAAAATGCAGCATGAGGAAGAACTGAAAATTAGGTATGAATGAACAAGGTATTTTAAATTTTGCTTTCTTTCCTTCCCTGAACCTTTAAGCTAGCAAAAGTTTATATAGGAGATTATGCTGATCCAACAACAGCCTGAAAGTTCCCATTGCTCCATAGTTCTACATTCTCCAAGTGCCTTATGTTATATTTCTGTAGTCCCTTTTCAAGAAAGTAGAACAGAGCAAAATAGCAATGGGAGAATTAGAGAACAATGCAACGCAAACTGTACTGCGGTTTTCCATTATATTATATAAGGAGTTTCAAGCTGTTTTTAAGATCAAAAACAGAGTTTATTTAAACAGAGCTCCCATTAGCTCCAATGTAGTGAATAAAGGATAACCAGCTTTTATCTCTTATTCAAAAAGAAAAAAATACAGCCTAGAATGCAAGTTTAGGAGCCAGATGCATGCAAAACAGTCAGCAGCCCTGCCGGCTGGGAATTTGGGGAGTTGTATTCCCAACACACCTGAAGGGGCCAGATTGGCAACACTGCAATATGTAGCATGGATCAGCAATGTTTTTCCTATGGAGTGGATACTATGCCTGCCCAGTGATCCAGATATGAAGGGGAAACGTTGTTTTGGAGCACACATGAGACGCATGCCATACCTCTCACCATTTTCATTCATCAATCTTTTTCTAGAATTGTGCAGCCGGGCTCAGAAAAAGAAGCAGCATCTTTAAGGAGGTGCCAACAGATGGGATGCAGTTGCCTCTGCATGCTGTGAATCACCTTCCCCCCTTCAGATCTGACCATTGCACAGCCCAAGTGGAGATCTCTGGGATAGACTACAGGAAGAGATAGGACTTTGGCCAGGTCCAATGTGGTTTTTTTGTGGGGCGTGGTGGCTCAGCGGGTAAGACGCCAGGCTTGTCGATCGGAAGGTCGCACGTTCGGAGGTTCGAATCCCTAGCCCCGTGTGGCGGAGTGAGCTCCCGCACTAGCTCCAGCTCTTGCCAACCTAGCAATTCGAAAGCAGGCAAATGCAAGTAGATGAATAGGTACCACTTCGGTGGGAAGGTAACAGCGTTCTGCGCGCGTCATGTGGCCACATGACCGTGGAAGCGTCTTCGGACAACGCTGGCTCTTCGGCTAACAAACGGAGATGAGCACCGGCCCCTAGAGTCGGACACGACTGCACAAATGTGTGGGGGGAACCTTTACCTTTTTAATGTGGTTTTTATAGTCTTAAGTTTTTAAAAAATGAAGCCTATCTTTAACCAATATGATTGTTAAATAAGAAGAATAAGAATTCCACAGTCTCCAATGAAAACCACAACACTGTACTTGGCACAGCTCACCCCCCTCCCCACAGTTCACATGCTTACACTAACCCCACAACATTAATGGCAGGATTCAACTATGAACCCTGACACCTGGTGCCTTTCAGCTGTTATAGTTGTCATCAGCGAAGGCTTGTCGTGGCGAAGGGGCTTGCGTAACTCAATGAAGTCAGGTCAAGAAGAACAGGTCATGATGGAGAGTTCTGACAAAACGTGGTCCACTGGAGGAGGAAATGGCAAACCACTTCAGTATCCTTGCCAAGAAAACCCATGGACAGTATCAAAAGGCTAAAAGATATGACGCTGGAAGATGAGCCCCTCAGGTCGGAAGGTGTCCAAAATGCTACTGGGGAAGAGCGGAGGGCAATTCCGAGTAGCTCCAGAAAGTGTGAAACGGCTGGGCCAAAGCCGAAAGGACGCTCAGTTGTGGATGTGTCTGGAAGTGGAAGGAAAGTCCGATGCTGTAAAGAACAATATTGCATAGGAACCTGGAATGTAAGAACTATGAATCAAGGTAAGCTGGATGTGGTCAAACATGAGATGACAAGATTGAACATCGACATATTGGGAATCAGCGAACTAAAATGGACAGGAATGGGTGAATTTAATTCAGGAGACCATTATATATACTACTGTGGGCAAGAATCCCTTAGAAGAAATGGAGTAGCTCTCATAGTCAATAAAAGAGTGGGAAAGGCAGTACTGGGGTACAACCTCAAAAACGACAGAATGCTTTCAGTTCGAATCCAAGGCAAACCATTCAACATCACAGTGATCCAAGTCTATGCCCCAACCACTGATGCCAAAGAAGCTGAAGTTGACCGGTTCTATGAAGACCTACAACACCTTCTAGAACTAACACCAAAAAAAGATGTCCTTTTCATCATAGGGGACTGGAATGCTAAGGTAGGAAGTCAAAAAATAACCGGAATAACAGGCAAGTTCGGCCTCGGAGTACAAAATGAAGCAGGGCAAAGGCTAATAGAGTTTTGTCAAGAGAACACGCTGGTCATAGCAAACACTCTTTTCCAACAACACAAGAGACGACTCTACACATGGACATCACCAGATGGTCAATACCGAAATCAGATTGATTATATACTTTGCAGCCAAAGATGGAGAAGCTCTATACAATCAGCAAAAACAAGACCTGGAGCTGACTGTGGCTCAGATCATGAGCTTCTTATCGCAAAATTTAGGCTTAAATTGAAGAATGTAGAGAAAACCACTAGACCAATCAGGTATGACCTAAATCATATCCCTTATGAATATACAGTGGAAGTGAGGAATAGATTTAAAGGATTAGATCTGGTAGACAGAGTGCCTGAAGAACTATGGATGGAGGTTCGTAACATTGTACAGGAGGCAGCAACTAAAACCATCCCAAAGAAAAAGAAATGCAAGAAAGCAAAGTGGCTGACTGATGAGGCTTTACAAATAGCTGAGGAAAGAAGGGAAGCAAAAGGCAAGGGAGAAAGGGAAAGATATAAACAACTGAATGCAGAATTCCAGAGAATAGCAAGGAGAGATAAGAAGGCCTTCTTAAATGAACAATGCAAAGAAATCGAGGAAAACAATAGAATGGGGAAGACTAGAGATCTCTTCAAGAAAATTGGAGATATCAAGGGAACGTTTTGTGCAAAGATGGGCATGATAAAGGACAAAAAAGGCAGGGACCTAACAGAAGCAGAAGAGATTAAGAAGAGGTGGCAAGAATACACAGAAGAACTATACAAGAAAGATCTTAATATCCCTGATAAATACGATGGTGTGGTCACTGACCTTGAGCCGGACATCCTAGAGAGTGAAGTCAAGTGGGCCTTAGGAAGCATTACTAACAACAAAGCTAGCGGAGAAGACAGTATCCCAGCTGAGCTATTTAAAATCCTAAAAGATGATGCTGTTAAAGTGCTGCACTCAATATGCCAACAAATTTGGAAAACTCAACAGTGGCCACAGGATTGGAAAAGGTCAGTTTACGTTCCAATTCCAAAGAAAGGCAATGCCAAAGAATGTTCAAACTACCGTACAATTGCGCTCATTTCACATGCCAGCAAGGTTATGCTCAAAATCCTACAAGCTAGGCTTCAGCAGCATGTGAACCGAGAACTACCAGAAGTGCAAGCTGGGTTTCGAAGAGGCAGAGGAACTAGAGATCAGATTGCCAACATTCGCTGGATCATGGAAAAAGCAAGAGAGTTCCAGAAAAACATCTACTTCTGCTTCATTGACTACGCTAAAGCCTTTGATTGTGTGGATCACAACAAACTGTGGCAAATTCTTAAAGAGATGGGAGTACCAGACCACCTTACCTGTCTCCTGAGAAACCTGTATGTGGGTCAAGAAGCAACAGTTAGAACCGGACATGGAACAACCGACTGGTTCAAAATTGGGAAAGGAGTACGACAAGGCTGTATATTATCACCCTGCTTATTTAACTTATATGCAGAGTACATCATGAGAAATGCCGGGCTGGATGAATCACAAGCCGGAGTTAAGATTGCCGGGAAAAATATCAACAACCTCAGATATGCAGACGATACCACCCTAATGGCAGAAAGTGAAGAGGAACTAAAGAGCCTCTTGATGAGGGTGAAAGAGGAGAGTGCAAAAGCTGGCTTGAAACTCAACATTAAAAAAACCCAGATCATGGCATCTGGTCCCATCACTTCCTGGCAAATAGAAGGGGAAGAAATGGAAGCAGTGACAGATTTTATTTTCTTGGGCTCCAAGATCACCGCAGACGGTGACTGCAGCCATGAAATTAAAAGACGCTTGCTCCTTGGAAGGAAAGCTATGGCAAACCTAGACAGCATATTAAAAAGCAGAGACATCACCTTGCCGACAAAGGTCCGTATAGTTAAAGCTATGGTTTTTCCAGTAGCAATGTATGGCTGTGAGAGTTGGACCATAAGGAAGGCTGAGCGCCGAAGAATTGATGCTTTCGAGCTGTGGTGCTGGAGAAGACTATTGAGAGTCCCTTGGACTGCAAGGAGGTCAAACCAGTCAATCCTAAAGGAAATCAACCCTGACTGCTCATTGGAAGGACAGATGCTGAAGCTGAAGCTCAAATACTTTGGCCACCTAATGAGAAGAGAGGACTCACTGGAAAAGACCCTGATGCTGGGAAAGACTGAGGGCAAAAGGAGAAGGGGACGGCAGAGGATGAGATGGTTAGATAGCATCACCGATGTAATGAACATGAATTTGAGTAAACTCCGAGAGACAGTGGAGGACAGGAAGGCCTGGCGTGCTATGGTCCATGAGGTCACGAAGAGTCGGACACGACTGAACGACTGAACAACAACAAAAGTTGTCATCAGCCCCAATCAGGATAACTAATGATAATGATGGGATGAGACACAGAACCCCAAGGTATTTGTCCCTAACACAGAGCTTTCCAAACTTTTTATGTTGGTGACACACTTTTTAGACATGCATCATTTCACGACACACTCTTACAGCAGGGCATCATTTCGCAACACACTCTTACAGCAGGGCACAAGGCAGGCACCAGGACCTGCACGGAATCACAGCAGGTTTGGAGGCAGCAAGGCACAAGGCAGGCACTAGGAACTGTGCAGAATCCTGGCAGGGCTCGGAGTCAGCAGCAGCCGTGACACACCCAGACACTGCAGCCGACACACTAACGTATCCCGACACACAGTTTGGAAAGCTCTGCCCTAACATCTTATCTACCTAGCCTTGCAGAAATCTATCAGACAAATTATTTTTTTCACACTATTACAGAAACAGATGCTGTTGCAACAGTTAAAGGCGTCCATGATTTTCCTTTTTCTTTTTATTAATGGAATTGCCAACACTGCTACATGAACATGAAACCATTAACTATTAACTATGTATCCCTCATACCGAGAGAAGTTGAAACATTGGTGCAACTAGAGCTGGGCGGTCAAGGTCCAGAAGACATTAGCCCAGTGAGCACCCAAATTACACACGCAAGCAGGTATGCCATTTTGATGTGTCCATGTGTCAAGTGAGTGTTCTCTGAACTGATGGACCCTGGAACTTGTGTGCACTATCATCTATCTATCTATCTATCTATCTATCTATCTATCTATCTATCTATCTATCTCTGAAGAATGTGTAATCAGGAGAATACTTGCATTTTTTAAAATATGAATGAAAAAAATGCTTTTTTTCCTCTCTTTTTTTTGCTCCAGTATTAGCAGGATAATAGTGATAAAAAATAATAATGTGTCAAAGATAGGGAGAAAAGACAGAGAAGGCTGTGTGCTTCACAACTGAAGTACTACAAAATTGTCATTTAAAGAAGAAGTCATGTAACACTTTAATTTAAAATTTATTCACGGTAATTCTGGTACATAACAATACAAGCAAGTCCATAAAATATTAACTGTAGTGCTCGCTTACAAAACCTGCAACAACCTGTGCTGAATATGCATCATATCAAATAGAATTCAACTACCTTGAACATTACATTGAGGCAGGTGTTAGATAGTAAATAAATAACACATACGTTATTTCCTTTATTCAGGAACTTTTCTAAAATAGGGGGGAATGTATAAAAGATACTTTATAAAAGCATAAAAGTTGCAGCACAATAAGACATGGGTGATGTTCTCTACTATCCTTGCTTCCCAAGGAAAACAATATTCTGTCTAAAGCCATTTCTCTAACTGAACCATTGACTAGAACTTTGTAGAACTCGTCATTTTGCAGTTGCATTTTTCTGAACAAGTCAAAGGTCTGCCCATCCATGGCATAGCTTTTTGTGCATGTTTAAAATAGTCTTTTTTCCCCCTTTTTTTCTCTTTCCATGTTATATACAATCAAATTAAGAGCCTTGTAGATTTTAAATGTCATTCAAATGTATGGATTCATACTGATCCTGGAAGGAAAAACCACTGTAAAATTCTCAATCTTTTAAAACTTGACTGAATGTTACTGGGGACTGTGTGATTTTCATTCTTTTGATAAGTTTGCAATTTAAATTCTAGGCCTTCTCTCTCAGAAAAAGTAAAACGTTATTTATTGAATATTTTTCAGTCTGCTGTTCCATGTGGTCGTGTTTGAGCACCTTTGCAGAATTCTGTCATTGAAATAATGCAGGGGTTCTCAGACTGTCAGTCAGAAACCCACCTGAGGGGTCACGAGCGACTTAAAAAGTGGGAACATTCTCAAAACCTTGGCAAGCAGGAGTGAATTTGGACAGCATTCTCACTTTGCCTGACTTAGGCAAGGCTCAGTGAGTGGCGGCTGTAACATGCTTGGAGAAGCTCTTGAAATAATTAAACTTAAAATTCATGTATCCATTTAGGGCAGTGTTTCTCAACCTTGGCAACTTTAAGATGTGTGGACTTCAACTCCCAGAATTCCCCAGCCAGCATGGCTGGCTGGGGAATTCTAGGAGTTGAAGTCCACACATCTTAAAGTTTAGATTTAGAGAGTCTAATACTGCAAACATTATAGGAGAAGGGCTGTTGTAATCTATGGTCGCCCAAAATCAGGAGTCTGGTTTTGCTCACAAAAGCTTATGCCTTTTAATAAAAGTTATTAGTCTGAAAAAGTGCTACCAGACTCCTGATTTTTTACTAATGCTGCAAAATTCGAAAACTTTACAATAATGCATTGCTGTTCAATCACTCCTGCTTTCCCCACTACAGAGACATTTTTCAAGGTGGATGTTGGATGTTTTTATTTATTGCACCTGTTTATCTTATTTTAATACATAAAATACTTTTTGCAGTCTTTCTGCTTCTTATGTTGCATTAATCTCTCCTTTTTGAAGATCGGAAGCTAAGGCTAAACATGCAGCATGTCTCATTCACTTCCTCTTTTACTTCTAAAGCCTGGGTGTAAGTCTTATCAACTTCACATACATGTATGTGAATGTATATAAGTGGGCTGCAATTATGCTGCATAACCCTATGTATGTTAATCACAATAATTTCAATAGCTGTGAAAGTGAGTAAGTATATGGGGTTGTAGCCTAAAACATCATCATCTTTTCCAGGTTGACAAACAGCCAGGTATTTTTATGCTCATTTAATTAAAATAGAATGCCATACCCACCTGTATGATTTTCCTGCAATTGTGAGGTAGAAGCCAAAGTACAGCAAATTCACTGTTTTGCAAGAATGCAATTTACATGCAACTCAGGCACACAATAAAACTGATGTCATTCTAACAACAATCAATGAAACTCCTGTGAAGGTAGATACTTGTTTTGTTTTCAGTCATGAATGTGAAACATATAATTTTTATACTCCTGCTTAGCACAAAATGTTCTCAGGCATTTTGTGTCCTGTCCCAGCCCAATCACACGCAATACACCAGGGAGGCAGTTGTAAAACTTTACTGAGAAACTTGTGAGGTAAACTTGTGAGGTAACGAACAGGCGGCAAGGGAGTGTGAGTGCAAACGCACACACTCTACAGAAACAAGCCCCAAAAGTCCCACGAGCTTGCCTTAAGGGAGTTTCACGCTCAAAACAAGATTAGTCAAGCGAGTCCAAGAGTCAAGTCATGAGGTTTCCGATCAGGAGTCCAGGCACATGGAGTCCAGTAAGCAGACGGTTGTCTCCAATGAACGGTCTGGGCTTGCGGTTCCCTTTTTATAGAGGCAGACCTGGGTGGAGCTTATTTAAGAGGGCGGGGCTGCTTCCTCATGCATAGCCTTGCCGACCTCCGCTGTTCCTCTCTCCTTTCTCGAGCACTGGGAGGGGGCGGCAGCTCTGAGTCTTCGTCCTCACCAATCAGCGGCATCTGTGCCTGCTGCTCGCTGACCAGCCCCGCCGCCTCTGACTGCTCAGGTGGCCGTTTATCTAGAGCTGTCAGCTCCCCCTCCCTCTCTACATCAGAGGCTGGCCGCCTGTCCTCGTCGTCTGACTCTGACTCTGACTCCGAGCCCGAACCCCCTAAGTGGTAGAGTCAGGAGGACAAAGTTGGTAACAGAAGAAGAACTGAGATTGGGGAAGCACACCCTCTGCTGGGAAGTATGGCCTTTGGCCCAGGAACTAGTTTCATTTTTTTGCTATTCAACAAGTAGTTAGAGCAGGAGGCTGGATGTAGAAGTTGTTAGCTAATAAAGACATTCAGTATAAATGAACCTCTGACTCCAAGCCCGAACCCCCCATGCCTTTTTGCTAAGATGATTCCCCAATACATTGTTCCAACTGTTTTTAAACCACATTTTATTGAGCAGCCTAGAATCATTCTTCATTTCTTCATTGATCTGAATAATATTGGTACCATAGCTGGGTTCCCATCATGACACTAAGCACAACACAGTTAGTTGATTTTGACCTAGTAAGTTGTCTGAACTCATATGTTGTGGCTTAGTTGACAAACAGTAGTTAAACAGAGGCTTCGAACCCAATCTCTTATGTTATTTATTCATCTAAAGTTTTTGGATGTTTTTTTGAGCAGATTTTGAAGGTGGTATGGTCTTATAGCATATGGTTTACAGTTTTATGAAATATTTTACCTTTGTAGTAGAATTGTTCAGAATCAGTCCATTTATTCATCTAGTCCATTTTTACTTGGGCTAGCAACCTTTGCTCAGGTTCTTAAGTGAAGGTCCTCCATTTCACTTACTAGTTGATCCTTTTTAACAGGAGGTGGCAGGGATCTAAGAAGACCTTCTGCAGTTCAAGCATTTGTATTTATCACTGAGCTGAGGTTGATCAGGATTTAAACCTAAGGCTGACCTTAGTCCAGAGGGTTTACTCATAGCTATGCATATGTACATCTGGAATTTGTCCATATGAACAATCCATGATATGCAACATTGACCTCTCTGACTGGCAAGTAATATTAGGCTTTTGGATTTTTCAGATGAGATATAAATTCTTCTACAAGTTAATATTCTCCAGATATGTTAGGAATGCAACTCTCAGAATTCCCAAGTCAGCATCTGGCTGGAAAATTCTGAGAGTTGTAGTCTTAGCACATCTGTAGTAGGAACATGGTGGAACTTTCCATGTATTTCACTCAAAGCTTCTGGCTTGACTCCAGGTCCAAGTACCATCTTCAAATTGGAACAAAATCCAGGTATGGTTGCAACTGCTTAAAGTACAGTTCTCATTATACCTTACAAAGGGGCAATTAAAAAGTTTTATTTTAAATTATTTAAGCAGTACATAATTCTAAACTATTTAGACTTGGGAACAGAAGCATGAGCAAAGTATAAGAACAGAGTTAGCCAGGATCCCTTGTTTTTAAAATGCAAAGTCTGTAAACTGGCTCCATTTTAGAGCAAATTATTAGTCACTCAGTTATGGCTCAGTGAATTTTTCTGATTCTTCAAGTTAAGCTACCTTTGCCTCAGTTATTCCTGATTGCCAGCTAGCTAACAAAGTAGCAACATTATATAATTAAAAAGTATATTGCAATACATTTGATTGTATTTGGATTTTTTAAATCTTCTTATTGGATATTTGTAAGGCACAGATCTGGAAAACTGCCATTTCTGAAACAGTTATTTTCTTCCAATAAAGGGATTGCAGATAACTGCTTAATCCTCCGAGCTGTAGATGTAGGAAATATTTTTCAGAAGTGCATGCTGAGCTCCCTAATAAAATAAAGAAGAATGGAGAATTATTTCTAAAGACAGGACCATTTCATCTATCACCGCTGGCTGCTTTAATATTGCATTTTGAGAAATATAATCCTCAGCACAAAATGAAACTTTATTTTCATAGATTTATTAGTAAAGCAGAGATCTAGTCTGCTGGCCAATATTTCACTCGGCATTTTATTCTGACATGTGCTTTAATCTCTTATTAGTCTTTTGGTTTAACAATTTGATTAAAGACGGTTTTTTGGAAGCATGGAAAAGATAAAAGTTTTAATTAATGTTGTGGTTAGCTGCAAGCCCCTGCTTTATCTTTTATCTTCTTGCTGATAATCAGCTGTACATCTCAAGTCCTGTTTACCCTTGGATAAAGGCTTTTGATTACTATCACCAAAAGCAGAATAAAAAGCATGTAAGTAGGTTGCTGAAAAATGGGATGATCATTTACTGTTTTGCTCTGGGATTTGTTATACATCTTGTTTAAAAAAGTGGAGCAACAGAATAGTACGTGATGAGAAAATAATAGCCATGGTAGTTCATGCATTTGCATGGAGTGCTCCATTTCTTAGATGTCCTGGATTAGTTTATAAGACAGATAATTATTTATGCCTAAAATAGATAAAATAAGGTCATTACGGATATAGGTGATTGGAAGGAAATCGGCTCCCCCCCCCCCAGATAGCTGTTTCCTTCTTTCAAAAGCCTCAGTGCTTTTGTTATCATAGGATTTTAGAGAGTTCCTGTAGCGTCACTCTATTTTTCATGACCATTTTTTCCCCTTGATCTTTATCTGCAACCATTCTGCACCCACCCCGATATGAAATAAATCACGCCAAGGCTGCTTCTTCACTGGTATCTTCCCACCCAGCCTGATTCCTTTTATCTTTCTCCTTTCTAAGTGGCATGTTAGCGTTTTCCCCTCTTTTGTTCCCCATTCCTCATGACTAAGTCGCTGCCTTGGCATCTCATCCTCTGCGTATTTTTAGCCTCTCTTGAAAAACTCTGAAATGAATTCCTTCACCTGATCATCTGGCATTTCATCTCCCAGGAGCCAGCATCCAAATGGAATTCTTTGCTCTCTCCCCAACCCCAGTGGGGTTCATGTTTGGTCTACGGAGATTATAATGCTATTCCAGCTTGGGATCAAAAAACCCAAAAGTCATTTGTTCTCTGAGGTAGCACCCATGAATTCTAGATTCAATAGTAGATTCAGGCTTCAGAAAGAATTTCTTCAGCTCAGTTAAAAGACATTTAAAACAAAACAAAACTTTCTCTTTGAGTTGTCATAGTGACAGCAAGATGTGTTTATCATGGTCCCTCTCTTGAGTTTTGTATAAGTAGTCACCATGCTCCTTTGTTGTCCTCTGGTATCATTAAATTAATTCTGACAAAACAAAATGTTTGGGGCAAGCCAAAATAAAAATCCTCAGAAGCCAAGCAATTACGATATATGTGTGAGTGCAAGAAAGCTAGCCTTTTAAACAAGAACTTGTTGCAGGAAGCGCGTGCAGTTTTTCAATGTCTAGCACAGTACATCTTATTCTGATGCAATAAATGCCACCTACAGGAAACCCAGATTTTAGCTTTCATTTACAGGATGTTTTCTCAATTTTCAGGGAGAGCCTGCTTACCACCCAATATTGTATTCTCTAGTCTTTCCTTTAATCATTCTCTCTAGAGTAAATAGGCTAGGAAGACACCAAGGTAAGCTGGGTCTGAATTCTTTAAATTTTAAATAATTCACGTATTGTATCCTTCTGAAATTTTCTCTGGGATGGTACATTCCTATGAAATAAACCTCAGATGACCTGAAGCCCCATTAATATTTGTCTCAGAGCCATTTGTAGCTTCCCAACTGGGGTGGTGAATTGATTAAATCTCTTAGTTTAGTATTTATTTATTTATTATTAAATATATATGCTGCCTGGCTCCCAGTGACTCGAGGTGGTTTACAAATTGTTAAAAACATTAAACAAGAAAACAACACAAAAGAAAAAAGAACAAAGATGGCAGAGCAACAATCAAACCCAACATAATATTACAATAAAAAATGGCCACTCTGAATCTTTTTCCTGGGCCCAAGTTCTGTCAAAAAAGAATGGTCTTAAGTGTCTTTCAAAACATCCGGAAGTTTGCATATGATTCAGATTCAGTCTTAATGCTGTTTTGTGTTTCTGCTGAAAGCATGAAAATGCCCCATTTAATGAAAGCACTGGGTTTCAACATTGTGCGACTGTATATGATTGTTTGCTTAACCAAAATGTGTTGAGAAAGCAGCAATTAACTAGGTTTATACATAATGCTAAACTATGAACCATAATTTTCGATCTAAAGTGGCTGAGTTCACAGACCACATTGTGTCAAAACCAACAAAATAACATCATGTCACAGTGGGTGAATTGTTAGAATTTATGTTATGATGTATAATGGGAGACAATCGGTTGACCCCACTGTCCTTGTGAACGTAACCTGGCATTAACATCTCCCTCTATGTTTCCCTGTGCTCTACCATCAAACTAACTAACCTAATCTGATAGCCATGTTGGTTAGAATTCTAGATGTTATGGAATACATCAGAACCCAGAAAACCTCTAAAAATAACATGTGCCCTGCATTCTCAGCCTTACTTATAAAAATGTATTTTAACCAATCAGTCTCTGTCAATTAAGTACTTAATTTTATTAATCTTTCTGCTACCTAATTAAAGCTTGCAGCCTTCAACTAATTATTTTGAAATCTTCAAAATTTAGTAACAAAATCCATCTGCTGCCCAGCTCTCTTCTTCACAATACCTTCTCAAGAACAGATCATACCATTCACGGTTGATTTCTTCTTTTGCTGGCTACATACACCCACGCTCTTAAATCAAGAATCTTGACAAAAGTAGTCTTCGCAAGCAGAAGATGCAGTTTTGAATGCTGCTACTTACACTCGCATGTATGGCATCTTGTGCTCATGTCATACAATTCAGACAATTGGTTTCATTATATGCATGATGTCATTCCATCAGGAAGAAGAGAGTATTAATTGCTACATGTAAAAAAAATATATTATTTGGACACAGTAGACTGGTTTGCATAAAAAGCAAAAGTGTTATGTCCAAGCTTGACCTAAGACTCAAGTTCTCATATCTTCCCTTCATTCCTTCTCCTATAGTATCATGGAAAGAATAAGCTATGATTTAGTTTCACATTCCCAATACATGGTTTATTATTACATATAAATTTGGAATCTTAGTTTGAAAGAAGCCAGCAGAGTAAGCAATGTGGAGTCCTTGGTGCTCTCTGAACTTGGTTGTTTGCTTGCATATGTTTCATTACCCAATTAGGTAACATCATCAATGCTAGTGAGTGTGGGGTTTGTGGAGTCCTTGGTGTTCTCTGAGCTTGGTTGTTTTCCTTCAGACGTTTTGTTACCTGACTAGATATCATCTTCAGTGTTAGAAGGGAGTGGGGTTTGCTCTTTGTTTACGTACAGTAGCTTGCCCTGTCAGTGTTGGAGGGGTGTTGTTTTCTCCTTGGTAGTTCCTTGATTAGGTTGTTGTTTACTGCTTGATTGTTTGTCTGGTGTTAATTCTGGTGTTAATCCCTGCTTATCTGGGTGTTGATTGCTGGCGAAGAGGTATTCTGGTCTTTTTGTTTCCTTTTTAGCTTTTTTATTGTCTCTTTTGAATTGTGTGTAAATGTTTATCTCTAATGCCATGTGGTTGTAATAGTCTGTTGGTTGTTTCTGATGTTTTTGATATATGGTAGTGTTATCCTTTTCATAGCTTGTGTTCAATACCCCAGTCAAAGAACTACCTTGGAGAAAACCACACCTCCAGCAACAATGGCAGAGCAAGCTGCTGTATATAAACAGGGAGCAAACCCCACACTCACTAGCACTGATGATGTTACCTAGTTGGGTAATGAAATGTCTACAAGCAAACAATCAAGCTCAGAGAGCACCAAGGACTCCACAGTTCAAGCCTGAGGTACATGCATTTTCTTCTATTAGGGTAAGCAATATTTACTATATCTAGTTTAACCAATCTAATAACATGTAAACTAATAGTTTAACCCCTTCATGGATCACTGCCTTGTCGTGGCGAAGGGGCTTGCGTAACTCAATGAAGTCAGGTCAAGAAGAACAGGTCATGATGGAGAGTTCTGACAAAACGTGGTCCACTGGAGGAGGGAATGGCAAACCACTCCAGTATCCTTGCCAAGAAAACCCATGGACACTATCAAAAGGCTAAAAGATATGACGCCGGAAGATGAGCCCCTCAGGTCGGAAGGTGTCCAAAATGCTACTGGGGAAGAGCGGAGGGCAATTCCGAGTAGCTCCAGAAAGTGTGAAACGGCTGGGCCAAAGCCGAAAGGACGCTCAGTTGTGGATGTGTCTGGAAGTGGAAGGAAAGTCCGATGCTGTAAAGAACAATATTGCATAGGAACCTGGAATGTAAGATCTATGAATCAAGGTAAGCTGGATGTGGTCAAACATGAGATGACAAGGTTGAACATCGACATCTTGGGAATCAGCGAACTAAAATGGACAGGAATGGGCGAATTTAATTCAGGAGACCATTATATATACTACTGTGGGCAAGAATCCCTTAGAAGAAATGGAGTAGCTCTCATAGTCAATAAAAGAGTGGGAAAGGCAGTACTGGGGTACAACCTCAAAAACGACAGAATGCTTTCAGTTCGAATCCAAGGCAAACCATTCAACATCACAGTGATCCAAGTCTATGCCCCAACCACTGATGCCAAAGAAGCTGAAGTTGACCGGTTCTATGAAGACCTACAACACCTTCTAGAACTAACACCAAAAAAAGATGTCCTTTTCATCATAGGGGACTGGAATGCTAAGGTAGGAAGTCAAAAAATAACCGGAATAACAGGCAAGTTTGGCCTCGGAGTACAAAATGAAGCAGGGCAAAGGCTAATAGAGTTTTGTCAAGAGAACAGGCTGGTCATAGCAAACACTCTTTTCCAACAACACAAGAGACAACTCTACACATGGACATCACCAGATGGTCAATACCGAAATCAGATTGATTATATACTTTGCAGCCAAAGATGGAGAAGCTCTATACAATCAGCAAAAACAAGACCTGGAGCTGACTGTGGCTCAGATCATGAGCTTCTTATCGCAAAATTTAGGCTTAAATTGAAGAACGTAGAGAAAACCACTAGACCAATCAGGTATGACCTAAATCATATCCCTTATGAATACACAGTGGAGGTGAGGAATAGATTTAAAGGATTAGATCTGGTAGACAGAGTGCCTGAAGAACTATGGATGGAGGTTCGTAACATTGTACAGGAGGCAGCAACTAAAACCGTCCCAAAGAAAAAGAAATGCAAGAAAGCAAAATGGCTGACTGATGAGGCTTTACAAATAGCTAAGGAAAGAAGGGAAGCAAAAGGCAAGGGAGAAAGGGAAAGATATAAACAACTGAATGCAGAATTCCAGAGAATAGCAAGGAGAGATAAGAAGGCCTTCTTAAATGAACAATGCAAAGAAATCGAGGAAAACAATAGAATGGGGAAGACTAGAGATCTCTTCAAGAAAATTGGAGATATCAAGGGAACGTTTTGTGCAAAGATGGGCATGATAAAGGACAAAAAAGGCAGGGACCTAACAGAAGCAGAAGAGATTAAGAAGAGGTGGCAAGAATACACAGAAGAACTATACAAGAAAGATCTTAATATCCCTGATAAATACGATGGTGTGGTCACTGACCTTGAGCCGGACATCCTAGAGAGTGAAGTCAAGTGGGCCTTAGGAAATATTACTAACAACAAAGCTAGCGGAGAAGACAGTATCCCAGCTGAGCTATTTAAAATCCTAAAAGATGATGCTGTTAAAGTGCTGCACTCAATATGCCAACAAATTTTGAAAACTCAACAGTGGCCACAGGATTGGAAAAGGTCAGTTTACATTCCAATTCCAAAGAAAGGCAATGCCAAAGAATGTTCAAACTACCGTACAATTGCGCTCATTTCACATGCCAGCAAGGTTATGCTCAAAATCCTACAAGCTAGGCTTCAGCAGCATGTGAACCGAGAACTATCAGAAGTGCAAGCTGGGTTTCGAAGAGGCAGAGGAACTAGAGATCAGATTGCCAACATTCGCTGGATCATGGAAAAAGCAAGAGAGTTCCAGAAAAACATCTACTTCTGCTTCATTGACTACGCTAAAGCCTTTGATTGTGTGGATCACAACAAACTGTGGCAAAGTCTTAAAGAGATGGGAGTACCAGACCACCTTACCTGTCTCCTGAGAAACCTGTATGCGGGTCAAGAAGCAACAGTTAGAACCGGACATGGAACAACCGACTGGTTCAAAATTGGGAAAGGAGTATGACAAGGCTGTATATTATCACCCTGCTTATTTAACTTATATGCAGAGTACATCATGAGAAATGCCGGGCTGGATGAATCACAAGCCGGAGTTAAGATTGCCGGGAAAAATATCAACAACCTCAGATATGCAGACGATACCACCCTAATGGCAGAAAGTGAAGAGGAACTAAAGAGCCTCTTGATGAGGGTGAAAGAGGAGAGTGCAAAAGCTGGCTTGAAACTCAACATTAAAAAAACCCAGATCATGGCATCTGGTCCCATCACTTCCTGGCAAATAGAAGGGGAAGAAATGGAAGCAGTGACAGATTTTATTTTCTTGGGCTCCAAGATCACCGCAGACGGTGACTGCAGCCATGAAATTAAAAGATGCTTGCTCCTTGGGAGGAAAGCTATGGCAAACCTAGACAGCATATTAAAAAGCAGAGACATCACCATGCCGACAAAGGTCCGTATAGTTAAAGCTATGGTTTTTCCAGTAGCAATGTATGGCTGTGAGAGTTGGACCATAAGGAAGGCTGAGCGCCGAAGAATTGATGCTTTCGAGCTGTGGTGCTGGAGAAGACTCTTGAGAGTCCCTTGGACTGCAAGGAGGTCAAATCAGTCAATCCTACTCCAGGCTTGGCTGCCAGCTCGACCAGTCAGATTTCTCAGAACTGACTGAATTTCCCTTGCTTGCGTGGATTGCAGAAGTTGTGGTCCACTGAAGTTTTTTTTCCCCTGGAGAAGGGGAGACCAGAAGATTACTCGTGGGCCATTGGGATTGCCTACCCTTGTTTTTTCTGTAGTTTTCCACCGCGGAAGGAACAGGGTAAGTGCAAGGCAATGGCCGAGATATATCAGGCTCTCGCAGGGGAAACAAGTCTCTTTGAAGAGACACAAGAGCGCCCAGCCGCTTTTAGATCACTTTAGGAATGTTTTTTTTAGATTAAAATATTTTTGAAATCTAAGATCTATTTTTTGGACTTCGTTGAAAATGTTGGCTAACTTTGTGCTTTCTTTGCTATAACTGATTCTGGTGGAAGTTTGATGGACTCTATATTTGCAACATAATGAAACGTCTGCATTTTTTTTTTTTTACTTCTCTTTTGTATTAGAGGGATTTAAGAGACTCTGTTTGTAATTCTTCGCTTGATAAACTAGATGACTATTCATTTTTTGAGAAACTCTTTGTTTGGATTAAGCAGCTTGCAGCTTGAAGAACGAAAGCTCGCAGTTTGAAGAATAAAAACACAGGGTAACGTGTTTTTTTCCTTGTCGTCTTTTTCTACATCCTCCCTGGTTGGATTTTGCTTCATTTGGAATATATTTTTTATTTCTCCTTCTATAAACTGTTTAAAATATTATTCTCTCCTGTATTTTGGATTATTGGAACTTTCTTTTTTCTTTTGACTTTAAAAAAAAACAACAACAACAACGACGTTCTGCTTAATAGATTCTGCTGGTAGTATTCCATGGACAGATTACATGATTATTGTTTTGACTAGAAGGGTTGTTGTTTTAATTTGAAGGACACAGGAAAGATGGCTTTCCAACTTGTACCTGAGGAGCTCAGAAGAGAGATTACTGAGGTTTTTTCAAATATTCAAAGGTCGTTGGAATTACTGTTCGTAACTCTGCAAAATAGAGAGAAAGAACAGAGAACAGAAACGGAGACAGAAAGGAAAAATGTTTTTCAAGTGGAGGAGAAACAGAAGGAGGAAATTTTGAGTATATTAGTTCAGAAGAACATTCTGAAGGCTTTACACTACAATCTTGGTATAGATATGTTTTGGCAGTGGAGACAGAGTGAAAATATGGGTGCACAGTTGGATGGATGTTGTGAAATATGTGGAAAGGGAGAGAAGGTTGCTCTGATATTCTATATGAGATATAGAAAAGAGCAGGCTGTATATTGCGAATCTCCCACAGTGTATTGTGATTTTGGCATAACCTAAACAGAAGATATGAGAAACTGTATGGATATAAAGGTTAATGAAAAAATATGGACTTGAATTGTTATGAGAAACTGTATGGATATATAAAAAGTGATATTCTAAATGTAAGATGCTAAATACAAACACAAGTTGATATTATAGAATATTGTTTTCCTTAGAGATATATTTATGAGAAGATAATGATATGATGGAATTAGAATGATGGTTACTACAGGATGATATATATCAATATGTATTGTATGAATATTATAAGAATTGATATATTAGCTATTAGGTTAAGTGATATGATAGATTATGCATTTAGTTTAAATGGACACTACTACAAGGAATGGAAATTACAGATGGATAATTGAGATTCAAGAATTCCTTTTTTATGGAGATATATATATATTTTAGAATTAAATTATAGAAATATATATGTATGAACACTATAAGAATTGCTAAATTATGTATTAAGTTACATAACATGTTAGGTTATGAGTCATAATATGAAATAGAATATATTGTAGTTTATTAGAAGTAAATAAGGCTTTTATTTGTTATACTAATTGGTTTTTATTGAAGATATAAATATGTAGTAATGAACATTCAACATTTAACTACTACTTCAAGGAGTGGAAGCCAAAGATGGATTATTGGGAGACAGTAAGATGAAGGTTAGAAGATTGGATTAAAGAAATCAAAAGGCATATGACAAAGAAAAGTTCCTGTATACTGTATGAAGTACTAACATTTAAAATCAATTGTTGTACTTTAAGTTCAAAGATAGATTGGAGGACATCTATTTTCTATATTTTCTTTGCTTATTATTTCTTGACTTCACTTTTTCTTTATCTTTTTCTTATTTTGTATTTCTGTTTCTATTTCTTTTTCTACTTTAAATTTTATTATGTATTGTAAAACTTAATAAAATTTATTAAAAAAAAAAATCAGTCAATCCTAAAGGAAATCAACTGACTGCTCATTGGAAGAACAGATGCTGAAGCTGAAGCTCAAATACTTTGGCCACCTAATGCAAAGAGAGGACTCACTGGAAAAGACCCTGATGCTGGGAAAGACTGAGGGCAAAAGGAGAAGGGGACGGCAGAGGATGAGATGGTTAGATAGGATCACCCATGTAATGAACATGTATTTGAGTAAACTCCAAGAGACAGTGGAGAACAGGAAGGCCTGGCGTGCTATGGTCCATGAGGTCACGAAGAGTCGGACACGACTAAACGACTGAACAACAACAACAAGTTTAACCAATGATGACACTTTGTTTTAAATAACAATACCTGGTGCACACATAATTGCAGTTCTATGTGACCAACAATGGAAATGAATAGAAATAAAGAAAGAATGTGCTATGGGTTTGAAATGAAAACATTGTTGAGAGATGCTCAAAAGGGCCTGAATTTGGGGTAATAACAATGCTTGTTAGAAATCAAAACAAAGCTAAAGGGTTTATTTAAAGTTTTCATTTACTTTTACATAATGTAGGGTTTATGTAAAATGGGATTTGCAATTTAGGCCAACATATTTTTATTAGTTTTAAATATTTATATAAGTTCCCATTTAATAGGAGGCAAGTCTCAAATATACTTAGTATTGGACTCGATGAGACCTTTCTTTAAATATGTGAAATTCCAGACTTCTGGGCTAAGCTGAAATTTGGCATGAAGAAATTGTCAGCCCCCCCAAAATTGCACCTGTTTCTGTGAATGGGCAGATAAAGCTACAAAATAGGGACAAAATGCTTGTAGTACCCACTCAGAATGAGATCATTTCTCACTCTGAATATTAAGCTCTATGATTGCACAGACCTGTTTAGCTCACGTATAGCTTTACACTGACTCTGATGAGCAGCAGTGGGGGAAACAATGAAAGCTTCTGTCAGCAATGTGCCAGAAGGTCCAGAGGGGACATCCCAACTATCCAGGGGCCCTGGAGCTGCAACATAAGTGGAGCTTTGTGCAGATAAGCAGAAGATGGACATTTCTGGAAATGGGTGGGGAATTCTTTCAATAAGCAAGTAATTGCTCTGGGTACCAATCATACCAGAAAAGGAAAAGCAAGGCATTTTGCCATCATTGGAGATTTAACAAAAGCCAGGTCATGCTGAAAAGAAAACACTCATATATTGTAAGATGCAGTGAAAACATATGAAAGATGTATTAGTTGCATTCAGAGGTGTTTGTTTTCATGGTTGAGAGTGCATGTTCCTTCCAACCACTTTCAGAACACTGAGAACATCTGGCTGCCTTTTTCTGTTTCACAGAGGGGTTGACTGTACTGACCTCAACAGAACTGGAGAAGTAGATGGTTGAGTTGCTGTCCACAAGGTGTCTGATTAGGGTCAGATGGGACTGTAATATTGGCTCCAGGGGGGATATACTGTAGACACCTTTCCACTGCATGTATAGACCTCGTAAACATTTTAAGGCCATGGCTGAGGAACTTTTTTAAATTAGTCACCATCATACCCTTCATCCTGACCCTGTCCTTGAATATTGCAGGTCTGGCTTTTCACAGTAAGGTGCAGCAGCTTATAGGGCCAATTCCCTGTGACCATTTGAAGTGGTAATTCCTGTGTGATAAGCTCATCAAGTCCCAATTCTCTTCCCATTGACAAATCTTGCATTCACTGGACAAAAAAAGGCTGTACTCCTGGGAGTTTATCGGTACAGCTGCTTCACACTTATCACTTGTTACTTGCAAAACAGCTCACAATCTGCCAGGTTGAAATAGCTTGAAGAGAGCAGCAAGACAGGATGCCTAGCTAGCTGCCATGGACCTTTTTGCTTCAGGATGTTATGTAGTTAGGAAGAAGTCAAAAGGATAGAAATAGAATTACATGGCCAAGTAGACATTTTTATTTTTGTTTTGTTACTGGCTTTGGCTCAGTTCAGGCTCAAATTATCCTACTTTGGACACATTATATGAAAACCTAGTATTTGGAAAAGGCTCTAATGCTGGGAAAGGTGAAAGGAAAAAGAAGAGGATGACCAGAAGCAAGGTGGATGGACTTAGTTACAGTGGCTATGGGTGCATCTTTGGAAGACCTGAAAGAATAGATTAGGGACAGATCGTCATGGAGAAAATCAATCTATGTGGTTGCTAGGAGTCAAAAATGACTTGATGGCACATAATCAATCAATCAATCAATCAATTGGCTCGGTTGCACAGTTCCCATCCTTGAACTGCTTTTTATTTGGATTTGCTTGTTCTTTGGTGATACACCTGAGTTGGACCATGCAGATCAGAATGAAAATATAATTGCTTACCCTACGTGCCTTGTGTTTCCAGTAGGAAGAGGGTAGCCCAGTTGCGTTTGGAGCATTTCATAATATTGCTTTGAATTTTATTACCAGAATCATAGGTGGGGTATTAGAGTTTAGTGGACTGGACCATAATAAATGTGCTCTATTTTACAGCCTGTTTTAGGGGAAAATTTCAGATCCAGGGAAAACCTATTCTAAAAATTGGACTGAAACTTCTCGAGACTGGTCCTGGGATCAGACTATGATTCTACTTTTTTTAAAAAAAAAAAAACTTTAAGAAATAATGGAAAAGTGCATTCTTCCTTTAAAAAAATTGAAATCCTCTAACACTTATACCAGGACCAGATTCTTTGAATACAATCTACTTGTAAAGAAACAATATTGCACCTGGCTTTTTAAACATTAAAAAAAATAGTAAAACTATTTTTTAAAAGAAGAAATCACATTGCCACTTCTACGTTTCTAAAGTGCGTGCAACCCCTTGCTAACTCTACTGTAGACAATTTTCATTGTAAGGAGAGATGCTAGCTGGGATTCCTTCTGGCTAGTGGATGACTGGAAACCTAATAGAAGTGATATGTAATAGAAGTACACGTTTAAAATTTGCTCCCAAGAGAATTCCAAGTAGACTTCATTTTAACCTCTCCATGGTTCAAGAAGGCCATTAGTTGCCTGCTAGAACCACTGAATGGAGCAGAGCTTAACGTAGTATAAGCACGTGCACAGAAAAAGAATATTATTTAAAATAGAGTTAGTGAGCATGTTAGAGAGATACAGGTTATTGATCTTATACTTTTAGCCCGCCCAAGCATAAAGAATCACATGCTTAGACAATGTAGTTTCAAAAGTAAGTAAAAAAGGCTTACTGATTTTATTCTTGGTCCAGTTACATTTTTGTTCAGAAAGATGACTCCTTGTTCTTCTTCTGTCCCTAAACTTTGTGGCCCCTGGCCCTAATTTGCTTCCAGGGCTGTGTGGAAAGAGGGGGAAAAATCTCCTAGGCCCACCCATGGCCTAAGATGGAGAGAGAGAGAGCAAGAGCATGCTTGCTGGAGAGATGAGAGAGGAAGTGGAAGGAGCAACAAGCAGCTTCCTCTAGAAGCACAGAGTTTGCCTCCTAGAGCAATCACCCATATGCTAATGAGGCATGCTGATTTGCTGGAACCTCCAACAGTTCACACATTGCACTATGTCATAATGTGATTTTTTTGGGCTTTGGCTTAGCGTATTATATAAACCCAGCCTTTTGGCTTATAGATTAGCCCAATGTGGGAACTCAACAATACTGTGTGCTGTGAATGGAATGATGGGAGATAAGAGATTCTTATGATAGGAAACTCCAATTTAATTTTTAATGTAACTGCCGTTCTTGTTCACTATCAGTACAGTTGGGAAGTGGTCTAGAATAAAGGGAAGCAGTATGGATAATAAAAGAAGTTGGTGCCTACCCACGAAGAACTATCTATCTATCTATCTATCTATCTATCTATCTATTTATTAATTATTTGGATTTATCCCCACCCATCTCTACTGTGGCAGACTCTGGGCGGAATTCTTGTCATGCATACATTTTCTATGTATCCTGAACAGCAAACCTGATGATGAGAAGGGTTTCAGGTGAGGCAGGGGATGTGATATTACAACTATATGTAGAAAGTCTTTCCTTTACCATAAAAACTCAGGTTTTTCTTTCCAAGGCTCTGCATTTTTCTTCTCTGTACATAAAGCAATTGTCTGGCAGCATCAGGGTTTTTTTAAAGACAGATCACCCATTCATTAATTCATGCACTTGACCACTTATTCCTCTTATATGCCAAGCTGCAATCTTCCAGTTGTCATGTTCATCACTGGATTGGCCTATAGATATTGATTTCTACCATCCATCATTGGGTTTTGTCAATCAAGGTTTTCACATAATGCTTTTTAATATAGAGAAGATGTAGACTAAATTACAGCCTTTGTTGTATCTATTCCACATGCGGCATTCATAGTAACTGTAAGGAAAGCAGTGGTCACTTGTGGCACATTTTGGATAATATGCCATAAGCACTGCCAAAGTTCTGCTTTATCCCTAGCATCTTCTGCTATTCTATGAAAGATAAGATCTCTAATTAAGAGACTACCTTGCAATCCAACATATTGCCGCTGATATCTCACCATAGAGAAAACTTCGAGTACATTATCTGACATTTAACTTTAAATGTTACATTATCACAGCTACTGCTTATATCAAAGAAAGAGGCTATAATATGATAAAAACTGATATTTCAGTTGATAAAAATTATATTTTTCTAAGAATACAGGGTTGGATCTAGACTTATAGTAGACCTACAGAAATCAATGATGCTTAAGTTCATCAAGATCTTCTTAAAAGCCATACCTTTCAATGGTCTGCTCTAAGCCTGACAAATTCTGGATGCAGCCTACAATCTCCAAGCCTTTCTCACACAGAGTAACATTGAAGGATGTCCCCTTACTTTAAAAACTGTATTTTTAATAGAGCTGTTAAATAAGAGCTTTCAAGGATGCTTAGTAGAGCAAATCATTTAATTGTGTAAGGTCCCTCATATTTTTATGGTCTAAAGCAGGGCCCCCCAACCTTTTTGGTGCCAGGAACTGGTTTCAAAAGACGATTTTTCTGCGGACCGGGGGGGGGGGGCAGGGTTTCCAGGATTTCTGGGGGGCGGGATTTGCGGGTGGGAGCAAATCACAAGCACCGGGGGGTGGGGTTTGCAGGCAGGAGCCAATCGCGCGGAAGGGGGACGGTTTACGGGCAGGAGCCCCGCGGCCCAGTTCCTAACAGGCCACGGCCCACTAGTGGGCCACGGCCCACAGGTTGGGGACCCCTGGTCTAAAGTTATGTATTAATGCACAATTGTTATGATAGTGAGCTCCTGTGTGAGATTCTAAAAAAGAAAAGCCCCCCTCAGATTGAGTTTGAGTCCTGCCAGTTCCATCCATGCATTTTTCCCAGGGTTATGGAAGTGGGGTGACACTCCTTCTGAGATTTTCTGGTGGTCTCCCATGTACGTAAGCACTGACCAGGCCTAGCCTTGCTTAGCTTCTGAGATTAGCCAGGTTTCCAATGTGCTACCACCTCTTAAGGCATTTTATGTGAGAACAGTTTAGTTTTCATTGTAAAATCCTAAGCTGTTATGCCCAGTCAGAAATAGAGGGCAAAATTTGCTTTTATCATCCATAACACTGATATCAACTGTGGTATCTGATATTTTTTCACTAGACTGTGTAGCAACCTTGTAGGGAGATCGATTCAGGAACTCTTATTTAATTGGAGCTAAACCAGTTTCCTAGACTTGGTTCCTACAGCCTTTGAAAATCTTTCCTCAAAGCTGAGCTATAGAAAGCCATCAGACTGAAGCTAAAGCTAGTTATGGTCTAGTTGGAGGATTCGAGCTAGAAGGATAATTCTGGAATCAAAGGCAAACCAGAAGCGTTAAGGAAGAAAGCCAAGTGTTGTTATCAAAAAAACAAGCCAAAACACACCAGAGATGGAAAAATATTGTTGCCAGGCAAAATCTGAGTTCAAATAAGAAGTCTTGGTTATCATTGCACTAGCACAGATAGAGATACTGTAGGGGGAATTGAGAAGGAATCCAGTCAGGTCCAATCTCTTCTTACCAAGGAAGAGATTCAAACTGCCAATCTCATGGCTCACCATACAAGGTAGCCATACAGAGCTTGACATCCTGTTTCCGTTATATATATGAGCTCAGCTGGATGAGATTTCAGCCCCCATCAGTGTTTCTTGCAAGGGTTCAAGTTCTAGAAGAGTAAACTAAGCCAACAAACATCATGCAAAACAGGTCCAGATTCTTGTAAAACAAGCCCAAGTTCTATCTGGCATTCTAATTAGCTCTGTGCAGAGTTCAGGTTGAAGAGTTCTGGGTGTGTATGGTGGCTGTCTTAAGGCTTCCAGACTGGAGTCCTCAGCCTGAGGGAACAGCAGTTCAGCCATTTCAGGCTGAAGATGTAATAGGAGAAAAGGGTTACTGTTGCATTGTAGAAGGTTTTTGGGAAAGTCAGTTCATTTGAACATACAGTAGTTTTCCTTTTCATATAATACTTCCTCCCATCCATTGTCTCATTCCCCAGAGAAAGGAACTTGGATCCAGAGTCATGAGTGTTTGGTCAATGACTGTATGTTTTAATAATACGTTTGGTCAATAATAATAATAATAATAACAATAATAATAATATGTTTGGTCTATGACTGTATGTTTGAGAGCCAGTTTGGTCTAGTGGTTAAGGTTTTGGGCTAGAAACCAGGAGTCTGTAAGTTCTAGTCCCACCTTAGGCATGAAAGCTGGCTGGGTGACCTTGGGCCAGTCACTCTCTCTCAGCCCAACTCACCTCACAGGGTTGTTGTGGGGAAAATAGGAGGAGGAAGGAGCATTAGGTATGTTCGCTGCCTTGAGTTATTTATAAAAATAATAAAGAAGGGATAAAAATTAAATAAATAAATAAATAAATAAATAAACTGAAACTCCACAGTCATGATAGATTCCAGTTCTAGTTCCAGTGGCCTCCGAAATTTTGCTTCTCTCTGCTCAACCCCATCTTCATCTGGCCCCATCCTAGATGGTGCTTCTGTATTTTTCTCTCTGTTTCCCAAAGTTCTCTCTTTCTTCCTTGCACTATTTTCCCATCCTCCAGGGCATTAAGCCGTAAGAGTTTTCTATCTCACTTTAAAAGCTGTGTTACCTTTTTTCAGTGTGAGATTAGGTTGTATCTGCTGAGATTTTGAGACCACAGGGGTCCAAAATGAAAGGGACAATGTACAGTATTTGGCAGTGTCCTGACAGTACCTATATTTAAACAGAAATTAATTTAACATAATTCTGAGTTAATTGGTTTAAAATACACATGCAAAACACAAGAGCCCTCCGCTGTAGGGTGTACAGGAGGCGTTTCATAGCACGTACTGGAGTCAGTTACCATGGCATTGCAAAGGGGAAAAAAAGATGTTGGTATCTATGGCAACATTAGGCCAACTTGTCATACCTTAAATCTTATGTAGACAGAAAGTAGCAGCTTCTTTTAACATTGTGTTCATGTGAATGCTGAACATTTGTTTCTAACCACCTTGAAGAAGGAAACTCTAGACTAATTATTAGTAATTATGTTTCTAGAATGAGGGCTCGTAGTAGGACCCAGCTGGAACTAATAATACTAATTGCAACTCTGTTTCATTTATTTGGCACATACGTATTTATGTTCTTTTTATTATCTTCCCTCATATGTGATAAATATTGCACATATGAATTATCAAGTTGTCCCATTGTTACACAATATATTTTATCATATTCATAGATCTCTAAGCCTGATGGACAAATCCCTATTCAAAAAATTCAGACATTTCTTTATTAATTGCTATCTTTCCTTCACCCTTTTAAAATAAGTCAGTACAATCCCTTCACATTGGATTGCATCACTTCCACAAATAAGTCAGGATAGCCTCCATTTCTTAATTTATTCATGCAATAACTATGCACAGCACAGAAAGAGATGAGAACAGATTTGAACCTGTTTCCCATATGCAGATGTACAGAGATTGACTTCTTAACAAGCACAATGGATCTTCAGATTTACATTCTGTCTGTCTTCTCTCTCTCCTTTCTATGTCGCAAAATTACTATTCATCCATAATAGCCACTAAGCTGATTTATTGTAAAATCACATTAAAACAATTCAGATTTAAAATAAATCCAATCATTTTAGATAACCAAAAAGCAGTGATTGTCAAAATACACCATTAGAGTTTTTTTTAAAAGAGGCAAAATTAATGTGCTTAATATTTAATTATAAAAGGCCCAGTGAAAAAGCTAAGCTTTCACTCCCTCTGCAAAAAAAGAAGAGGCTATCAAGAAGTTCTAACAATTGGTGCCAACACAAAAGAAGACTTGCTTCTTGTTCAAGATAAGCAGTTAAAACTGAGAGTACTAGAAAAGGGCTTCATTGAGAGATTTTAATATCTGGAGGAGCTATTAATTATATAATGTACCATGTAATGAAATCATGTGCATTCTAAATTATTTCTAAGTATGTGTGTATAAAAGGTGTACATTATAATAACCATATGAATCAGTTACATCTAGTCATTATAACCTAAGTTAGCACTAGTAATTTCTTTACTTAATTTCATCCTTATGGAGATCATAAAATGCTGGGGAATAGTGATAAATATGTTTATTGCTGCTTATTAATGTAATTTAATTCAATTCAAACACTTCTTGGGGGCCTTTGCAATAGTCCAGCACTTAAGATGACCTACAATGTTCTAAAACCATCATATAAAACTAATAAATAGCTGAAACAGAACACATCAGTAAAAATAAGTGGATAGTGCCAAAATTCAGTGAAAGTGTTGTCTGGAATAGTTATAGTAAATGATGCATGGGAAACCTAACCTTTGCCAGCTCACTTTCCCCATAGCAATGCTCCACCCTCATGAGAGCAGGAGGCCTCCAACTCTCTTGATGTCTATTTCTGCCAGGTACAACACGCAGGTAGGGTCTGTTCAGGTAGGGTTCACCAGAGGGATATGGCACTGGCGTTTTTCCTACAAGTGTTAAAGCTCCATCCTTCAGTTGGCACAAAGCCATCATAGAATTTCTGTTGCCAGTTCCTATCCTGCCTCTGTTCTGAGTCGTGAGACTCCATGCCAGGTCATCTTTTCCAGATTTACAGGTGTCCCAATTGTTACAGGGCCACCGATTGTTTTCTCTTCTGACCTAGATGCTGTCCCCATTTGACACATTGTTACTGAGCAGAAAAACATCTGCAAATGTTGTGTATGAGATGGGTGGCAAAGAAATTTGATTAAATAAATTAAATAAATAAATCGGTGCAGTGCAGTCAGCCCAAATGCATGGATTTGACATTAGAGTCCAATTCCACAATTTCAGGTCTCTGCTTTTGTCTTCTCTCGGCTGTTTTTATCAGTCCCAAACTGACTAACTCTTTCCTACCTCATGGAAACATTATTGAAACTGGCAAACATAAGGAAACAGATAAATAGTCAGCAGAGGCCCAATTTGTTTTTACACGGCTATACAAACACACGTGTTTGCTCTATGAACACATTAACCTACCGATCCTGATTTAATATAAGGTTCTTACTTAGACTATGACAAACACTGCTAGAAGCTACATTTAGAACTATTGTATTTTAGGAAATGGTGGCCATAAGAGATAGCTGACAGTTTCTAAGAGAGAAGGAATGGTAGTTCAGAATTTATATCTGATCAGATCTAAGTCCTTTTGCACTACCTCTTTACAGAGGAGACTTGGATTTCTAATTATCTCTAGCCTTCAGATGGTGATATTCTCTGCATTCCTACTCTCCCATTGAGTCACTTGCGAGATGGGCAGTGTAGAAATATGAGAAATAAATAAATAAATCCACCCACCCACTAAGGTCACTATCTGAAACTTGACACCCAAGGGTACTATACCCAACAGAGTTAGAAGACTGATTGTCTAAGCAGAAGTTCCTAACATAGGGAGGAGAAAGATGAGAGTGTAATAAAATATTCTGAGTTCTTCAAGCTCTCTGCATTTGGTTGTTTGCTTGCAGATGTTTCATTACCCAACTAAGTATCATCATCAGAGCACGTGAGTGTGGGGTTTGCGCTTATTTGTGTATAGTAGCTTGTCCTGCCAGTTTTAGTGTGGGTGTGGTTTCCTCCTTGGTGGTTCCTTGATAAGAATATTAAATGTGCGCCAGTTACGCCCGTTCCTGGATCGAGATGCCCTCCAGTCACTCATGCCCTGTCATCTCCCATATAGACTATTGCAATGCACTCTACATGGGGCTACCCTTGAAGAGTATTCGGAAGCTCCTGCTGGTCCAGAATGCGGCCACGCGGACAGTTATGGGTACTGTAAGATTGGCCCATGTAACACCCCTGCTGCGCGAGCTGCATTGGGTACCAGTTTGCTTCCAGGTCCAATTGAAGGTGTTGGTTATCACCTTTAGAGCCCTACATGGCATGGGACCAGGGTACCTGAGGGACCGTCTCATCCCCAGAACAACCCGCCCCACTTGGTCATGCAGAGAGGGCATGCTACGGACCCCATAGGCAAAAGAATTTCATCTAGCGGGCTCCAGGAGGCAGGACTTCTCTGCAGTGGCGCCCGCCCTTTGGAATATCTTGCCCCTGGAACTGAGTTTCCTCACTCCCGACCTTCCGGAAGAATTTAAAGACCTGGTTCTGCCGCCTTGCTTGGGATGGGAATGCCAATAGTTACTCTTGGGAGTGGCTGGTGCCATGAAACCCGCCTTATTATTAACATTAAAATCTGGCTGATTGCTTGAGCCTCCCCAAATATTTTAAACAAACTTCAGCAGCAGGGCAAACCATCTGCCACTTGGTTTTAATTTTAATTTTAATTTAAATTATATTTATTATATTTATTGTATTTTATTTTATTGTGTTTTTATGTTGTTGTATTATTGTTATGATTGTGAACCGCCCAGAGTCCCTCCTTGAGGGGGAGATGGGCGGTCATAGAAATTTAATAAATAAATAAATAATAATAAATCTTTCTATTTGGATTTTATATATAATTTATTGTTGTTGTAATTTTATATTTTTAACTTGTTTGTTGTGAACCGCCCAGAGTTCCCTGGTTGGAGGAGATGGGCGGTGAAACAAATTAGATAGATAGATAGATAGATAGATAGATAGATAGATAGATAGATAGATAGTATTGTTTTCTGCCTGATTGTTTGTCTGGTGTTGATCCCTGCTTATCTGAGTGTTAGCTGCTGGAGGGGATGTTTTCTAGTCTTCTTGTTTCCTTCCTAGGTTTTTTATTGTCTTTTTTGAATGGTGTGTAAATGTGATTTATCTTTGTGTCTATTGATGGCTGATTTGTATGAATGCCAAGCTTCCAGGAATTCCGTAGCATTTTTGGATTTGGCTCAGTCTAAGATCCCAGTTGAAACTGTGGTTGAGTCTGTCAGGGTAAGTTCTTTTCAAGGAAAACGTCCATGGAAAATGTGGTATTTTAGTTCTACACCTAAACTGCATTATTCAGTAAAATACAGCGTGCCTTGGTTCTGGAGTACTTAACACCATTTTACATAATAGGATACTACTTTGGGGAGAAACACTGCTTACATAGTAGGGGTAGAGAAAAAATGATGGCCACAGAAGCAGAACAACTTGAGGGTAGGGGATGGGACATGCTTAAATCATCATGAACAACACAAGTAGACCTCCAGTCATACCTGAAACTGGTACCTGACCTTACCACCACAGTAATGGATTATGAAGTGTTACAGATTGTCCCATCATAAGTATATAAAATGCTGCATTTAGCACGAAAATCCATTTTTTATTCTGGTGCATAGAGTGATGATTGAAGACTGCTGAAATCATGTCTTGGGGATTAGATGAGACCCATGTTTCATGATCAAGGGGAAAGATTGGGATTGTCAGGGCATGGTAGTGTCTCTGTCAACTGCATGTAAAGACATGGCCAATGTGGGCAATTATAATGTTGATCACCTGGTTGGAAAAGAGTACTCTGAGCAATGGCCACTTCAGTGGTTGGCCCTTGCAGCTGCCCAAGGATGTCATCCCAGAAAGTGACATTGCTCTTTTTCTGAAAAACGTGGAGGATGGATCATCTATTTGTCATAATTGGATTTAATCATCTCCATGTGTGCTATAATCTGGCATAAAGCTAACTGAAGGGAGAATGGGACCAGGAGCCATTGTGTAGTCTTTGTGTAAGACTTTTTGTGTAGTCCACGTCCATGTTCATATCTCACTGAGATTCCCTGGAGACAACAGGAGGCAGCTCTTTGCCAAGGATGGCCTCTGCAACTATCTGATTAAATGAATTGTGGAGTCCTGGGTGCTCTCTGAGCTTGGTTGTTTGCTTGCAGATGTTTCATTACCCAACTAGATAACCATCAGAGCACCAACAACAACTCCATGGTTCAACCCTGAGCGACTATTCTCTTCTATTGATATGAACTATTTCCCAATCTGCCATATCTCTCTATCTCTCTCTCTCTCTCTCTCTCTCTCTCTCTCTCTCTCCCTCCCTCCCTCCCTCCCTCCCTCTCTCTCTCCTATAACCCAATATTTGGGAATTTCCTTAGTGAAAGTTTAAAGCCTTCTGTTAAAGAAATACTCTTGGTGAAGGTTTGCTTTCTAAGAGTGTTAGCATATGCGTGTTTGACGACAGCAGTTTAAAAGGTCAGCTGTGGCCTTGGAAAGGAGGTGACAGCCTTGAAGTGGCTAAAAGGGGACTTGATGCGGGCATGCATCTCAGAACAGCATCTGCGTGGAGAAGTGCATCCAGCAGCAGCAGCAAAAGAAAAAAAAAGGAAAGGGAAAAAAGGAGCAAGCAAAGATGGAGCGTGCTTGGTTTTCTGCCTGAATTGAGATGGATGACAGTAATCACAGAGACAGTATGGTGGCCTTTTCCACTGTGCCCACCTACTGATGCTGCTGTCATGTTCTGCATTAAGCTGCCATCCCCCTTGACAGAGGAGCCTCCATTTTGGCACTGCTCAGAATAATTAGGGGTGGCATAACTTCACAGCTGTTTTGGTGTTAAAGGGGTGTGTGTGGGGGTGCAGCAAAGAGGGGAGGGGGACTGAAACAAAGCCAAACAAGAGAAAGAATTAAATGTGCTGCCTTGAAAGCCAACAGTTACTGTTTCCAAGTACAGTAATAGCAAAGGCTATGAAAAAAAAGCTCACCACAAGGAGGGGTAAGAAGTGGTGTCATTAGATAGATCCAAATAGTCATGGGCAAAATAATTCTAAACAGGTGAGCGTGCACAGCTGGGATTTTAAAAGCTTTTTTAAAAGAACTTTTAAAATTATGATAGACCATAGGCTTCCCTTGCTTTATGCTAGGGTTGCATTCCCCCCAAAACTTGCATGAAGTGAATTTGCATAGACACCAAACCAGTGGGGAAAAGGGTTGTGAAGTATGGTGTCAAATTTTGTAATCCAAATGCATTGACAACAGTACTCATAACTTTTTAAAGCCTTATTCTTAAGCACTTTGTTAGTCAAACATGTTCTCTTCCTTGCCTCATGTTCTATATACAGTGTACAGTGAAAGCATTTTCCCCGTGACAGCTGGGATTTCTAATACATGTGGTGATCATGGTAGACAGAGAGGCAGAATACATCATGGGACTACAAAGTTTATTACAGGTAGTCCTCAATTAATGACCACTCATTCAGTGACTGTTCGAAGTTGCGACAGCACTGAACAAGTGGTACTTACGACTGGTCTTTGAAGTTCTGGCTGTTGCAGTGCCCCCATAGTCATATGATAGCGATTTGGGTGCTTGGCAACCTGCTCGCACTTACGACAGTTGCAGCATCCCATGGTCACATGATCACCATTTGTGACCTTCCCTGCCGGCTTCCCACAAGCAAAGTCAAGCCAGCAGGGAAGGTTGCAAGTGACTCCCACTCCCGTTGCTTTTTCTCCCAAGGAGGCCCGCTATGGAGTGTGAGATCCCAGGGATTTTGTACTCCGTAGCACACGCATGCCTGCAGCACTCCTCCACCCACACTCTGTAGCAACCACCCTCCACCCGCTAGTACTGACACTGTAGCACCCATCCTCATCCCCCTGCCCACCCTCTGTAGCCCTCACCTGCCCACCAGCCTGCTTGCAAGCCACCTAAGGAAAGGCTTGTTGTGACCTGGACTTGCAACTTCCTGCCAGCTTCCCCATTGACTTTGTGTCAGCCCTCCCAGGTAAACCAGACAGGTTTACTGCCTGATCAGTTAGGGCAGATCATTTCCAAGTTTCTTCATCTGTCTATTACTCAGTTGTGGGCTCCTCCTGCTTTTATCTGTTCATTCCCTAGACAGCATCTCTTCCCCACCATCTTCCAAGGTCATTCTCACATTCCATTACACTTTGCTTGTTGGAAGTTGGCAGGAAGTCACAAGTCATGGTCAGGTGAGGTCCTCACTTAATGACCCGCAATCCTCACTTAACGATGGCAACGGGGATTGCCATCGCTAAACAATGCAGTCATGTGACGTCGTCCCTTATGACCACATTGCTCAGCGACAGAAATTCTGGTCCCAATTACCGTAGTCAAGTGTGGACTACCTGTAGTATTCTTCATTATGTTGCACATCGTAGATTTGTCCAGGTTAAAAATGTGTCCTAGGATTGAGGATCTTTCACAAACATAACATATCCAACGTTATTTCTAGTGTTAGAGAGCTCCTTTTCCTTTCTATTTTGGATAAGGGGGTGGGTGAGATTTTGATGGACATTTTGACCCAAGAAACAGTAGTAGCTATTGCAAGTACAGAAGTAAGTAGGAGACAGGATGCACACTCACATTACGCCAGGGTTTCCCACAATTTCCAGATATGTGGACTTCAATTCCCAGAATTCTCAGGAATGGCCGTGCTGCCTGGGGAATTTTGGGAGTTGAAGTTCACATATATGGACTCTGTAGCTTGAATCATGTCAACTGGATTTCTATTTTCTCAGTGGAAACGTTTCGCTCCTTATCCAAGGAGCTTCTTCAGTCTGAGCAAAGTTAGTAAGGGAATCCTTAAATATGTTTCTAGGTGGCTGTGTGACCTTGCACCTGGGGCTAGGTCATGGTTATTTTGAGATGTTATTTCTAAGTCCCTTTATCATCTAAAGGAGGAACGTTAAGATTACCATGCTGCTGTTGAGCTTGCGAAATGGTCTTAATCTTCCTAGGCACAGAAGACAAAGCAGGAAGGAAAATAGGGGAAAGATTGTGCCTGAGGCCCCCACCTCTATTCAAGGAAGGATTTTCCAAGTTGGCATAAATGGATTCCTTGACCCCTCTCTCAAACCACCTATCTTCTCTGTCTAAAATGTGAACATTAATGTCCTCAAATGAGTGTCCTTTTTCCTTTAGATGAAGATAAACTGCTGACTCTGGTCCTGTGGTGTTACTTCTCCTGTGTTGGGCCATCCTCCCGTACAAAGGTTGTTTGGTTTCTCCAATGTAGAGTTCAGAGCACTCCTCACTGCACTGGATTGCATAAACTACATTGCTTTTCTTGTGTTTTGGAGTTTGATCTTTGGGGTGTACAAGCCTCTGTCTCAGTGTGTTGGTGGGTTTGAAATATACAGGTATGTGGTGTTTGCCAAATATCCTTTTTATCTTTTCAGACACGCCAGCCATGTAAGGAATGACCACGTTCTTCCGATTACTCTGAGTCTCAGCCCTATCTGTCGCTGTTTTAGGTCTGGTAGATTTAGATTTAGTGAAGGCCCAATTTGGATATCCACAGGCATTCAGAGCTGTTCTCAGGTGCTGATTTTCATTCTTTTTGGAATCCATGGAGGTGGGGATGGTTTCTGCTCTCTGTGACAATGTCCTGATGACTCCTAGTTTGTGCTGCAGTGGATGGTGGGAGTCAAACATCAGATATTGATCTGTGTGTGTGGGTTTCCTGTAGATCCCTATTTCTAGCTTGCCACTGGTCCCAATGAGGACTTCACAGTCTAGGAATGCCAGTCTGTTGTGGTAGGTAATCCTATCCATCGATAGGATTACCTACCACCGTCTGTATCCTGGAGAAGCCGTCCCCTGCATCTACGGACTTCCTAAGATCCACAAGGAAGGAACACCCCTCCGACACATAGTCAGAAGCATTAATTCGGTAACATACAACATTGCCAAACACCTCTCTACCATACTAGCACCTCTAGTTGGACACTCTGAACACCACATCCATAATTCGGAAGAATTTGTTTCCAAAGCAAAGATCCTGAAACTGGATACAGATGAAACTATGGTCTCCTTCGATGTGTCCTCCCTTTTCACCAGCATCCCCACCACTCATGCTCTATCCGCCGTCAGGAAGAGACTAGAAGAGGACAGCACCCTTGAAAGGAGAAACCATCTCAACCCAAACCAGATCTGCCATCTTCTGGACCTGTGTCTTAACACCAGTTATTTCTCATACAGAGGTGACTTTTACAGACAAAAACACGGCTGTGCCATGGGTTCTCCTGTGTCACCCATTGTGGCCAATTTATACATGGAGGAAGTGGAGAAGAAAGCACTCAACACATTCCAGGGAACGGTGCCCACCCACTGGTTTAGGTATGTGGATGACACCTGGGTCAAAATCAAGGCCCAGGAAGTACAGGCCTTCACGGACCATATAAACACTATAGATGCCAACATTAGGTTCACCAGAGAAGACACCAAGGACTGGCATTCCTAGACTGTGAAGTCCTCATTGGGACCAGTGGCAAGCTAGAAATAGGGATCTACAGGAAACCCACACACACAGATCAATATCTGATGTTTGACTCCCACCATCCACTGCAGCACAAACTAGGAGTCATCAAGACATTGTCACAGAGAGCAGAAACCATCCCCACCTCCATGGATTCCAAAAAGAATGAAAATCAGCACCTGAGAACAGCTCTGAATGCCTGTGGATATCCAAATTGGGCCTTCACTAAATCTAAATCTACCAGACCTAAAACAGCGACAGATAGGGCTGAGACTCAGAGTAATCGGAAGAACGTGGTCATTCCTTACATGGCTGGCGTGTCTGAAAAGATAAAAAGGATATTTGGCAAACACCACATACCTGTATATTTCAAACCCACCAACACACTGAGACAGAGGCTTGTACACCCCAAAGATCAAACTCCAAAACACAAGAAAAGCAATGTAGTTTATGCAATCCAGTGCAGTGAGGAGTGCTCTGAACTCTACATTGGAGAAACCAAACAACCTTTGTACAGGAGGATGGCCCAACACAGGAGAAGTAACACCACAGGACCAGAGTCAGCAGTTTATCTTCATCTAAAGGAAAAAGGACACTCATTTGAGGATATTAATGTTCACATTTTAGACAGAGAAGATAGGTGGTTTGAGAGAGGGGTCAAGGAATCCATTTATGCCAACTTGGAAAATCCTTCCTTGAATAGAGGTGGGGGCCTCAGGCACAATCTTTCCCCTATTTTCCTTCCTGCTTTGTCTTCTGTGCCTAGGAAGATTAAGACCATTTCGCAAGCTCAACAGCAGCATGGTAATCTTAACGTTCCTCCTTTAGATGATAAAGGGACTTAGAAATAACATCTCAAAATAACCATGACCTAGCCCCAGGTGCAAGGTCACACAGCCACCTAGAAACATATTTAAAGATTCCCTTACTAACTTTGCTCAGACTGAAGAAGCTCCTTGGATAAGGAGCGAAACGTTTCCACTGAGAAAATAGAAATCCAGTTGACATGATTCAAGCTACAGACAATTCCACCTGGATGACTGAGAACCTTCATAGACACATATATGGAGGTTGCCAGGGTTGGGAAACACTATACTACACAATGTTAAATGCATGATTGAGGGCAGAAAGGGGGTGGGGAAATGTTCAAGCAGTTTTGGCAGGAAGAAGTCTTGGCATATTTCCAGACATTTGGCACAAATTGATTATGCTGGCACATAATAGCGATATTTTTTTTGCATAATGTGAATTCTTGGATGAAAATGTTCAATCGCATATGAATTCTTGGATGAAAATGTTCAATCGCATAATACTGTAGCAGATTCACATAAAGCAAGGGAAGCTTGTAATATATCTTTTGCACAAGGCATTAGTTGAGCCTGGTGTTTAAAAACAAAACAACATCTGTATCTCTACAAAACTGAAATATACTCAACCCTTACAAGATATGTTTCTTTATTACATCTTCATTCTTCCAGACTATCCCTGTGTAATTCAGAAGCGCTGTCTAAAATGAAAGCAATATTGGGATCTGCAGATAATCAAGAACTATCCTGAATTAGTTAAGCATACTGTTGGGCTTTTTGGGAACTCTTTGGTTTAATCTACCACATAGTTTTAGCAAGCAATTGCTTGAAAAGCAGTTTAAAATCAAAATTCATACACACACATATACATACACACAATATATATAAAACATTGTAATACATGATACACTAAGATTCTTCCTCTCTCTTTTTCTCTCTCTCTCTCTCAGACTATCATGCATGTGGAGTCCTTGGTGCTCTCTGAGCCTTGTTGTTTTCTTGCAGACGTTTCATTGCCAGGCTAGGCAACATCTTCAGTGTGAAAAGGGAGTGGGATTTGCTTTCTGTTTATATATCATGGCTTGTCTCTCCTTGGACAACACCCCCACCAACACAAGCAGGAGAAGCCATGGTATATAAACAGAGAGCAAGTCCCACTCCCTTTTCGCACTGAAGATGTTGCCTAGCCTGGCAATGAAACGTCTGCAAGAAAACAACAAGGCTCAGAGAGCACCAAGGACTCCACAGTTCAACCCTGAGCTACAAATATTCTCTTCGATTGGTACTATCATGCATTACAACTGTTACAGTACTCTCCTCCTCCTCCTCCTCCTCCTCCTCCTCCTCCTCCTCCTCCTCCTCCTGCTAGAAGTACATAAAACTGTCCCTGAATAAAGTCTTAGAAGACCTCTGGGAAGCCAAAATTGCACTATAAAGTTTCCTGTATTCTGATAAATAACTGCATTACAGAGTATTCTGAAATACAAAACTATCTGTCTGCATAAGAGTGATGATAGGCTTTCTGGAGCTGATATTCAGAATATAGATTTTTCACTTTGTTAGGGAAATGTTCAGGAACAATATTTCGATCAGTTTTTGTGCCATGTTTTCTAGTAAGTGGAACAAGATTTTGACCTTGAGATTTTAATTGTTAATGTTAAAAGGTGGGAGAAAAAAGAGAAAAATATCAGTTCCCTTTTATCATAGCAGGATATAGTTAATTGAATTTTGCAAGATGGGCACAATCTCCCCCCCCCCCCGCTATTTCTAAAAGCTTTTAGAATTGTATTAATGTTGAGAAATCATCTTCTGCCGCACCTCTAAAGTGAGTGGTGCTTTCAAAACAGTTACTCTTTGAATAGCCTTCCATAACCTAGACCCCTCTAGAAATTTTTTTGGATTGCTACCTTCAGAATTCCTAGTCAACGTAGCATAGTTGGCTAGTTTTCAGTGTGCATTTATGGAGCATTCAATGTATTTCTTTGTCTATGGTGCTCCATTATTCTGGCTTTTTCGAGCTGGTTTTACTGACATTTTAGTGTTTCTGGGGCTTAGTGCTTAAAAGATAATACAGAAAGGCCATATATGTATGGGGAAAAGAAAGAGGCTATGACATATTTATTCACTCCACAAAAACCTCTAGGTTTAAGGTGAGGATACTGATTGTATAATAAGAGGGCATGATTTTGTCCTTCTAATAAGAATTCAGTTAACAATGCAGATCTGCTTTAGTTACTATAGCAATGTTGCCAAAATTTGAATTTGAAATACAAATCTCATTGGCTGCAAAATCTTACCAAAACATGAAGAAAGCCCAGCAGTCCCATTTTTCTCCTGTTGTTTGGTCACTGCCTGACCAGTGAGATCTGGAAAAGTTAGCACTCTCCAGCCCCAACTGTAAGGCATTGTCATCTCATGAGACCAGGAGGTGTGCCTGCCCTGTGGATCAGCATCCCTATGATGTTTGTATGGCCCTGTCCCTGCTGGGCTTTCATAAAGCTGCAAGAACTTGTCTCTTCCACCAAGCCCTGGGAGAGGGTGTAGCGAGCTGTCCCCTGTTAGTTTATTCTGATGGTTTAATCCTTTGAATTGATTATTCTCCTGCATATGTGGCTATGTGTAATTAGCTGTTACTTTTACGTGATTGTTTTAACCCTATTATGAAAGCTGCCTAGTTATTTTGCTCATTGAGCTGGCATACAAATAAACAAACAACTAAGGCTTCCACCAACCATGATTTGACCTGCTATCTTGAAAACCTAAGAAAGCAGGACCTTTTTTCTTACTTTCCTCTTCCCTTCTTGTCAACTACCCATGATCACCACTAATTCATCAATTGGTGGTAGGAAACGGGAAACTTTTGGAATAGGATTGGATACATTCTGAAATAAACTGAGCAAGTTTTGAAAGTAAGAATTCATTTTGCCAAGGTAAATTCCAAGAGTGGTTGAATTCTTCCAGTCAGTCATTATAAAGCAAACCACATTATCATCATCGTGATTAGTAATTATGTGTATGATATTTTCCAAGAGAACATAAGCAAGATACCTGCATCAAGAAAATCTAGATTTTGAGAGAAGTGGGAGAAAGGAAAGAAAACAAGCTTCTAGCTTTTGCGTGAGTGGCTTCTTCATTCTCTGACCTCTTTTCCTGATCTATTGAAAGTTTTCTTATTCCCTCATTCCATTGTCAGAGCAGGGAGAGTTCACCAGTCCTCTGACAGATAGCATCCATGCTCTTGCACTGTACAAGTATTCTACTGCTGATTGCCCTTTCTCATTATTTCTGCACTCTTGAATCTTCATGCTGCTGTGTCCAGATCACCAATGCACCCCAGTTAATTTCAGGCCAGATATCCCAGAGAAAGGAGCATATCGTATTAATGCATTGTGTGCTGTCCCCAAGGTTTAAAGGTGTAAAAACAGTTGTAATTTTTCCACAATTGCCATCACAGCTTTTGAAGCATTATGCGGCTCTTAGTAATATTCACATTATCTCAACCAGGTGTTCCCAAGTCTTTACAAGACTCGTTTAGTGTACTGTTCAATGGAAGGTTGTAATGCATATGCATGACAGGTAATTAACAGAAAGAAACAGCAATGATAGTATAGCTTGTTCAGGAAACTGTTGGACATAAATGATTCTTGACATTTATCATCGTTGCTTAAAGTTGCTCAGTCTATAGCTTGGATTAATGGGTGCTGCCAAAGCATCATATTTGAATTGAGAAGTTTGTAATGTGTCTGATGAAGACATTATTCCTTTTTCTTTAAGCAACAGGCATGAATAAGGCAAGTAGGATTCATCAGTAATGCATGCAGTTGTGGCAACATCTATTTCCTTTTTTTCTCAAAACAAATTTTATGCGGTCTACAATCTGCGCTCTGAAAACATTGGCTGAAGAGTCGCAAGGGGTTTTCAAATGGTAAATAGTCACTTCACTTCACTTTACTATACTTCTGTAACATTAATCCTTCCTGCACTCTCCTAGAAAATCTTGGCTGATCTTTTATATTCAAAACAACTCTGCTATTGTTACTTGTGGTGATCGAAATATGAGATCAGCCATGTCAATACCTATAGGTGTACTTGGTGGTGAGAGTTACTTCAAGCATCCAAAATTCACTTTCTGTGGAGGTCTATTTCATCTCCAGTTTATGAGCAGGCAATGCTCATTCCCTCAGTATTGTTTAGAAATAATCCATGGAACCTGGATTACATTGCTGAATGGTCCTGAGAGATGTTCATGAGATCTCTCTCTGCTGTCGTTTCCCTATTTTATTAATATAATGGAAAGAATGGGGCAAGCTCATATTCAGAGGAGCTTGAGATCTATGAGAACAATTTTTCCCATGGTTCCTGGCATCTCTGAATTTAATGAAATCTGCATGTTTCCATGGAAGTTTCCAAAGCCCAAAGAAAATATTAATTGCTCCTCCCTTAGTACATTTGAGAAAAGAGGAGAAAAAGCAGGTGGTACAGATAGGATATAAATAGATCCAATATGATACAAGCCAGATTTAGAGGCTGGTTGGGTCCATTTGTAATTGGATCTGGCTGAATGGACAGATGGGTATTCAACCCCTCCCTTTTTAGGATTCTGCTCCATCCCTATGTCTGAGCAAACCAGCATTGTATTATAGTTTTATTAAAAGAGCATCACAAGGACTCTGGGACAGAAATAATCATTCTTTCTTAAGGGCTGATTCTTATATTATGTAGGAAAAACCCTGGTTTTGTCACTGGGAACCCATCCTATAATGAGCAACAGCCAACTCTGGTTTGTTGATATTTATATTTGCAAGCTCTTTTGTCACACTGACATATAAAAAGTACTAGTTCTATACCTAAAAATATAAAATGTGAAGAATCTCTATATTTGTCTCTATCTTCTCCAACCACTCCCAGCCTCTTGCTCCCCTCACTACTTTTTAATTTAAATCATTTCTTAGAAGCTGAAGTCAGCAATCAGTAGTAAGTCATATCTGCTATGAAACTCATACCACCCTGTCTGTCTGAATCAAGTCATGTGCAAATGAAAGCTATTGTCAGGTTGGAATGGAGAGCAAAGTGTATGTGCCAAGCCCAAAGGAATGAATACATAGAATTCCCTGTTTTACATCATGCTGTCTCAGAGAATAATTTTAGTGCTAAGCAAGGATATGAGACATTGGGAACCCTGCCACGACAGATACCTAAAATGTTGCTTTATGTATTCATTAAAAAAAAACTATTTTCCAGTTTTTCCAGGCTATCTGTTCCCACATAAGGACTTAACATGTCAAAAATGTTAAGAAAATTAGCAAATGCTAAAATGCCAGTAGGCTTGAATAACCATTTGAGTAACATGAACAAAACCCTGTAGATTTAATTTCAACTGTGTGAAAATCATTTGTTATACCTCAGTGTGTTCAACAAGGTTGAAGCTGTGTAGCCAGAAGTAACAACCACATTTACTCCTTTACTCTGAATCTGATTGCAGTCAGACCCAGTCACCTTAGTTTTTTCACTTAGTTTTGATTTGTTTAGATGCCTTGGCTTTCTGTTGGAATTTTTAATCAGAGTATTACCTTATTTGAGTTAGCATGCTGAGAATTATGGGAGTGGTAGTCTGTCTCATCTGGACAGCATCTGGTTGGGGAAGCTGGCTTGTCATACTAAGTAACAATAAATTGTTAATCTTTAAGGTGCCTTTTATATTTCTCCTGTTTTTGCTGTACTAAACCAACACAGCTAGCTCTCTGGTAATTTTCCCCAGTATTTTTAAAAGTATTATTCAAAGTAACACAAAATATGCAGTCATTTTAAGTCAACCATGCAAACCTTTCAGACAGACGCTGAGTCATTCCCTGCCACTTTTCAATAATCACTTAATGGAGCGCCTGCTTTTGCTCTGAGAAAATCCTTGCTTTGCGTCTGAGCTTGAATTTAACATGCCATGAAACCACTGTGACATTCTCAATGCTTTGAAACCTCTTCTGCTCCAGTCTTTTCCACAAGACTGGTAAAACTAATGAGCAAAAGTTTTCTTCCCTCTCCAAGAGGAATATCTTGCAGCACATTATACTGCCAAGACAGAAGGGGCAGGGAGCCTCAATCAAACTTATTTTTTTTTAAAAAAAAATCCCTCCACTCACTATGGTTTGATAGAAAAATTAAAATAATCAAGCTCCAATCCTAAACTTAATTATCTTCATGTCAGATGCTCTGAATTCAGTGAAACTTCTGCTTCCCTCCATGGATGGCTGGGGAATTCTGGGAGTTGAAGTCGACACATCTTCAAGTTGCCAAGGTTGAGAAACACTGGGTTAGAATAATGCGCAGATTCTGAAGGTGCTGCATTACATGGGTCATATGAATACAAGATAGATGTACTCATAGCAGTTTGGTTGCCTTTTGCCAGCTTCTGTTTGCTTATCACCTTGATTGGTTCCGAATAGAGTCAGGCCATGATGGTTTGTGCTCTAGTAACTTCTTGACTTGACTTACTATAATGTCGCATATGTCAGATTCAATGACCTATAAGCTTCCACTAGAAGTGGATTTGACTGCTATAATATTAGTAGGTGCCATCAAATAGGAATGCCACTCCCTTATGCCAGCTTTCCCATGTTTTAAGATCTTTAAGAGTGGCTCTTCTCAAAGGTAATTCTACTCTAAAACTAAAGGAAAGACTTTCTCTGTTATTAAGCCCTTTTTGTAGAATTCTAATCTATGGTGGTTTGGCTGATGCTGACTTTACAATCACTTTGAGGCCAAACATTTAAAGTTGTTTGGTATGCCCTATATTTTTCATGTCTTCGTAATGCAGCTTTTTATAATATTTTATTATTTTCCTTTCAGTTCTGGTTATTGTTAATGTAACTGTCCCTATCCTAATATATTTTGATTAAGGGTCCTTTTTTTTAATCTGTTCAATCATGTCCGATTCTTGGAGACTGCCTGGATAAGCCCCTGAAGTTTACTTGGCAAGTTTTTTTCGGAAGTGGTTTGCCATTGCCTTCTTCCTAGGGCTGAGAGAAAGTGACTGGCCCAGGGTCACCCAGCTGGCTTTGTGCCTAAGGTAGGACTAGAACTCATTATCTCCTGGTTTCTAGCCTGATGCCTTAACCACAACACCAAACCGGCTCTCAAAGGGTCCTTTATAAATCTCTAAATGTCAAATAAGTTACTGTGTTTTCTGGAGTGCAATATAGCCACATTTACAACTGCCATAGTTGCATCTCTGTGTTGCCTGTTGTGGTTTCACCATTCCCTTGTCAGAACTCAGCTGTGCTTACCAAGAAATTAAATTGAATTTGACCACGTTATCTGGAATGTAGTAATGGAATTCAGAAAAAAAATCAGCAATGGATTCTGTTGGTCTGGATCCTTTCCTGCTTGACTCTAGCTCCCCTGATACCATAACTCGAGCTTTCTGTAATCATATTTTTTTCTGAACATAATAGAACCCCTTCAGACCCCCCTCCCACTCATTTTATCTTCAACCCTCATGCTACCTGTATCTGATGGTACCACACCTCCAGTACATCCCTCCGAATTGCCTGACGCCATGCATGACTTTTATATTCTCCTGTTCCATGTGTCTGTAGATTCTAAAGGCCACTACAATAAGATATTCTCTCTTCTATTTCATCTTGCCTTCTGGTTTCAGGAGAATTGCTTTTTCATAGCTTTGTGAAAGTCCCAGGAGTGTATTTCTTCCTTTTCATTTTTTGCAACTAGTAATAGAGTGGCACCCTGTGTTTCTAATTGCTATGAAGAACGCCTTTGCTTTTAGGTTTAAATCTGATACATAGCAATAATAGCAAGAGACCCTTCGTGCATTTATATGTGTCGTATTGTTACTAGAACCGAATGAACAATGTTGACTTTTGACAGTGTTCTCTGATCAGTGTTTTCATCCAATTATACATAAATGTTTTGGTTAACTCTGATTTCGGCCAACCTTTATTAAACAAAAATGTGTTTGTTCTTTGATTAATTGAATGATAGTCTGTATGCATTTTATCCAAATGTGCTGTTGCTTTCTTTGGAGCACATTGGGAATACAGATATATCAAGGATTAACAATAATTGGTTGCTAAGGAAGATATCTATCTCTCTTTGGTTGCTTGCATTTCAATAAATATTTTGATTGGGCTGAGAAGCACATGTTTCTATTAACAGAGGCTCTTTGAATATTTACCTGTAATGGGAATAATGCAGTATGGAAGACTTGGCACTTTATAGTCAGGACCAGGAGATAAGATATATCATGGTAAGGGCAGAACCTAGGATTTATCTAGAAGTCTTGCATCATACCATTTCTTTAAAATAAAAGAAAATAAATTTGGTAACAGCACAATTCAGCCAGAGTAAGATAGAATGGGTGCCAAGCTAATTTATTACTCTGATTCACTTCTGCTATGGGGACTCCTGTGTATTCTTACTAGCCTGAATTTCCCTGTTCAAGGCAGTAGGAAGATACCATAACACGATGATTTCCCTTCATTTGAGGGAATACTGGTCCAAGTCCAGTATTTTAATCATTACACCACAACAGGTGTGACTTAGGAGATGATGAAGGAAAACCCATGATGAATCTAATTGTGATGAATCTCAAAGCAGTCTAATGCATCTTTCTGCACTACCAGCACTGCATCGAGCATAGAGCTGGCCATGTCAGCCTTTTCAAATAGATAGGGGTTTATTACATAGAACTCCTTGGAGATCCACAGATCCAAGGTCTGTGAGCTGTTTGCAAAACATTTTCCTAAGAAAAATAGCTTGCAACCAAGCAGGGTTCAGTCCACAAAGTAAGGCCATGCACATTCAGCAAGCTTCCTTAGCGCAAACATATAGAAAGAATATTGCAAGGCTGGTAACAAGAGCCCATTGGGCATAAATCTACTTCCTGCATTCATGTGATGTAAATAGCAGGGAAGCTAACATGATCAGGGTTGATGAGGAAAACTAATTAGTCTGGCTGAGCGTTGTCTTGGAATTATCGTATTACTTCATAGTTTGCCTGTCTATCCTTCATTGCCGATAAGTAGCAGATGTCATGTTGTTTGTTACTGGTAACACCTCAGGAAGCAGGGAGCAGATAACAGATTTTCCATGGGCTGTTTGGCTCTAGTAAACAGTCCCTTTGTAGAGCATTTGCTGATGATGTGGCTATGACACATACAGAGGAAAAGAGGGAACATTGTTTAGGGAAAACCATGTCAAGAAATGCTTATCTGATAGGAGTAGGAAAGACGTATTATAAATACTTGAGCCAAGTATTTGAAGTTGAATTAAATCTTTCCCAGTCTGGTACCTTGATATATATTGGTCATATTGCCTAAAGATCACAATGGGAATTGTAGCCCAACTCATCTAGAAGAAATGGGTTGAGGCAGCTGAATTAGATAAGAGGCAACATTAAAATGAAAAGAAACAAGAAAGAATTCGGCATTGTGTTTTTCTTTAAAACAAAACAAGGAAAACAGAATGGGGAGAAACTTGAACAGAGAATTGCTTTAGATGAACATTCTGAAGGAAATGTAAAATAAAAAGGAATTTGATTTCTATGTTCAGAGCCAAAAAATAATTAATAATTCTGAATACTGTAAATTTCCATGATAGACTCAGACACTTTTTTATCTCCAGCATTTCCTACTCAAATAGGTGGGTATTCAAGCTTGGAGGCCCTACCAGTGGTAAGAATGGCATCTTGCCCTGGAAAATATGCTCTAACCATCATAACTGATGGTCAGGTCTCTGAGCTCTGTTGTGAACCAGCCTGCTTCTCCTTCTCTTTGCTTCTCCTCACAAGATAACTGTGGCCTTGATTTCACCAGATGAGACAGAGACAAAAGTGAGTGGCAGAAAAGAAAAAAAGGGGGGAGGGAGGGAGGGAGGTGGCACATGTGCACCATGTTTGTGTATATTTACAGATGGATGATTTGTATGGGAGTGAGAGAATGATGGAAAGAAAGAAAAAGCATGACGTGCTTTTGAGCTTAAGAAAGACTGAGAGAGAAAATTTGGAATTAATTTGGCCCATCCAACATTACAACTTACTTCTAACCACTTTGATGGTTAGCTGATTAGTACTAGTTGGGACAAAAGTTCATCAGTGGTCTAGTGATACCAAGCCCTCGTGCAAATCACATCCCAAAGAATTCACAGAATCCAGGTACCACAACTAGGCATCTTGGGTACAGAAGTTTTAAATTTCAGTTCCAAAAAGGCAGAACAGAGATTGTTAACCTTTCATGGGAATTTTAGTCCAAAATATCAAACAGCATCATACAGGCTGTGTCTAGAACTTTTCTCTCTTTCTCTGAGAAAACCAGGAACTATAGCTTCTTTCTTTATTACAAATATTTTCATACTGCCCAAGAAAACCAATTCCTGGCAATAAAATTTTCTGTAGTATAACAGTTCAAAGGTTATGCGACCATTTCCTTGTTCTATGGGTAATATTATTTCTCCTGTTATTAGACAAATACCTAGATGATGGTTTTATACTAGGCTGGCCCATCCAACTCAGAACTGCCTAGCTATCCTGTCTGGCTGTAGCTCTCCAGGGTTTTGCCAGGAGATGTGAACACCCAGGATCTTCTGTTTACCAAGCATCTGCTCCATTACTGAATAAGGACCCTTCCTTTATTGTTTCTAGTTCGATCTGTCATGTGGATTATTCCACTTGAATTGCATTGAACTGGGAGATGTTCTAAAATTAATTTTGGAACTGAAATGCATGAAATATAAAGGTGCATTCAGTTCCTTTTCTTTATCAATATCTATTCCTCCTCTGTGTTACTGATGCACAAAACCTGCCAAAAAAGGATAAATGATGTGTTTATTTATTTAATCAATTTATATGGCCGCCCACTTGCCAGAGCAACTCTGGACATCTAACAGAACTTTAAAAACAATGTACGATTGTGTCATGTCTGTTTGCTTTGCAGGATTTTATCAGTGGATAGTGCTGGGTAACGAAGTGCTCAATATTCAGAGAGGTTTTGTTTGTTTTTTACAGAGCAATAAATAATCCCTATTCCTAAACAACTAAGTCAGTGAGTAGCCAGTATGATACCACATTTAATACATATCTTAAAGCATGGAAAGAGTAAGCTAATAGTAAAGAAGACTCTTTACTGTGCTCATTTTAAAGTTTCTTGTGTAGACAGAAAATGGCTTGAGCCAAAGAACCTTGGAATAATTTGAGTAACGTAAATTGAATGAGATGGCTTATGCCAACCAATAAGTTTCCAACTGGTACACTTTGCCGAACATAAAAGGGAAACTAAAATGTTATTTAATTGTCTTTGATTCTTCCAAATGCAGGTTGTGGAAACATTTAGGAATTCTCTGCAGAAAGCTTTATCCTTTTCCTAATCATTCAGAAAAACTGGAAGTACCAATAGAATTTATAAAATGAAGATGTTGTGCTTCTCACATTACTTTCTTCCACTTGGATCGTAAAATGTCAGCGTGGATTTCCCCACAGCCGCACAAAAATGTCTCACATAGCTAAGTAGTACGCACAGGCAGATTTGCATGTAGACTCCCATATTTCTAATATATTTTCATTTCTGATGAGCAACATGATAGCAGTTTGAAAAACACATAACTGCATAAATCACAAGTGCAATCAGTAGTGAAAGAACAATAGCTCCCTTCCTGGTATTCTAATTAACACAAGACAATCCTTGTTAGTATGGAGAGAGAAAATGTGTGTTTGTGTGTGTGTGTAGGCTTGACTCCAATTATAGTTACAAATAAGGGATGTCTTCTTGTTAAGTATGAGCTGCGCCAAGCTTTATGTGGAGCCTTTCATCACAGCTAGTGCTACAACTAGCTATACAACTTTAGGATAGAGAGTCATTCCGCTTGGACGTACCTCCATATTAATATGACATTTCTTGAGAATCTCATTCCATAATAAAATATTTTGTCTACATGCTACAAAATGCAGCCAATTGCTTTGGCAGTTTCCAGTCATGGCATTCCCTTTTATTCTCTTTCAAAAATAAAATGGAGAGGCCCCTTCCATATGTGACTTTGTGGGGCTCAGGAAGTCTAGCTAGCTATTTATTTATTTAATTGTCAAATTTATCACCGCCCATCTCTACAAAGTAGACTCTGGGCGGTTTACAATAAAATATTAAAACTAAAAACCTATACATCTTAAGATACAATATAATAATAAATAGAAAAAATCCAGAGGATGGTGAGATCTTAAAAGGAGGATAGTACTAAGCCAACCACCCCCAGGAGGAACTGTTACTTCCTTTGTCCCAAGCGAGGCGGCAGAACCAGGTCTTTAAAGACCTCCGGAAGTCCAGGAGCGAGGGCACCCGCCTCACCTCTGGGGGCAAGATATTCCGTAGGGCGGGTGCTATCGCAGAGAAGGCATGCCTCCTGGACCCTGCTAGATGAAATTCTTTTATTGATGGGGTCTGAAGCATGCCCCCCCTGCATGACCGGGTGGGCTGGGTAGATGTGATCAGGATGAGACGGTTCCTCAGAATTATTTGGTTGGCCTCTTCTGCTCGGGAGAAAAAGCTGCAAAAGACCATTTTTCAGCATTTCCTTTTGAGTTGTGCAGCAAGTAGTCCATTGCCTTGCCCCATCTCCTAGCAGCTGAGGTTTTCCCCTTCTCGTGTGGTGGCAGGGCACTATTCATATCTCACCACCATTCTCCTGTCCTTCACAGTTGCCCTGAGGTATGGCTTTGCTGCTCTCCCTCAGAATGCCAGGGATCTGTTACTGTTTTCTTTTGCCATGAAAAGAAATTGCAGCAAAGGAAGAACCAAGAAGGCAAAGCTTAGCTAGCTGCCATGTTTAGCACTTCCCTATTGACTAGCTGGTTGTTTCCAGGAGAAGAGAAGGCAAAGATGGTCACTAGATGCCGTATATGAAAATGCTGCTTATACCAATAGAAGTCCATATCTGTAGCTCAGGGTTGAACTGTGGTAGGCTGACCATACGTCCCGTTTTGAATGGGACAGTCCCGTTTTCTTAGCATTTTTCAACCGTCCCGTCGTTTTGATAAAAATCTCAATTTTGTCCCGTTCTTTAAACCCGGCGGGAATGGCGTGGAAGGAGGATCCGAGCCGGAGCTGCCGATTGGAGGCAGCCCAGAAGAGGAAGCCCTCCTGCCTATCAGCGCGTGGCAAAGGAGGGCGGGGTTTGCAGGCGGGAGCCAATTGTGCGGACCGGGGGCAGGGTTTGCAGGCGGGAGCCAATCGCGCAGACCGGGGGCGGGGTTTGCAGGCGGGAGCCAATCGCGCAGACCGGGGGGTGGTGTTTGCAGGCGGGAGCCAATCGCTCAGACCGGGGGTTGGGGACCCCTGTCTTTTTCATGAATACAGAATATTACATAAGACCCCATCCCGTTTTGCCATCCCAATGTCCTGTTTTTGTCTCAAGGAAGTATGGTCAGCCTATCCATGCTCAGAAAAAAACAAACAGATGAACATAAAACTAGCAGTGTGGGACTTCTAGTACTTGGTCATTACTGAAATCGGCAGAAAACCCAGGTATGTAGAAGAGCAGCAAACATGGGGGTATTCAACATGACTAAGATCTGATGGTTCCATACATTCTTCTGCAATAGCTCCATGCATAAAGCTGGCCTACTGAATAGGTAATGCTGAAGAGAGAACCTCCTTCCTTTTTTAAAGGTTCCCTTGAGTTGAGCTTCGCTCTTGATGACTACATGGATACATTCATATTGTCTTCTTGGCAACAACATAGAAGGGATGTGCTATTATCTTCTTTTGGAATTATTTTCTTTTTTTTTTACTTCCCAGTCTAGTCCACCCCCCTGGGATTTCTCATCTAAATACTAAGGCAATACTAAGCCAATTGGAGGCAGCCTGGAAGAGGAAGCCGTCCCACCTATCAGTGAGCGGCAAAGGAGGGCGGGGTTTGCAGGCGGGAGCCAATCGCTCAGACCAGGGGGCGGGGACCCCTGTCTTTTTCATGAATATGGAATATTACATAAGACCCCATCCCGTTTTGCCATCCCAATGTCCTGTTTTTGTCTCAAGGAAGTATGGTCAGCCTAAACTGGAAGTCTAGATAACATCACTGAAGATGTTGCCTAGTCGGGCAATGAAATGTCTGCAAGAAAACAACCAAGCTCAGAGAGCACCAAGGACTCCACAATGCTGCTTATCGTTGTGGGGGGTGAAGCTAGTGACCATGTGGAAGAGGCTAGAGAAACAAAGTGCTGTGATGAATCCCTCTCTTTCTCGCTCTCTTCTATCACAATTACAACAGAAGGAACAGCTGGGTTATAAATCGAATAAATTAAAAAAGAAATCCACTGTTGTCCCAAGTCATGAAAATCTACAGCAGAGTGGAAACCATTGATGGATTATTTGCGAAATGCAGGAGGGGTGAAGCTTACATGGGGTTTTGAAGAATAGATTAAATATAAAAGAGTATATTAGACAAAGAATTATTTATATCTATTGTATGAAAAACCAACATTTAAGGCAGATTTTTTTATTTACATGACCAGAGATAGATTGGAAGTTATCTAATTTTCATATCTTTTTCTTTCTTTTACTTTACTACACTTTTTCTTTTCTTTTTCTATATTTTGTATTTCTATTTCTTTTTCTGTTTCTAACTTTTAACTATGTATTTTAAAATTCTAATAAAAATTTCTCTTAAAAAAAATCTACAGCAGCTATGTGCTTCACTCTCTTGCTCTTAAAAGACTGAAGGTCACAAGAATGAAAGAGAGCAAGAAGGGCATCTACCACTTTTGGTTGGAGGTAGTGCTGCACTTACATGATTCTCTGAAATAAGGTCATTGGTTTTTCTCCCCTAGAAATTGAACTGTGCCTTACATTTTGCCTATACCTGCACTGGTCTTTTGATCCATGTATTGAACTTAAGCTGGTGGCTCTATGTGCTTCATTTGCAAGAGAGATGGTAGCTGGGTGTAGGGCATTCTCCATTACAGCACCTCCAACTCTGAAACACCTTCCCAAGAGAAATTCTTTTCGTGTCAGCCAACTCAACGCATTCTGTTCCATAAGGCCTTTTAAAGTCTTGTCTGTGGTTTTGTTGAGGTCTGCTCTGTTTTAATGTTCAATAAATCTTTTGATTTTATAGTGAATAATATTAATATTATAAACTGCTTTGATGTCCTAAACTTTCAAATTTAAAGGAAGAACCACATTTAAATTTCTTAAGTTGAACTGGATTCCTTTAATAAGTTAATAATAAGTTAATAAGTTGGTTAGACCTGGTTCTTTCCCCTGGCACTTGGGCCAGGATGTTGATGTTGCTCTGGCAGGGTATGGTTTTGTTTGGCATGTTGATAATGGGATTTGTAGGATCCTCAACCCACTGTTTTTTAAAAAATAAAAGTTTGGTTTGTATAGTTTGGTTAAGTTTTTATTTCTGTTTGTGTGATAACCCTCAGTGTCAGAATTCCCAATCAAGAAATCCCTCAGGCAATTACTCTGAAGGATTCATTTATTCAGGATTAGTACACTTCAGAATAAGGATTTTCATGCCCAAGCAGCATTATCAAAAAACGTCCCTCTGACAGCACCCAGAGTCCAGCCATAACAATTCAGTTCCCACCCCAAGAATCCCCCCTCCCGACAGAATGTCTGTTGGAAGAGCAGGTGCTTATCACAGTTCTTGCCAAGCGATGCAAAAATGCCAAGAGGGAGGCTTCTTGAAGCAAAGAAGTGCAGACCAGCAAACTACACATGGACACGTGTACAACAGTCAGAAGCATGGCAGACGAACATGCGAGGCTTACAGTTTGCCACCCAGAGTTCCCCTGGGTAGATGTGTGGCTAGTGGGACGGGAATAGGAATAGCTCCTCATGGGTATGGTTGGTGTCTTAGAGCCCTTTTAAGATCATGTGGGTCCTAGGTTGGTTGAGATCGCCCGCTTGGATTTTCTATTTAATTTATAATAATAAGTAATTATATATTGTATTGTATATTTTTAGTAGAATTTTAATTTTTATGTTTGTAAACCGCCCAGAGTCCCCTGTGGGGGAGATGGCGCGGTGATAAAAGTCTAATAAATAAATAATAATAATAATAATAATATATAAATATGTTAAATAAATAAATGGTGGAGTTTATTGTCTCATTCATAAATTCACCCCCAATTGTAGCTGGTTTCCCTAATGAAATGATGTTTACCTTGGGAAGTAGCATCATAGGAAAATTATTCCATCTGACCAGTCTGTGACACAACAGTTTCAGCCTCTGAGTCCTACTATGTTAATGGATTGGAAGATTAGCCTCACTCTTCACAGCGGGATATAAATAGAACTTATGTTTCTTTTAAGAAGGCTCCCCTATGGAGTGCAAAGACTAAAGGAAAAGGCAAAGTTCATAGATGGTTTGAAGCAATCCAAGGTCAGAAACAACTATCAGTTAGACAGAAATTGTTGTTTCTTACAAGGGTTAAATCTCACTTGAACATAAAAGAAACCACAGAGGAACTACAGTACATATTTTCCTACAGTTTTCACTTCACAGGTACTAGACTGTTCATCTCTTTTTCATAACTACCTTGCATCTGGGCACTGAACTTGGATTCCAGATTTCAGAATCTACACACATGCTACAGGCAAGTGAGTTTATGCATAGAGTTTTGTTAATGCAAATCCCTGCCAGGTCTTTTAATGCAGGTTTACACCATTCTTATCCTCCCTTCCTGCTTCCAGAAAAGCATATCAAGGGACATAAAGAGCATATACAACTGTAGTATGTAGGTATCAATGTAGTGGTACTATTTAATACCATTCTTAGGACTTTATTTGTCCTACTTATCAAATTGATTGTGGTGGATGTAGATATAGGATTTTCAGGCAGAATAAGATAATAGATTCAGAATCCTAATACATTTTTTCCGTTGCTTCAATACAGAGTGAATTTAGTCTATAAATTGGCCACCTAACATATTTTGATGCCCTAGTCCAGGGTTTCTCAACCAGGGTTCTGTGGTGCCCTAGGGTTCTACGAGAGGTCACTAGGGGTTCCCTGGGAGATCACAATTTATTTAAAAAATTATTTCAAATTTGGGCACTTTCACATTAAAGAGGTAAGTTTCATTCTCTATTTTTAATTTAAGAACACTGTTAATGCATATATACAGGCCTACACATGAAATGAATATAATAATTTTGTAACTTCTGGCCTATATTTCAGCCTGAATGTGCAGGGGTTCCCCGAGGCCTGAAAACTATTTCAAGGGTTCCTCCAGGGCCAAAAAGTTGAGAAAGGCTGTCCTATGGAGTTACTACTGGAAAGCCAAATAGTCATTGCAGAGCATGTTTCGGTAGCTGGTATCACCCTTTCCTTCCTGATAATTTATTCCAAGGAAATATAGGCATTTTTTCATCAGCCTGCCATGACCTTGAAGGTTCTTTATTCTGGGAGCAGATAACGGAGTAATAATTAGGCTTTTAAAAGTGATGTTCAAAGTCTGGATCTCATACTAATTCACCAGCCTAGCCTCCACAATCTCTGACTCTGAATAGCACCAAGGACATTAACAAAACAAGGCCTGCTTGTCAACAGACACCACATGCAGGTGTAGAGCTATTCTAACTAAATAAGGATTTAATTGCCTATTTCATTTCATGTACACAAACTGCCCCTAATTCTTTCAGTTCAGGTACAGAATCAGTGTTGAGATGTAAGCACAAGTCTCACCACATTTATTACTTCATGAAGTAACTCCTACAAAATGAACACAAGCTTTATGGCAATAACAGAGTAACAGGGAACAAATTATGTCAAACTGCAGTTACACAGGTTGCATTTTTATATCACATTAAGCCATGGTTTCTTTAATCATTTTTTTAATATACCACAGGAGGATAAGTACTCACAATATGCTAAGGCGTAAACATGGTTTTCTAGCTACAGTAGCTGGGTTCATCCAATATAGGTAGTCCTCGCTTACCAACCACTCGTTCAGCGATGGTTCAAAGTTGTGACAGTGCTGAACGAGTGGTACTTATGTCAAGTCCTCAAAGTTCTAGCCATTGCAGCACCCTACCGGGGTCTCCCCCACTCCCCTGTGGGACCCCCGCACTCCTTACCTGGGACTCCCGCCACTTCCCGCTTAATGACCCGCGCATCTTGGGGTTACGATGGCAACCAGGACTGCCTAGATTGCTGTCGCTAAGCGATGTGGTCATGTGATGTCACACGGTACAACCACATCGCTTAAGAACAGCAATCCCGATCCCAATTGCCATCATAACCCAAGGACTACCTGTATACAAAATAAACCAATCATATTTTGCCTTAGTACAAATATTGCTATCTCAATGATAGACTTCCAGCTTAAGTGAACTTTGCTATTCACAGCTTCTATGTAATCTCCATTTTTTTCTCCACAAAAAACATTGGGAAGCTGCCATGATGAATAAAGAGAGAACAGCTGCAGACTCTATTGCCTTGTCTAGGAATTTACACATTACTGACCACCAGGAGGCAGTATTTGACCGGTATTGTCCTTATTGGGACTCATCAGGTACATGCAGCCATGATAGTTGTCAGAGGTTTGTAGGAAGGGGTTATGGACAAACTATGAGTGGTGCATCCCTCCCTTATGTGAGCTCTCAAATTAAAGTCATCATTAGAATCATCAAAGAAATAGATGACTAAAACATGAATGTGTGTTAGGGGGAAATATTAGTTCAGGTTGTATTGTGTCATTTATTTATTATTTAAATTTATTATTTAAATTCATGCTGAAAACAAACCAGGAAACAAGAAATATCAAATCCTCATTTGATTACTGATCTCCTGGTTTTCTCTTGAATGATCTGGCTGCAAACGAGACACTGGCTTGCAAGTGGACTGAGTCCTACGTGAAGTCTACTTTATAGGGGGATCTGCTATGTTTGTACTAGACACAGTTCAAGATAGGATAAGGGCTGAGAGGAATTGATGTCACTAAGCCGATGCAGTTACCCTGCGCAGTTCAGCCAAGGTGAATTTATTCTGAGCCTAATTCATTTTCGACTCCCTTTTATACTTTCTATGCTCTAAGGGATATAAGCCATTCGCTTTGTTTCATTTCTGATTTAAACAATCGGTGATACCATATGCTATGTTGGGGTTCTTGTTTTCCAAAAAGTGCTAGTTTTGAATGGAAACACTTGATTGGAGATTGCACGCTATAGATAGGTATATGTACAGCTTCTCAAAATATACAATGTATTACCAATCGAAGAGATTGGTATATATAAGTGTATATTTATATATGTATGTGGCAATGTATATATGTGTGTGGCAATGTATAAATGCCACACACATTTACAGTGTTGATAGATTATTGCATGAGCTCGGGCTATAATTAATTAATTTTCCCAAACACATTTTGATTGTTTAGTCAAATTCATATATTTTGTGCTAAAATTTCATCTTCTATAAAAGTCTGGTTTGTGTCATTTGGATGTTGTATTCTTATGATCATTTTCTGTGCTATTAAACATTACACAAAAGATCTGAAAACAGCCTATTACCTTTGGAAATATTTTGGATTTGGACTACGTTATGAGCAACATTTGTCCATACAGTAGTTACAAGCAAAAGCTTGAGGGTTTTGCAGTCCAACCCTTTCTCTGAACTAATTCCCACTGTAATGCAATTCTTTAAAGGCATGCATATAACTGAGGCCATAGGGAATAAGTGGGATTTTCAGGTTAATGTGTATAAGCTTGTGCTGTTGTGCTTTTAATCATCAAGCTAATTTTGCCTTACTTAGTATAAGGATAGATTTTCTATAAATTCTGTGTTGAAAGGTGATAACCATGAATTTTTATCTGGTCTGAAATTTAATTTCTGATTAACAGAATTCTGCTGAACTTTAAAGGTAAATCCTCCAGATCTACCAGATACCGTTCTTCAACATGACATTCATTAAAATTAGCTTTTGGAAGGGAGATTTTAAAACACTCAAAAGCTTAAAACAAAACAGAACAAGTCCTTATTGATTACAAGTGTCTATTTACACGTCAAGTAACTATTCATGTTTTTTTTTTTGTAAAGGAATATGTGAATTGGAAAGCATTCTAAAACACAGCATAACATATTCTAGCTATCATAGAATGCACCATATAAGCTTTGGACAGGCTTGTAGTAATAAGAGTGTTTTCAAAATACAAGATTGATAGGTCAGATATCGGGGGGGTGGGGGAGAAGATTAGGAGAAGGACCTTTTTAAAAATGTAACCAAAGAAAGAAGCCAAGAGTATCCAATGAGATCTTATGATTTTTCTAGACAATCATTTTATTCTGTACTGAATGTAGAATTATTTCTTAGATTTTTTTTGTCCCCAGACATTTAATGTAGGAGGGGGAGTCACCAGGCTTGTGAGATCTACACACACTTTCTTTTATGATAACTTTTGATATGTGATAAACAAGGCCTAATACAGGTAGTCCTTGTTTAGCAACTGCCTTGCTTAGCGACCATTCAGTTATGACGGTGATGAAAAAGTAACTTTGTGACCAACCTCGCATGTATGACCTTTGCAGGTCTGTAAAGCAAAGGAAAGCTGAAGCAAGATCATAAGCACAGTTGCAGTTTCACTTAGCGACCGCTTCACTTAATGACCAAGTTGCTGGTCCCAATTGTGATTGCTAAATGAGGACTACCTGTATATAAGTCATACATAGGGATTTTCAAGTTTCAGACCCCAGATATTTTTTTTCTCCCCAGAACTGAATGGAGTACAGGATCCTTTCCCACAAAAATCCACTCTAATGAACTCAAGCTTTCTTCATTTCTGCAGTACAATTTAGGGCTGAAGGGAAGTCATTTTGTTGATGCTGTTCAGATTATGAAAAGCAGGTCACCTGACTGCAACTGATAGGACCCATTTTTCTTTTTTATATTCTCCATGTACAGTATGTTAGAACTCCTGTTTCTAGCTTGCCTTTTTAATCTTTACTGGAATCAGGATTGAGAGAAGAAGACTCCATGTGGTGATTTCTTTTCCCATTGAGTGTGTCTGTGTGCATGGGTAGTCTCTCCCAATTCCCCTTTCTTGCCTCCCCATCCCCAGCACACTTTCTCACAGCTGCCATTGTTAATATATGTGAGAGATTAAGCCTTGAGAAAAATCTGTAGATCTCAGTACAATTCTAATGATTGAAGGAAACACCAGGGGCATCATCAGCCCATTCAATAGACAGCAGAAGAAGCCATTTTAATGAAACTGAAGCTTTTCATTTAGATGTTTAGGCTGCCAAATTTCCTTTCCTCTCTCCTTCCCTTCTTTCCATTCCAGCACCTTGCCAGATGCTTGTGTCATCCAAATGCTTCTTAAGGGGTAAGGATTCAAAATAGTTTAATCAAGTATGAATCAATAGCATGCTTTTCATTTCATGACAGGTTTATCAGGATAAAATATAGCAACCTTGTTTAAATCTACCCATCTTCTTCACAACAGAATGCTATTGTGTTGGCTTGACTCAATTTTTATATTGTAAACATTAACTTGCAATAATCAGCTATAATTGCAAGAGAAAAACCATAGTAGTGAATAATTAAAAAATAGGTAATTGGGTGCTGCCCCTGCCTGCCTGCCTGCCTGCCTGCCTGCCTGCCTTTATTTAGTTATTTATTTATTTATTTACTTATTTATTTATTTATAATTCGATTTGTATTCACCGCTCCATCTCCCCACAGGGGGACTCTGGGCGGTTTACAAAAATCAGCAATTAAAATCCAACAATTAAAACAACATACAGTATAATACCATACAATAATAATTAAAATAAATATAAAATAAATATAAAATCCAAGATGCAATGGGTTTGTATTTAAAAGGGCTCTATGGCACCAGCCATCCCCAAGAGGAACTGTTCCCCCCCCCCCATCCCAAGCAAGGCGGCAGAACCAGGTCTTTAAGTTCTTTCTGAAGGCCGGGAGCGATGGGGCCTGCCTCACCTCCGGGGGTAGGATATTCCAAAGGGTGGGTGCCACCATAGAGAAGGCCCACTTTCTAGACCCCGTCAGGTGAAATTCCCTTACCAACGGGTCCATAGCATGCCCTCTCTAAATGACCGAGTGGGACAGTTCGATGTTATGGGGATGAGACGGTCCCTCAGGTACCCTGGTCCCATGCCATGTAGGGCTTTAAAGGTGATAACCAACACCTTGAATTGGACCCGGAAGCACACAGGTACCCAGTGCAGCTGTCGCAGCAGAGGTGTCACATGTGCTGATCTTGGGGCACCCATAACTGCGCGCGCAGCTGCATTCTGGACCAGTTGAAGCTTCCGGATACTCCTCAAGGGTAGCCCCATGTAGAGCGCATTGCAATAGTCTTTATACCACAGGACCAGCAACTTTATACATGTAGAGATCTCTGCAAGTGGATGCAAGAGCTTAGGCAATAAATCTGAGACCAAGAAACTGAAATGTCATTGGGAATTACCTGCCAATATCATATAGACTAGATACTGTATAGCCAAATGATAGCTCTTGAGAAACATACCGTCTAGGACTGTCATTGCCCAAGCTCCTGATGCAGATGCACACAAACACCCAGTGCGGGAAGAAAGTTTCCATTCCCAAATCCATTCCCAGGACTCATTCCATTCCCAAATCCATTCCCAAATCCATTCCCACCTAACCTACAGAACCAAACCTACAGATCCAGCAGTGCCTCCAAATCTCTGCCTGAAAACCTAACACGGTCCTGTTTCTCTCATACTGAACACTGATCTCTGAATCACCTGCAGCTTGGGAGAGCTTCCTGTCTTTCTTGCTGTCATTCTTTTAATGTAGGATTGCACAATCTCTTGCTGCTTACAGCCCCAGCACTCCATTTCTGGCCTTAATTTTGTTGTTTGGTGCTTGAGTTTGGGAGGGTTTAAGGGACAAAATAGGCAACTCTTTAAAAGTTCAAACCGTCTTCCTATAGCACAACAGTGGGCCTTTTCCATACTTGGGGAGCTTTTAAGGGGGAAATTAGTAAAGTATAACTTTCACCCAACCAGAAAATCAGAAATAAGTTTGACTCATGTATGTTGGCCCCATCCACTCCAGTAATGCCACAGTCACTAGCCATACCCTTTGCAACTTCCAAGCAGAGCTCAGAGAGAAAGCATCTTCCCCAGGCCCAAAAGATTGGCCATTTCTCCCAACTTTTTTGGTTGGGAAAATTGATGTGCTGCACCCATTTGGCTACAAGGTTTCTTGAGTGTCTAGCTGATACAACTTTATTGATAAAACTGTCTTTATTCAAAGAATTCCAAGACAAAATGGCCAGTTGCATATCTCGTCTCGTTTCGTGTCAGAAATTCAGGAAATAAAAAAGGGGAAAATATTAATTAAAATTTAAAAAGTTAAAACATTTAATAAAAATATAAAATTTATATAACTCTAGCCCAATGCCGGGCCACATTGATGGCAGAGGTGTTTCCGGCCAATAAGTCACTCTCTGTGCATGTCGGTCCCAAAGGGCACTGAAAAGGATGGGTAGCTGTTTGAATATTGCCGCATTCACAGCAAGTATCCTTGCCCTCAGGGAGAAACCCCCATTTTTTCATATTATCTTTAGTTCTGGCCAAACCAGCGCGTAATCTGTTTAAACATCTCCAAACCGTCCACTCCTCCTCCAAACCTCCGGGCAGCTCCTCAAGCGGTTCTATCCAATTATGAAGACGTTTTGCTTGAGATTTCCATCTTTTTAATCGTTCTGTTTGAGGTGTAATAGCAATCTCCTCAGCGCAGTCTAAGAAGCTCCTTCTTGACTTCAATCTTTTTGTAGGAGGTACTCGGTCAAATAATCCATGAATTCAAGCTGCTGCTGCTTCTGGTCTTGCAATCAAGTTAATTTTGTAACAAGCCACCACAGTAATCTGTCCAGGATCCTGATTTCTTTCATCTGTCCTAGATTTTTGTCCTGCTGGCATTACTCTGGAACTAAATGATTCCATTTTGTCTGACCACTCCATCATGATTCTTTATTACAAGCAGGCAGGATAACATAGATACAGAAATGAGCAGTGTGATGTCCTTGACCATACTTGGTCAAGGGAACACTATTTTTAAATCATGAAGCTCATTGTGTAAGACTAATCACTGACATGAGAGATTAAAAAGGCAGTTGGCATAGTTAGATGCTTCTTGTAGAAAGTATGGGATAAAAATAATAATTCGGTGATTCATCTTTCTAAGATGGTTGTCTTTGGTAAGAAGAAGACATCATATCTAGCACCAGATTAGATGAGCCTTCATCCACAACACTGCCAAAATGCTTCTAAGGTGGATACCTTCAACAAATGCTGGGTGACTCCCTGTAGTGTATGCTGAAACTCTTCCAAGCTGGCTGCCTTTGGTGCACACTGTGGCTAATCTCATTTTAGAGCCCATCAGCAAATCAAAGATCTTCTAGAAAGGGTGGCTTTGGCATGTGTACTGAAATCCCACAGCTTGTAGGGTGAGATGTCTTATCCTGGAAGTATTTGGTCCAGTGCTGGGAGAAAAGGCTGAGAGAAGCCTTCTCCCATAGCATTGGCCATACATTTCTTCATCAAAGGGAATTGCGCTGCCTTTTCACTTCAGTGAAGAGAATGTCACCACCACAGTGCAAATTTTCTGTGCCATCACTGCTGGCTGCCAGCCAACAAGATAGCAAGCTGGACGCCTGCCACAATCCAGTGATAGACCAAGCTCAGGCAGAACTTCTAGAGGAAAAGATTCCTTTTTACTCATATCTTAAGGTGGCAACTCTAAACATAGTCACCAGACTTGATACAGGTCAAGACCAGGAATCCTGGAATCAAGTGACGAATCCAAGTGGAGAGACAGGGGACATGATGAATCCAGAGTTCTAAGCACAGCACAGCAATGTAAACCCAACAGAGTTGAGGCAGGAAAAGTTGTTCTTAGCATTTTCTCCCAGGGAGTGGGACCAATAAATCAGCCATGCTGAGCCTCCACCCAATACACAGCAGAGGCACATACTCTTTAGAGTCTATACTTCTGTTGGCCAGGGTTTGGGCAAGACTCTCCAACCTATGGAGCTCAGCTCTCTGCTATTGGATTTTTATCACTTACCTCTGCATAGGACTGGGTGGCTGATCTTCTAAGTCTGAGAAGCTGTCAGTGGGTGCAGGCAAGATGTACTAGGGGCTTTCTGGATCTGCTTCAACCCGAGCGGTCACTGGTTCCACCACTGTTGGCATTATTGTCCCTAGATGCCCCTGGCTCCACTTCCTCCCCCTCCCCCTCCCGCTCCTCATCTGAAGACATATCCAGCAGGGCCATAACAGCAAATCTCTTCTGCAAAGTGAATCTAAGATGCTGTGCACAGATCTTGTCAGATATGCCCTCGTTATAAACTCTTCCCATTTTGAGTGGGAAGAGTTGTGTGTCTCTGATAACTTCACTTGTTTATGGAGTACATGATGATGCATGAGGAGAAGAATGTCTTGGATTTTGTTACACTTTATCAGGATGGTGCCAGCTTCATGGAAAAGCAGAAATTGTCTTAAGAAGTTGGTAGGAATATCCTGATGAAAATTGGACAGGAGCTTCCTGATCCTATTTTTAATAAGTTTAATTACGACTTTTCTTACAGTGTTTTGAGTAAACTAACTGTACTCTTAAAGCCAATTGAGAAATTTTCATTTTCATTTGGTGTGCCTCAGAAGGCCAATGATTAGTCTATAACATTTCAAATATGCTGCTTAGAAAAGTAATATATTCATAAATTTCTCTAAAGTGAGGTAAAATACAACCCACTTAATTACTAGCAGATAAACATAACAATTCCTTTTCCTTGAAGCACCCAAAACGTTCATACTTAGCTAATTAAGCTACCAGATAAATGATTATTCAAAATAAAGAGAGATTGAGGGGATGGGAGTGAAGCAAAAGAAGTGAATTGTTATATGCACAGACGTCGCTTTTTTAGGTAATGAGTCGTTCCAGGAAAAAAACAACTTGTGGAAAATTATAAGGAAAAGAACAGCAATTAGCTCAACAATGTCTATGGCACCAAACCGACCTCTTTTGTCTGGTTATCAGAAAGCTGTTGTGTGTGAAGTAGAATATTCAGCTGTTCTTCAAGCCAATATTATTATCTTGGAGGGTTTTTTTTATAGTTGGAGCAATGTTCCCTGACATGGTATCACCAGATATGTGACTGTTCTCTGCTTTGCATATAAAGGAGGCATATACTGCACCTGTCTCTGCTTTTCAGTAAATAACAGAACAATCGTATATATGTCCACCTATATGAAGAAAGTCCTACAGAATTCGGTGATGACTTTCCAGAGTAGCATATATTGGAATTTTGGAAGTGGGAATGCTTCTTGTTTCTAGCACATGTCCAGGATTGTCAGTATAACCATTAACTTAAAAGCCTTATGCAGGGTATAATACACTTTGTCTCACTTGGTGTACAAAGCCACAGAGATGACCTGGGAGAAAATATGCAGAAACAGTTACAAAACAAAAGCATGCTTTATGCCCAGGAAACAGAGAAAGTGTGAGAAAGAAGCTCAGACTGGCTCCACCTTCACTCCCTGAGATATAAGATGGATGAACGGGAGCTATTAAGGGTTACTATAGTTTATATCAATAAATATACTTCCAGACAAAGTTGTGGGGTCAGTTTACTGGGTCTGGTCTACCTCAGAGGGCTGACATCTTGCATATTTCTGCATATTTTCTTCAAGGTCAACTCTGTGGCTCTCTACGCTCTGCTACTATTGAATTATGGTGCTGGAGAATGATATTTTTCTAGTAGATCTAGAAACGGACAAATCAGCACTCAGGTACTTTCAGCAGTGCAGAATGGGATATTGCTAATAAAGGAATCAGCAGGATCTCCAACCATTATTAGACAGTACATTTGATATTTTGAAAGCATATTTTGAGAGTGATCAAAGTAAATGGGTGTCCTGAGGACATATGCCTGTTATCCAGCATAACTGCTAGAGCGGATGAGGCCAATCCTCAAACATGCATTGATCAGAAATCAAGTTGATAAGATTGTCCTGTGACATCCTCTCTAGTCTTCCAAGATCCTTTTCTCAACTCCCTTAAATCTTACCTTTATCCCTTTTCTGGGCAGATGAGCTCATTAAACAGTGGTATGATTTGTTTAATAAGATAAATAATAATTAAATTTACAAACAAAGCACTGAACCTCACACACTAGCTCATTTTATTTTCTAAGAATGCCTATGGGGTCTGTGTGAAGTCCAAGGGTATCTTGGAAGGAGGGGGTATCTGCAGAGTATGCTCACACATGCAACACACATAGAAAACAGAGTTTGATTGCACCCTGCTGGCACTCTTGCTTGGTAATGAAAAAATATAGGTTCTGCTTAGCAGCATGCTAGCTTCCTTTTTCATGTGGCTTAAAATTAAAATATTATTTAACAATGCAAAAGGTAGTCTGGGTTAGGGGTCTGGTGAGTACTGCAGAGATGGCCATATGGGGCACCATGCTGAAGATCTCAGGAGTACAGAATATAAAAGTCAATGGACAGATTTTAAGAAGCAGGAGGGAGAGTCCTAGAATAATGAAATATGAGAATTAAGAATGCTATAAGTATGTTCCTATTTTCTTACTCGAAATGCAAGAAGGCATGAAGGGCTAATTATAGTTTTTATGCAGAATGTGAGCAGTTAGACCCTAGTTCTGAGTTGTAATTGTTTTAATAAAGGCAAAATCCACATTGGGAAGATGGGCATTAGAGGAAAGAGATAGTTAGTAACAAATGTATCATACCTGGTAATTCAAGATACCTGTTTCCAGTAATGCTTTGGCTGTTTGCATTAAAGTTTTAGGGAAATTGTTAAAAGGGAAAGCTTGAAGACTTACTAGAAATGTACTCTTTCTAGTATATTTATCAATCTTTTCTGAATGGTTGCCCCATATTCCAATATACTGTATCTCATTCCAATAGAGATATCCCTTATTTCAATACAAGACTCCAGAAAATCAACACAACTACTTGGCATTGTCCATTCACTTTGACATTTGTGAAACCAGCATGCTTTGATGAGAACGCTCATCAAATTTGCAGATAAACCAAACTGGAATGGATACCAAATATCCTAGAAGATAGAAATACTGTAAACTTCAAAGTGAATTTGATAGGTTAGAGAAATGGGTTGAAAATAACAGAATGAAATTTTAATGAAGACAAATGCAAGGTTTTTCACTGAAGTAATAGAAAGCATACAAACAAATGTAGGAGTGGGAATATCTGTACTTGTGAAAAAGAATATGGAATAGTAGTTGACTGCAAACTGAATATGAGTCAGCAGTGTGATGTGGCTGCAAAAAAACATCAAATGCAATTTTAAGCTGCATTAACTGAAGTACAGCTTCCAAATCAGGGGACAAATTGTCAGTGTGGCTTGGGCTATACCTCAAATATTGTCTCCAGTTCTGGGCAGAACATTTCAGGTAGGATTCAAACAAACCAGAATAGTTTTGGAGAAGGGCAAAAAGGATCATCGGGTCTAGAAAGTAAATCTGTGAAAAGAGATCAAAGGATCAAGGGATGTTTAGCCTTGAGAACAGAAGGTTTAGCAAAATACAATAATACTATTTACATTCATTCATTCATTCATTCAGTTTGAGCCTGTCACAATTAATCAAAAATGAAGAATTCAAAATAAAACATATATGTTGTTTTAATCAAAAATAAGCATTTATATAAAAGTAGACTGTCAATCAGAAAATGTCACATTATCTCTCCCTTTTGAAAAAAAAATTCTTGGACAGTCTTGGTGAATATTGAAAGCTTAGTTTCCTCTTTCAAAGATTTATAAAATCAGGTGAACTTGGAACGTATTTGTAATTATAGGCTTTTTCCTTTTTCTGTTTTTATTTGTTTTGTTGTGTTGTTTTTTCCCCCCTGTTTTTGAGTGGTGAGTTGTTTATTTTTATTTTATGTATACTTGTTTGTCGATCGGAAGATTGCAAGTTCGGAGGTTCGAACCCCTAGTCCCGCGTGACGGAGTGAGCTCCCGCACTCGCCCCAGCTCTTGCCAACCTAGCAATTCGAAAGCATGCAAATGCAAGTAGATGAATAGGTACCACTTCAGTGGGTAGGTAACAGCGTTCCGCGCGCGTCATGCCGGCCACATGACCACGGAAGCGTCTTCGGACAGCGCTGGCTCTTCGGCTAACAAACGGAGATGAGCACCGGCCCCTAGAGTCGGACACGACTGCACAACTGTGCAGGGGGGACCTTTACTTATACTTGTTTGAAAATGGACTATCTTGTGTAATGCAAGTAAATAAATAAAAAGTAGATTTCACATGCAAGATTTCAAGGCCCTCTTAATCAATTTACATTTTAATAATACCTGATTCATATTTGTAGTGGAAAAATACCCAAAGAACTTACCAAAACAACTGGAGAGAATTTGAACAATCATTTTATTGAATACAGTGAGTCACCAGACTCTATACCTTGGGGCAAAGAGCTCTGTTAATCTGTTTGTGTGTGTGTGTGTATGTACATATGGACACAGACACTCACACACACTGAGAGAGAGAGAGAGAGAGAGAGAGAGAGAGAGAGAGAGAGAGAGAGAGAATGAATATAGGTTTCATACATATAGTGTACATAATATGCACAATAATGCCATTAGGCTAATATAGGCTGTTGCTTGGTAACAAAGGTGAGATAACAATTTTCTGATGAGCCACTAAATCCTGAGTGTGAAAACACTATAAAGAGATGCTTTGGTATGCATTGTTTATACTTTGTTAAGAGTATATGTGATAAGGATGTACAATCTGTTCAATCGTCCTTGAGATGTCTAGTCTCCTAGGAAACAAGCTGTTCTCACAGATCAAGGAATGAGGCCCCAGAATGCTCAGCAATCGTGTCTAGTTATGTGATCTATGATAATACATCTAGGCCTTACCATTTTTTAAAAGGAGCTAAACTAATTCTTTAATATGAACTAACTATATCAGGGAATATATAGCGCAAAGCAGGTATATGGTGTATTATCGTGTTACTTAATTTACTTGATTAAACTAAATAAAACATTGCCAGTGGAAAATATTTAAGAAATAATGTCATCTACAGATTAAAACCTTTCCAATCAAGATCACCATGTTTTGGCTAAATCCATTTTTACCAGTTCTTAAGAACTCAACTCAAGTCATGCAACAGCCTGTCATCTAGCTAGTTCAGACCACAGGACCTAAATCTCTCCCATCAACACTATTTCGGTAGCCAGACATTCACCTGTTCTTTTCCTTTCCCAGTCAACTTCCATGAACATCTGAACCCTTAAGACCTTGAGCTTTGTTCCTAGATCTTCAAAGGCAATGATGAAACACCTGTAACTGTCCTCATGAGGATTAGCAGGAAAGGGTAATTGTCAGGAAACTTGATAAATCATATCTGTCTTCCTGACAGACAGCATACTCCATGAGCCAGTGGGTGATCAGTAAAATTTGTTTCTGTTCCTGAAGCACTAAGCACCACAGCTCTTCATTTTCTTGCAAGATGCAGCTGCCTTCCCTCTGTCCATCATGGATCCATCATCCTGTCTCCTTTTCAGTAATGCCCTTTTTCTTCTCCTGAAGCCTTTGAGACTGTTTTCTTTTGTGTGTGACTGAAAGCTATTTGTGTATTTCAGGAGTGCAGATTATCTTCTGCATCTCTTTTTCTGCTTTGCTTGCTTATTTGTTCGTCAATTCCTGCTGTACTGCCTTAATTATCTGATCAGACAAATCTTCATCTTCTCTTATGAGCATAAATGTGGCCACTGCATTCCAAGTTGTTCTCAGACAAGAATACAAACACGCTACAAGCATAGCATATAACAACTGCAGAGTTATGCCTATCATCTTCACCTTCATTCCGCCCAGGAGTTGGATGACCCCAACGCTGCTGGCTTTCCATAAGGCCATAAAATGTCTGGGGTGGTTCCCCAAGCATTGGGCCAAAGTGTGGGATGAGCCCATCCAGAAATGAAAGAACTTCAATGGAATATGCAATGGTTGGCCTCTGTTATTCTGCTTTTCTGTTCTGGGTCTTTGTTGTACTGTGTTTTTAATTCCTTTGCTTTTATGCTTCTAACCAACTGTAAGCTGCCCAGAGTCATCTTTGCAAACTGGCTGGCCATATAAGTCAAATAAATAATTTCTGGTTTCTTAAGGCATCAGCAACCCAAAGAGTTTTATTTTTTATTATTTCTTCTTCGTGCTTATGTTACCTAAATGCTCACTGAGGACTTGGGGATAGGATTTGTTAGGGATATCTTCCCATACCAAATCTCTGTTAGCTCTCCCTGTTCGCTTATTCGGTTTGCTCAAATCTTGGAAACTGGCTGCCTTATCAATCTCCTACAGTAGGCAGGATCCTAATTTCAACCTGAAACCTCTTTAAATAGTATTTCCTGTCTGCAAGGCTCAGTATTCATAACTCCAGGCTTCATTTCTTTAGCTCACAGCATATAGCAACTCCATAAAGAGCCAAGAATTCTCCATGCTTCTCTTGATTGGCTGTTGTGGGTCTTCCGGGCTGTGTGGCCGTGTTCTGGAAGTTGTGGAACCACAACTTCCAGAACACGGCCACACAGCCCGGAAGACCCACAACAGCCATTGAACTCCGGCCGTGAAAGCCTTTGACAATACACTTCTCTTGATTGCTTTGAAAGTATTGTCATTACAATGGTGGGCAAAAGCCCCACAGCCTAAGTGCCTTAAAAAGAAAGAAAAAAGAAAGCTCATTCAGCTTTCTAATATTGAACCTTGTTTAATTTGGGATGAAGAGGAGAATCACGTACAAGTGATACTGATCAACCCTTGACTAGGAGGGATTCAGACAGGGGCAAACAGAAATCAAAGGGCTCACAAGGTTCAGATGCAAGGGATTTTCCAGAAGACTCTCAACTTGCCTCCCAAATCCAATCTGTGTTTGTAATTTGACAGAACTTAGCTTTCCCATGTGCTTAATCAGGTGTGTTATTTTAAAAGAGTGGTATGTGTTTTCATGTTGGAATTAATGCTTTTTTGTGGCTAGCTATGCCACAAACAGTGGGTTTTTTTTGGGGGGGGGGCTCAATCATTTTTAAGAATTTAATGGGGTCCTTAGACCAAAATGTTAGAGAACCGCTGCCATAGAAGAATGGTAACAAGTTAAAGCACATGTTATATGCAAGCCCTCTGAGTTTCACTGCCTGAGAAAATGGCATGCAGCTATTAATGTGGTATTCTAATCACTGTGGGCAATTATCTTGTACCACTAAGAAGTCTGTAACTCTGAATGTTTGAGAATGGGGAAAGGAGAGAATTGCCCTTAATTTAAAAACTACTTAGTAGGCAGAGAATATTTTGGCAAATATTGGAGATAAAAACAGATTATGGAGCATGATTTACAGTGAGCCACAGTGGATTACTTAGAAGCTCCTAAGATTTGAGAGTTTTCTTCTCCCTCTCTTCTCTTGATCTAGGATAAATTTTGCTGCCGACTGTATTAAGAGTCCTACTAGAACCCAAACCTCACTGAAAAAATGACTCAAGATTCTACAGATAGCACGGGTACATAGCATGAATGTTTTTCACTAAAAGATTTTTCCCACAATATTAAAAAGTTATTTGGGATGGAGGGAAGTATTTTGGTTTGTTGGACCTTTTCTCTGTGTCAAGGAAGCCAGTGAAAGAAGAATAATATCAAACCAAGTAAGCAAGCCTGAATTCTTAGTGCAGCACCCTTTGTCAGGGTTTCATGGGTCTATCAGCAAATTATTGTCCTGCAATGCACACAGTCACAGGACTTGTATTGCATTGACAGAACAAACAGGAGGGACCCAGCTTTCTTCTTTTTCTGTCTAACAATCTATAAGCCTTTTAAGGCTGTTGGGGAAACTGACCTATATTTTAAAATTTGCAGTTGTGAGAAAAGCTTGGAATATGCTTTGCTTTGATGGTGTAAGAGACGTGAGGAGGCTGTAAACTAGCCTATGGAACCTAACTCTCAACTGGGCTGGGAGGGTTTGCAATATTGGATGTGACAGTTTTTTTAGATCTAGGTCAGAGCTGATGCGTGTTGCATTTGTACTGTGCAGATTATATTGCAAGATGCCTCCACTGACTTGTACAAATAGGATATGGATTTAGAATTTAGGAGCCTAAGAGACCTTCCAGTGTTGCTAAATGAGAAATGTTAAATAATACTATTATCAGCCATGCCAGTTATTCCTATTATATCTGTTCTCATATTTTCTGTTAATCTACTTTGATCCATGGCCAGAGAGATTGATTTCTCCAACAATTCATTATTGGTGTCTGAACGTTGAATAGGGTACGATTGCTAATGGCCCAATTATTTTACCAAAGTGACTAGAATTTTTGAAAAAGTGTTTTAATGAATAGCATCATTTTTTTTTAATGTAGCAACTACTTTTGCAGATAAGCAATTCTGAGTTCAAAGATCTGGCTCTCATTGAGATTCCTCGGCAGTGATCTTTCTAGCTTCTTTTGCAATTCCCTTTAACAAGTCTGCTTTTGGAAGGTGGGGGGGGCTCTAACAGGCAGCTCCCTCCTCCCTCCTGGGGTAGCTAGTGAGGAAAAATATCAAACCTTATTTATGAACTGACAAAAAAAAACCACAACTACATTGCATGCAGCAGAGAAACAACAACCATACAGATAATATGAACAATATCACACAGATACACAAATAACGTTAAACAAAACTAAGTTACTGAACTAAGTTATTGAACGCCTCTCCATCCTTCTTTGCCGTGCCCTGATAGGTGGAGGTGTTTCCCCTTCAGGGTCCCCACCAATCAGCTGCTCTGGCTCAGGCTCTGTCTTTGCACCTTCCCGGCTTCTTCCTGCTACCAGCTGCTCTTCCTCCGACTCATGGCGGCAGGGACAGGCTCGTTCCTGACACCACCGCTCACCTCCTGCTATGCGGCCCACTTCCTAACAGGCCGCGGCCCACAGGTTGGGGACCCCTGGTCTAGAGGTCTCTAATTCTAATTTCCTTCCTGATTCCCAGGTGTCTAACAGCAACTTCTTTTTTTCACCTTTAACCCAAACTCTGTTTACCTTGACATCTCCAAGGAACCTATTTCCTTTTGATTCTGACTTCTCCCAGTTAGAGTCATTTGCAAACAGATTCTTGGCACCCAGGTTTCTACTTCCTTACTTCTCTTGAGAATCTCTCACCAGTTGCACCAAACTTTAAGAGTACTTCAAAATATATCTCATTTATATCCTGATTTTTAGTATTGGTCTGCTTATATTGATTAGGCATATATTGTAAGCATAGAAATATATAAGGGAATATTTAAGACTGCAAAGAGCAGTTATAATTTATAATTATAATGTAATTATAATAAGTTATAATGACTGTGTATTTAGGGAATAAACCCATCTGCAAAAAAGAGACAGTGTGAAAAACACCATCCCTCCCTCCTGCACTATTTTCTATAAAATGTGTCTTGCAATATCTCCTCCATGAAATACCAGTGCTACTGGCTGTTATTTCCTATGAATTAACACCAAAAGAAGAGTTGTTAGAAACTCTGCTTTGAGTGTTTTGTGGCTGTTAATGTTCTCACTGCTTTTCATAGTTGAGAGCTACATGTTCTTTATGTCTGCTGTTTTTTATCAACAAATTTTTATTAAAGTTCAAACATGAAACAAATGGGATGGGATTTTCCCATCATTTTTTTAATCTTACAAATTGAGTATTTGGTGCCTCTGTAATTCTTTCTGTGCAAAGTTTAATGAACACGTGGAGCTCAGTATCAAAGCCAGTGAGCAAATTCCCATTCTTCTCCTTCCAGTCATGATTCAGAAATGTTGATGTTGAGGTCCTTGCTGTGATTGTCAAGAAGGCTGAAGTATTTACCCCCAGCCTATGTTCATTCAAATATTTGTTTGCACTTTATTTATTTAATTTATTTTTATCCCACCTTAATTATTTTTTTTAATATAAATAACTCAAGGCAGTGAACATACCTGATATTCCTTCCTCCTCCTATTTTCCCCACAACCACCACCCTGTGAGGTGAGTTGGGCTGAGAGAGAGAGGGACTGGCCCAAGGTCACCCAGCCGGCTTTCATGCCTAAGGCGGGACTAGAACTCTCAGTCTCCTGGTTTGCCATTGGCTCCTTCCTAGGGCTGAGAGAGAGGGACTGGCCCAAGGTCACCCAGCCGGCTTTCATGCCTAAGGCGGGACTAGAACTCTCAGGCTCCTGGTTTCCTATTGGCTCCTTCCTAGGGCTGAGAGAGAGGGACTGGCCCAAGGTTACCCAGCCCGCTTTCATGCCTAAGGCGGGACTAGAACTCTCAGTCTCCTGGTTTGCCATTGGCTCCTTCCTAGGGCTGAGAGAGAGTGACTGGCCCAAGGTCACCCAGCCGGCTTTCATGCCTAAGGCGGGACTAGAACTCTCAGTCTCCTGGTTTTTAGCCCGTTGCCTTAACCACTAGACCAAACTGGCTCCTATATTGTAGGTGAAATGCTACTCCAAGTCTAATCCTAAATAGGACCTAGCTTGGCTTGTGTAGGTTGTTGCTGGGCATAATTAGGGGTGCTATCACAGACAATATGGTTAGGTGGTAATCATCAAAATACTGATTCAATAGAGAGAGAACAAAACAAAAACAAAGGAAACCATCCTTTAAGATAAATGCTTATTCCTTCTGAATAATAGTTACAGACCAAACATGTTTCTTTATTAATTACAGAATAAAGGATTCCTCATTAGCTACAACTGTACCTTTTTAAACGTTTTTTTTCCTCAGAATAAAAATAAGATACTGCATTTAAGTTATTCCAAGGTTCAGAGCCTTATATTGGTATTCTATAGTAATTCAGTTAAGCACAGTAGACTTGGCATACAGGTACTAGATCTGATGTGGAAGGTGCCTCCCACCAGTTTTCTGCTTGCATTAATAACCCATTTAAGGCCTTTAGAATTCAAGGCAGTGACTTAAATGGAATATACAAGCTCATTAAAAAAGGGTTAGGCAAATTAATTCTCTAATTTTATATTATTTGAGGACCAATATTCAAAAGAGCATCAGTGCAAGAACCTGGACTATTTTAGATGACATTTATACATATTCATCTATAACTGCCACAGATTTAGACTCATTCTAATCATTAATGTTCAAATACCTGTTTGTTCCTTTTGTTTCTGTTTTCCATATGACAGCTCTGGCTAAACTGAGTCTCTAATACAACACAGCTAATGGCATCCATTACTTGTAATTGAACTTTTTATTAAAGGAATGATTGCAGAAAGAAAAACTAATTAGAATTAAAGAAATTTGTCTGATTGCTCTGTTTTATGGTCTTGTTGTTGAAGGCTGACTGAATGACAATCTAAATTGTTTATTTGCGTCACTACCTCATCCTTGAACAGGGAGGCAGGAATAAAGCAGGGGAGTGCCAGGAGTCCCTATGTGTGGGAAAAGAAAAAGCAACAGAGGCATCAAAGCATCTTTCAAAGGAAAAGGAAGATAAATCCCAACAACGGCAGTTGCAATCACAAATAGGCTCAGACCAAACCAAACCAACCACATTATGTTTAGGCAATGTCTTGTTCCTAATTCAGTACACTGGATTAGAACATTAGGCCCATCAAGCTCAACCATCCATGGTGGCTCCCTCCCTGTGGAACATCATCCCTGCAGAGATAAGATTGGCTCCCACCTTAATATTCTTCCGAAAGGCCCTGAAGACATGGTTTTGCCAGCGGGCCTGGGGATCCCAGGTTGATGTGGAGCCCATCAAGTGGTTTGTTTGAATTGTATTGTTGCTGCCAGGGGGTGGGGGTGTAGTGGGTTTTGTATTTGGGGTTTTATTTTTGTAAGCCACCTGGAGTCACTGTGAGTGAGTTGGGTGGCCATATAAATCTCATATATAAATCACATATATAAATCCATCCATCCATCCATCTATGAAAGCTGCAGTCTTCTCTCCCTGTTATTCCCTAAAAATAAGAAAAATAATACTTGGATATTCAAGCTCTCAATCTGGAGGCAGTACATCATTCTTGCTTTATCCTGTACAGATAAAACACACGAATGTGGGTACATTCACCTGAGAAGAAGCAGTGCTGGTTTGAAGTAACAGGTGAAAGATATCTTCCTGATTGATTTATCCCTCCAAGCCAAAACTCTTGTTTCCAGGGAGAGAATTCGATTTTGTCAGATTGCTGTCCCTTGCCCAGCCCAGAACAGACATCAAGAAAAGTCTTGCTCAGCTTACTTCCAACCTCTAAACATTGTCCAGGCTTTATTAATAACAGCTAGAAGAATGAAAGCTGATAATGTCAGAATTCTGTATTTGATACCAACTTCTATCTTTGCATGATAAAATGCAGACCACATCCCCTCCTAATAATGATGCCATCTGTTAGCAAGCACAGACATTTCCCTCCTATCTGTAAATTCATCCTTGCTGGTACTTATACCTTATTTTTTTAGACCTGTGCCTTATATGTGATATAGGGCCTCTATATCTAGGCTGCAAAAATCCAGATGGTGGCTAGTTGGCAGGAAAGAGATCTAATAGTCCTGATGTGATGTAACCCACATACAAAGCCAGCATACTTTATTTATTTCATGGTGAGCAGCCAGGCAATTGTGACAATTTTTAAGCTATTTTGTTTTATTTATTGATAACAATCAACAATAAAAACGTATCTGGTATATAAAAGGCATCATTCACAACCTAAGGACCAAAAGCCTACTGGAATAGTGCTGCTTTGGCCTGTTTTTGAAATATCTGTAGAGAAGGGGCCATTGGTAACTCTGTGGGCAGAGTGTACCCTGAAATGGGGGCCACCACTAAGAAGCCTTGTCACCTGGATTAGATGGGCAGCTTCAATTCTGGTAAGGCTTTGCCTGATTTATCCTGGTGCTGCACCATAAAGAGCTTTAAAGCTGATAAACAACACTGAGAAGTTTATTGGCAACCAATGCAGCAACTTCAGAATAGGTGCTACTTGATGGTGACCCATCAGTAATAAGTGATTAGGAAATGAGCTACTGTTGTCAGGGCACTTCTGTTTAAGCTGGAGTCACAAGTCCAGGAAAATCCCCAAATCTCAAACCTCCTTCAGGAGGGTATGTGGCCCAGTCCACAGTAACTACCAGAGCAGATGTTACAAGGTCACTGGGATGTCTATTGCCAACTAGCAAAGTTGGTTTTGAGCTTGTTTTGCCCCATACACATCCTTACAGCCCCCAGACACCAATTCAGGATTTCAACAGCACCTCTGGGTAGTGATGTATAACTGGGTATCATTGACATATTGATGATGCTTTACCCCCAAATCAGCAAATGACCTACCCCAGTGGTTTCATGTAGATGTTAAATAACTCAAACCCTGAGGAACCATACCATGGAGTACCTAAGGACTCAAATACTATCCCTCAAGACTATGAACTAGAAATACCCCTGAGATAGGAGTGAAAGTACTATTAAAAAGTGTCCCTAATGCTTAATCCCTGTAAATGATCTGGAATGAAATCATAGTCAAACACATGGGAGGCTGTTGACAGATCTAATAGGATCTGGAGGAGTTCATTTCCCACATTAAGGTCCTGATGGAGGTCATTGGCCAGAGTGACCCAAGCTACTTCTGTCTCATAACCAGGTCTACATCCTAATTGAAAAGGACCCAGCTCCTCCATTTCATCTAGTTTCCACTCTAGTTAGGCTGACCATATTTCCTTGAGACAAAAACGGGACATTGGGATGGCAAAATGGGACGGGGTCTTATTTAATATTCCGTATTCATGAAAAAGACAGGGTTCCCGCCCCCCGGTCCGCACGATTGGCTCCCGCATGCAAACCCCGCCCCCGGTCCGTGCGATTGGCTCCCTCCTGAAAACCCCGCCCCTGGTCCGTGTGATTGGCTCCCGCCTGTAAACCCCGCCCCCCAGTCCATGTGATTGGCTCCTGCCTGGCCAGTCGCCCTCCTCTCTGCCCTCCTTTGGCGCATGCTGATAGGCGGGAGGGCTTCCTCTTCCGGGCTGCCTCCAATCGGCAGCTCTGGCTCAGATCCTCCTTCCACGCCATTCCCGCCGGGTTTAAAAAACGGGACAAAATTGAGATTTTTATCAAAACGACGGGACGCTTGAAAAATGCTAAAAAAACGGGACTGTCCCGTTCAAAACGGGACGTATGGTCAGCCTAACTCTAGTTGATTTGTTAACACCCTCTTAGCAACCTTCACAAGGAAGGAGAGATCAGAACCAAAGTTGTCAGAAACAGCTCAGTCCATGGAGGCCCTTCAGCAGAAAGGTACTGACTGTCTCCCAGAGCCAGTTACTCCCATCTTCTATATCCATTTGAATAAGCTAGGATCTAGCCCACAAGTGACAGAATTCAGACTACAGAGGATCCAATCCACTTCCTCAGGCTCTACAAAAAATTTTTAAAAAAATCCCAGATAGCAACACCAGGTGATTCCTTGTTCACTCAAATGGATTCTGCCAAACTGGCATCCAAACTTACCCAGTATTTTCAAAATTATGAGCCATTTATTTCTTATGTATTATTTTCAATGAATCCAGCTTGAAAAGAAGTTGATATACCAAATCTGGGCTGCAGAAATCCAAAGAACCCCAAGACGGAAACAAATAGATAGAGTTTTCTATATCTTTTTGCTATTGGGTAATTACCAGGTGATAATCCCAATTTTTGCAGCCCATGTCTGATTGGTCTAAAATCTTTAGGAACTGATTGAAATGCAGCTAAAAGAAATTACCAGAAACTAAAAACAAACACATACAATATGAAGATCTTTGGCTATAGTATCTTCAAAGAGTTGATTAGGCCAAGTTAATAGAACAGTGCTGCTACAGCAGTAGAATTAAAGAAAAGCATTACTTTTGTCTGATTATTCTAAGCTATTGCAAGGAGTCAATGTTTGAAATGCAATAAGCATTATATATTTGACAGGAAATAACAATATAATAAAGAGCATTTGTCTTGCACGAGCAAGACAGCTAATTTGAAAGGAATGAACTAAGATGAGAAAATTAAAAAGAAATAGTATGATGGAATACCACTGAACATTACTTACAGAATTAGAGTGAGTGTGGAAGGAAAGCATGCAGAAGGCTGAAGTTTTAAGAACACTGATTCACCAATAGCTACAAAATCTTTACCGCCTGCAGAGTTTTTTCTAAATATTGTTGAGGTTTTCCAAGACAGTTTCTATTTTGGCAATAGTAATCAACCTTATATGGAACATGAGCAGTCCACAGTACAAACCAAATAACATTACTTTTGCTATATTCTTATGTTCTTTTCCACAGTTTCTAATTAGATATTCTTCAATATTTTATAGGCTTATGTCCTAACATCACCATCACACATCCATATGAGGTGGTGAGAGGGATGGGAATATAACAGATTTCTCCATTTAAAGCATATTGAATGTATCTTTACACTGATTTCCTCAATGTGATTTGCATCTTGAACAATGGAATACATTGCTTTGCATAACCATAACTCTGAGCTGACATAACTGAGAGCCGGTTTGGGGTAGTGGTGAAGGTGCTGGGCTAGAAACTGGGAGACTGAGAGTTCTAGTCCCGTCTTAGGCATGAAAGCCAGCTGGGTGATCTTGGGCCAGTCACTCTTTCTTAGCCCTGGGAAGAAGGCAATTGCAAACCACTTCTGAAAATCTTGCCAAGAAAACTTCAGTGACTAATCCAGGCAGTCGCCAGGAGTCAACACTGATTTGAAGGGATAAAAAAAATTCATTGCAACTTTCTATGTGGGAAGAAGGATGTTTACATCCTCATCCCTGACTTAGATCCAAGTCCCTTCCTCAATGTAGATTAACTGGCAGCTACTATAAGTGGTGATAGTAAGATGTTTAAGTGAAATATAGTTCCTTAATCAGTAAGAAACTCTGCTGCTTTTTTTGGAGCTGTATAAAATTTTTCTCAAGCAAGAACGGACCCTCAGTAATAACTGATCAGTAAAAGGATAGAAACCTTTAATATAAATATCACTTCTCATAACTGTATATTTTGTAGGAAACATGATCATTTCATAATGATGCATGTATCAGGGGCTTCTTTACCATTTATTTATCTACCATTTATTTGTTATTTATTTATTTGGTTTATATGGCCGCCAATCTCATAACAATGACCCTGGCCTGTGGAGCATAGGAATTCCTAACAGGTGCATTTTTTCTCCTCAGCCCAAGGTGACAAGCAAGATTACACATCTTGTCACAAAGGTATTAAAGATACAATGACCAAAACATATAGCAAGTTAGATGTCCTATTCCACCTGACATTTTGCCATTTTCAGACAGAAGGAACCATACAAGAGTTCCCTTGCGGGGAGATGGAGCGGTATATAAATTGAAACATAAATAAATAAAAATAAATAAATAAATACCAAACTTAGATCACGATCTGTTACCTCAGAAAAATAACCTTTCTTGAACTGGTTTCAAAGTTCAATTTGTCGATTTGTTCAAATAGTGGTGAAAAGATTAGCAGGAATTGGAAGTCCCGTTGAAGATCATGGGCTCTTGATCTGCTTCTCCTTTGTCTCATGAAAAGTGAGCAAGGAAGAAGTGCTTATATTTTACTAGAGAGAAGGGTTTCTAAAAAGTCTTCAGTTATTTGCAAGTCCTGCCTATTAGGATTGTGCAAATTCATTGAAAGAGGTGCTTCAGAAGTATGTGGGAGCACATATGAAACCCCAATTTTTGAATTGTCAAAATAGCCTTGTCTATTTCTACATGCCTGCTTTGGAGCCTGCTCGTGTCTCTAAATGTACGTGCTTGCACAGCCACTTTGCTTTGCATTTCCCCCGCAAAGCAGAATGGCTGTGCCTGCACATGCATGTAGAGACAGTCAGGAGTCGCTTCTAAAGCAAGTGCAGGAGCTGAGGAAAAAGCAGCATAACATTAAAAAAAGGTGTGTTGAACCTCCTCCCATGGGTTCTGAAGTACTTCCTTCAAAGCATCTATGCTGGTGTTTCACGTGATTCAGTTATACCCTCCCCATCATTATTTGCAGGATGACGTGCAATGGAACGCTCTGAACATTGTTATCTATTCCTAGGGTGGGCCTGGAGGGGGACAGGTATTTCTGGCCAGAGATTGCTAGGATTAGCTCAAGAATTGAGAGGGATCTTGGCATGAGCCCTTCAGCTAAGCCCTGTCCTGTACTTTCTGCACACACTGTTTTCTGCGTTTGCACAATCCATTGAACTATGGGCTAGGTTCACACAAAACATTGCCACAAAGGAAAATTAACCTAAATTAAGACTAGCCAAGCTTAGCATGTTGTGTGAATGCAGCCCCTAAGTATGGTATTTAATTGACCAAGTTAAGCCTGTGTGAACACAGCCAGTCTCTTCTTCAGGGAGCTGTTACTCTTTTTTCCCTGCTAAAGCCAAGACAGTAGAACCTGAGTAGATAACAGGCATAGGACAAAAAAGTCAATTCCTTGACCTGGGATAGATTTACATGTCAAAGCCTGCCCCTGCATTTAAAAAGGTAAATACATTTATAGAAATATACAGTGTCTATTTATAGAAACATATCTTAAGATATCTTATATTGCATAAAATTGCTTTGCATTGAATATTGCATTGGAAATGACATATTATTTATTTATTTATTTATTTATTTATTTATTTATTTATTATTCGGATTTATTAACGCCCATCTCCACGACAGTAGACTCTGGGCGGTTTAAATATTAAGGTTCAAACAGTCAGTCTTATTATGACTCTGCATCCAGTCTCCCAGATTCCTTCAGATTCTACCCTCAACTTGGGGAGGAGCTATATTTATAACCAGAAGACCACAGCTCCAATGTTTCTGTTTGAGGCATGGCTGGAAAAGGCACAGAATAATAGACTCTAAGAGTTGTAAGTGTCCTTGGTGATTATCTAGTCCGACCCCTTGCCCAGTGCAGAAATCCACTACTACATCATCAAGACATCATGACAGATGTCTGTTCAGCCACTTTTAAACACCTCCATCAAAGGTGAGCCTACCATCTCCCAAGGCAATTTGTTAAATTGTTGAATAGCTTTTACCAGTAGGAATTTTTTTATTTATTTGTTTTATTCATCAAATTTGTATGGCTGCCCATCTCACAAACAAGTGACTCTTGGCGGCGCACAACAAATTTACCCTGAACTGAAATCTGCTTCTTATAACTTAAACCCACTGTTTCTTGTCCTGTCTTCTGGAACAACTCTAAACAATTCTGTCCCACCTTCTACATGACAGTCCATCATATATCTAAGACAACTGTCTTCTCTCCAAATTAAACATACCCAGTGCTTCCAACCATCCTTAGAGGTTGTCCTTCCAAGCCCCTTATCACCTTGGTTGCTCTCCTGTGCACATGTTTCAGTTTGTCAGTGTGCTTCCTAAAGTTGGGTGCCCAGAACTGGATGCAAAATTTATTAATTTACAAACATTGTGTGGTGCCTGTGGTCATGATTCTAGGTCCCACATGACAAATGCAGAATGGAGAACAATGACTTTGGAGCTGTTGGTCCTGGGCTAAGTAGACCAATCACTTGACTGCATTAGTTTTCTGTGCTTATATTTTGTATTAAAATAAGAGATAGCATTTATTTTCAAGTGAATGAGAGGCCTTTGAAATTCCAATCCTTTTACCAAAGCATTTGTCAGGAAATGTTGTTTTAGTTTGTGATGAAGGAAATCTGCCAACATTCTTAATGAAAGTTTCCCCAGCCAGAAATGACCGCTGTGCTCTCAGGCATAATTGCTGATTTGCTTGCAACTTTGCCAATTAACACGAATTGTTTAGATCAGTTCTCAGACTAATTTTTAATAACACATAGCTTATACAAGAGAAGATATTACTAAGGATATATGTGGGTGGAAAGGAAGTTTTCTGCAAAAGCCTCCAGAAAATAATAATGTGATTTGATTCATAATTTGGAAATCACTTAAGGAAGTGTGGTTTGTCTGATCAGCATCATGTCTATTTTATTAAAGCTATGTACCGTATTTTCCGGCATATAAGACGACTTTTTAACCCAGGAAAATCTTCTCAAAAGTCGGGGGTCGTCTTATACGCCGGGTGTCGTCTTATACGCCGGAAAATACGTACTCGCCGTATAAGACCTCTCCTGGTCAAGTGCAGCCGCTCGCCGGAACGCAGCCCCCAGGGAAGAGCAGGAGGACGAGTTTGGAGCCCGTCGTGGAGCCACTGCGTTTTGCCCCCTCCCTTCCCAAGGCTGCTCTGAGGGAACGGAGCTCGCTCCCCCCTCCCCGCATTTCTCCTCCGAGCGACGGGACCCAATGCAGTACGCCGCCCCGCGCTCGTCCTCCTGCTCTTCCCTGGGAGCGAGCGGCTGCACTTGGCCAGGAGAGGTCTTATACGGCGAGTACCGTATTTTCCGGCGTATATCCCAAACTCTATATTTTAACTGGAAAAGTTGGGGGTCGTCTTATACGCCCAGTCGTCTTATACGCCAGAAAATACGGTACTTTACTTTATATTTTAATTTTTCAGTTATATAAAACTAAAAGACTTGTGAAAGCTAGCAAGTATGAGGTACTAAATTCTCCCGTTACCCCAAAGTATATGTGGTATGGATTAATACTAAATGTCTCATTATGTAGTTTTGTGTTAGTGAAGTCTTATTAGCCTTCCTACTTATCTGAAAAAGAATGTTTAAAAAAGGTTAAATTGATCAATTTTACATATTCACAGGCAATATTTATTTATTTATTTGTTTGTTTTATTTCTATAGCCGCCCATCTCAACAAGTGACTCTGGGTGGCTTACAATCATAAAAATTATAAAACAGTTGAGTAATTAAAACAATTAAAATACAAAATAAATATACTGTACATGGCCGCCAAGTAGGCAATGCATGGATGTTAATATAGCCAAGAAACGGGGCCATTAACATGCTTGGGGCCCCAGGCCCGGGCACATAACCAGGTCTTCACGGCCTTACGAAAGGCCAACAGGGTTGGGGACATCCTGATCTCTGAAGGGAGAATATTCCAGAGGGCAGGCGCTACAGCAGAGAAGGCACGCCTTCTAGTCCCCGCCAACCAACATTCCTTGGCTGACGGGACCCATAGCATACCTAACCTACTAGATCAAATTGGACGGGTAGAAACAACTGGGAGAAGACGGTCCCTTAGGTAATTCGGTCCCAAGCCATGAAGGGCCTTAAAGCACCTTGAATTGCACCCGGAAGCACACTGGCAACCAATGCAGCTCACATAGTAGTGGTGTTACATGTGTTGAATATCCGACACCATTTACTACCCGTGCAGCTGCATTCTGTACCAGTTGAAGCTTCCGAATGCTCTTCAAGGGCAGTCCCATGTAGAGCACATTGCAGTAATCCAGTAATATGCAGTAATATTGTTATCCATAATAAGAGTCATATCCCTGCTTTTCTTCATTTCTGCAGTTCTTAGTATCTTGAAAGTCTCACATCCAAAAGCAATTTTACTATATATTAAGTCTGTAATTTTTTAGACTTATTTCATTCTGGCTTCAGGTTTAGTTTGTGGGCTAATAAAGCTTTGTTCAGCCTGGTAGGCACTCAGTAGTTGGTACTGGACAGGGAAAATCTTATCTATAAATTCTATAAACCATATGATACTACCTTTGGCAAGAATAGTCTTGGGGAATCAGTTTTGTGGTCCTTTCTTAAAAGTCTGTTTTAATGGATGACATTCTTGACCTGTAGAAAATTTTGGACTCAAGCACATATACTAATTCAGAAGATTTTAAAGACTAATATACAATTGAAACCAGAGGTTTTCCTTTTGGGACTGATCAATAAACATGTTATAAAATAAAATGAATGACCTTAATAAACTAGTGGATTGTGATTTTAAACTGTTGAGAGCTGTTCCAAAAAAGCTGGAGATGAATGCATAAAATAAACAAAGAATAAACAATCCTTCTTAAATTCAAAATTAGAATCAGCTTTGTTGGAATATTAGATTAAGACTGAGGAGTCATAGCATTTAATCCCAATTCAGCCATGAAGCCCTATGTGATTTATTTCTCAGCCAAGTTTAGCATGGTTGTGAAGAGTAGGAGAAAAATGTATGTTATATAATAGAAAGATGTGTGTGTGTATTTCTCATATATAGAGGGCACACTACAAGTCAAGCCCCGTAGTCAGTTTATTATATAAATTACATTAAATATTCAAATTTGCTGCCATTTTCTTCTAAACACTTCCTTACTTTGATTGTTGTTGTGGGTCTTCCGGGCTGTGTGGCCGTGTTCTGGCAGTTTTGGTTCCTAACGTTTCGCCAGTAGCTGTGGCTGGCATCTTCAGAGGACAGGAGCACAGCTAGAAGATTCTCTCTGTGCCCAAGTGGAGGATGTGTGTTCCTGCTGGTGTTTATAGCTGCTGAGAGGGTGTGTGTTCCGGCCGTGAAAGCCTTTGACTATACTTCCTTACTTGTTTGTCGCATGACCTTTGAACAGTCCTAAGTACAGTAATATTTTCTCTGGGTGAAGAAAACTTAATAAAACATATTGTGATTAGCCTATGGGGCCTGATGTTTGGCATGCCCTGTCTATATGGGAAAAAAATTAAAGCAATCTTTTTAAACAATATTCACTCTTAATTAACTTGACTATTTCACTCTCCATTTATTCCTTTTACTATGTTTTCTAGCCCATATTCTCTACTGACTTGTGAACGCTATATTCTAAGCCAGCCTTTCTCAACCTTTTGATCCTGGAGGAACCCTTGAAATATTTTTCAGGCCTCAGGGAACCCCTGCACATTAAGGCTCAAAGATAGGCCAGAAGTTACAAAATTATTATATTTGTTTCATGGGTAGGTAGGTAGGTAGGTAGGTAGGGGTGTGTGTGTGTGTGTGTGTGTGTGTGTGTGTGTATGCATTAACAGTGTTCTTAAACTAAAAATAAAGAATGAAACCTCTTTAACGTGAAGTTGCCTGAATTTGAAATTATTTTTTAAATAAATCATGATCTCCCAGGGAACCCCTAGTGACCTCTCGTGGAACCCTAGGGTGCCACGGAACCCTGCTTGAGAAACCCTGTTCTAAGCATCTAGAACGTGGGTATCCTTAAGGTTTCTTAAGGCAGTGGAGGGCTGATCCACTCTCCTTTTTCCTTTACTGAACCCATTTTCATGCTGTTCTGCTGCCTCTTCCTTTGATAAGTGGAGTTGTTATAAACGGTACTATGCAGAGTCTCTCAAATGGTATCTAGTTAGTGAAAGAGAGACTGGTACTGTGACTGTGATGGTGAATCTGCAAGGATTTATTATTTTTCATTCTGTCTAGTTCTGTTTTTCTCTGGCCACAAGGAGCAGCGTGCACAGAATGTTAAATATGTCCTTATATTTACTTGTGGAATGAAAAGGTCACTTGAGCAAGAAAAAAAGATCCATGACCCCAATACAAAGTAAATGAATGAAGCTTTAGGTTTTCAAGATAAGCTAGAGATTTCAAGAAGGGAGAGGTTACAAAAAGGAACATAAATATAATTTCATTTATAAATAAGCTCTTGCCAAGACATTTGTTCTGCTGCACAGAAACAACTGCTGGGAGAAAAATCTCTACAGATTAAAAACATAAATTAAAACATCATCAAATCCACAAGAGCACAAGAGAGGAAGCTGCCTCCAAGTTATCAAGAAATGGATGGATTGAGCTCCATATCCAAGAAGGGAAGCTCTTCAGCAAGAAAAATGAAGACCAGGAAGACACTATTGCACTTGTCAATCATGGGAGATTCTCTCCTGCCATTGGTCCAAATGTGTGAAAGGAAGTTTAAATGTGTACAAAGCAGGTTTTTATATCTGTTGAAGACTGTGAGGAAGATTGGTTTACAATGCATCACAACTTGCTGCAGTGCTTGTACTACCTGAAGCTAGCATTTTTATTGAAAGGGCATTATTGGTCCTTCCTCCATCTTTTTTCCCCCTCTAGGTCTCCCCCCCCCTGTATATAGGTCTCTTCTCTATAATATGAAGGTCATATTATAAGCATCAGATTTTAGAAATTAGATTTAGCCAAATAAGAATATTTTACAGTGTATTTCGGTTGTTTGTTATTATTATTTTAAATAACCTCACCTATCCTGGAAAATCCAGGTTATCTTAAGAATTTCACTGTGTGTAGGTTGAGGGGTACCTCTCCTCCCCTTCTCCATCCCGTAAGGCTGTTTTGGAAGTTTTATTGCAGTTAAGATTCAATGTTATTGAGGAGGGTGAGACCACAGAAGAAACTGGCAACTTTCTTCTTCAACCTTCTGCTGGACGTGGTGTTCAGCCATTTCACACAGTGCTTGGTCTGTTTTCAAATGTCTTCTGCAAGCAGATTTCAGATAAGAATGGTTTCTCCCTCCCTTCCTCCCTCCCTCTCTCTCTCACCTTGTTGACTGTTGTGCAAGAGAAAAAGAGTGTCAGGACGATAGTAAGCAAAAGAAAAGGAAGCTAACAGAGAAAACGGGGGACAACAGGAAGAAAGAAGATGGGTGGTTTCATACACAGCTTGCTCCCTGCCATTGCTGCAGGGCTCCAAAACTATTATCCCTGAGAGAATGTATTGCTTGTGGGGAAAAGGCGAACGTGCCTAACACTTCCACCTCCTCCTGTTTTCCCCACAACAACAACCCTGTGAGGTGAGTGGGGCTGAGAGAGAGTGACTGGCCCAAGGTCACCCAGCCGGCTTTCATGCCTAAGGCAGGACTAGAACTTTCAGTCTCCTGGTTTCTAGCTCGTTGCCTTAACCACTAGACCTATGCATTTACAAAGATGGAAATAAGGTTAGGCAAATCCTTCTTATGAGAGCCAGTTTGGTGTAGTGGTTAAAGGCATCAAGCAAGAAACCAGGAGATTGTGAGTTCTGGTCTTGCCTCAGGCACAAAACCAGCTGAGTGTCTTTGAGCCAGTGACTTACACTTGGCCCAGGAAGAAGACGGCAAGGGCAAACCACTTCCAAAATTGTTGGCAGAAAAACTCTCCAGGGATGTCTCCATGTAGTCATCAGGAGTCAAGACTGACTTGAAGGCATCTCCTCCCACCCCAAATCCTTCTTATATTTGTTCTCTGAAAAATGACAGAGAAGTGGATGAATTTGAAGGGAGTTTATAATAGAAAATTATTATAATTATTTTTATGTTTATAGTGAATTATTTAAAAAAATGCAAACAGTGCATTTGCAACTCTCACCTAGATATTGGGGATCATTCTTTCACATGGCTACTAACTATCCTTTGCTAAAGCTCTCCTCTTGGGTGACTTTCCCTGATGTTTGGCTTCTCCCTAATGTTTTGACCTGATTAAGAAGAAAACAAGCTGGATATGGTGTGGGACATATTTGCATAAAACTGGCAGGTAGGAGAAGGGTTAAGCATTCTCTCTTAATGGCCAATTACCCACTAAGTCCCCTTTGCCAGCATTATTAGACAAACAAGGGGGTTAGGAACCCACATTTGCAATGCAATGTGCAATTTCACCCTCTGGCATTTCTAAAAGGGATGCAGCCCAGGGGTACTCCAAAGAAACAAGAAGCTAACATACTCTTTGAGTTGAGAGAAAATAGCTCCAAGGTATTTAGTTTGTTGTAGTACCTGTTTTCCCAGAGGTTAATTCCAGGTAGTGCCTTGCCAATAAGCATTCTTGAAACAGCTTACTTTTTAAGTATGAGCTAGTTAACTCATGGCAAAAGTTAAATTTTTTTAATGTGTACAATCTTAAAATATATGTTTGATTTTCTTGGGTACTTCAGATGTAATGTTAACTGCTAAATGTGGACAAATCCAGACCAGAAATACAGTACTGTAAGTAAACTGAGGAAAAGGGGCACTGGTTTTAAAATATTACTATTACTTCCTTCTTGACCCTGTATTATGGAAGCTGCCAACTGTTCTTTACCTGAAATGACGTCTAGACTGCATAGGTAAAGGTAAAGGTTCCCCCTGCACATTTGTGCAGTCGTGTCCGACTCTAGGGGCTGGTGCTCATCTCCGTTTGTTAGCCGAAGAGCCAGCGTTGTCCGAAGACGCTTCCACGATCATGTGGCTGCATGACGCACGCGGAACGCTGTTACCTACCCACCGAAGTGGTACCTATTAATCTACTTGCATTTGCATGCTTTCGAATAGCTAGGTTGGCAAGAGCTGGAGCTAGTGCGGGAGCTCACCCCTCAAGCAGGGCTAGGGATTCGAACCTCCGAACCTGCGATCTTCCGATCGACAAGCCTGGTGTCTTACCCGCTGAGCCACCACGCCCCATAGACTAGACTGCATAGGCAACCCAAATTATTAGTCTGGGATGCAATTTGGTAAGGATAAAGAACTACTGGATATGATCACAAAGTTGATCATATTTCTGCTTGTTTTAAGGCTATTTTAAGTTTTATTCCAGTTGTCATTTTTTTGTCAATATCGGTGTTTCAAATTATATTGATAATATTAGTGTTTTGTCTAAAACACAATAAGGATAAGTTACTGATGCATATTGCAATGTATAAAAATAAATCTATCTGTATGCTGCCTTGAGTCTACTTGTATTGAGGTGGCAGATAAATCTCACAAATAAAATAAAATAAAATAATTACATGTATAGCTGCAATTCTGCTGAATACTCTCATTTGCATAGACATTTGCTCTTCTAGTAAGGAAAAAGTGGGATGCCAGGAAGAAATTGGGAAGAGGAAAAGAAGAAAAGAGAAAAATAATATCATAGAAAATAAAAGAAAATGAAACTGTAGTGCTACTGTTTCATTGTGGACCCTTACTAACGGTCTAGCAGTAAATATATACCTGAGCACATTATTTTACATAACTTGTTTATTCCATGACAGAATGATTGAGGGGATGGTTCTAAACATCATGAATCAAGGTCAGCTCATTATGAAATGCATTTACCTCTGTTGTTCCATATCTATGGTGCATCAGATTTATTAGGTACCCATGAATATAAAGGATTGTCTCTCATTCTGGAACATCACTGTCATGTACAACTTGTGCATTTATTATTTCTGATGCAACAGCTCTTGACTGCCCCTTAGTTGTCAACATTCTATCTGATGATTCTAGTTATGTGACATGGATGAGCCTATTGTGTTAGAATTGCAAATATGTTGGTAAATATGCTTCTAACAGAATGAGTCACTTCTTCATTGATGTGATGAGTTGTTCTGCACACATACAACCCCTTTATAGAAAAAAACTGTTGAGGAGATATAAGAACCCAAACCAGAGCAGCTTTATCTATTTATTTATGAGTATCTATATACCACCAAGTTCCCACAACTCAGGTGATTTACAGTAATATGATTAAAACATAACATAGCTAAACAATGTGCCATATCAAAATGTCAAAAAAATATCAAAAAAAATCAAAAAAATGCACCATATCAAAATAGTCACATATCAGTACAGCGATCATGGCAGCCCATTCATAAAAAATACAAAAACCAGTTAACCAAATGTCCATTCATATAACATTGTTTTAATGGAATGTTGAAGACAGGGAGATAGTTCTCCAGTATGGGTGGCTGGAAAGATGGCTTCTTCAAGAGAAGATACACCACTGCCTTATTCAAGGCTGGTGAAACCTCTCCCTCTCTCAAAGAACCATCACCACTTCTCACGTCTAGCTGTTTGTACTTCCCCAGCCACCCAAAGGAGCCAGGAGGGACAAAGATCCACTCCACAGGTGGTGAAGTTCACCCCATAGAGCAGGTTCCCGCCTGCAAACCCCACCCCCTGGTGCGCGCGATTACCCCACCCCCAGTGTGCACAATTGGCTCCCGCCTGCAAACCCCGCCCCCCGGTGCGCACAATTGGCTCCCGCCTGCAAACCCCACCCCCTGTTGCGCGCAATTGGCTCCCACCTGCAAACTTCGCCCCCCTGGTCCGTGGAAAAATTGTCTTCCACAACTGGTCCCTGGTGCCAAAAAGGTTTGGAACTGCTGCTACAGTATAGAGAACCCTATCCATTTCATCAGCTTCTGCAAGACCGAAAGAATTCCAGATAACATTGCATGATGTTACTTAGTCATCACACTAGATTTTACCCATAAAGAATCTTGCAGTCAGTGAGAGTTGAATGAATATCATAAAGAGGACTGCTGGACGAGCGTCTACAGATACAATACAAGCCTGTTTCATTGTTAACACTGCCACATCATAGGTCCTAGTATGGTCATATCCATTCTGTCTTTTGCTACTTGTGAGAGATAGTAGGCTGACTGAGAAAGTAATAGAAGGGAAATTAGACATAAACAATCAGGAGATAGAAGGGATGTCTGTCAGTTGCTTAATTCCTGGGAAGAAGCTTTTCAAATCATTCAGAAGTTTTGCTTCAATGAACTCATGATAAATGAGTGTTGGAAATTCTTCTTACAGTTTCCAAGATTCTGTATTTACCCCAAGACTAGCATTAAACCTATCTGAACTCTTTCTAATTCTTGCTTCTTTAGTCTTGCCCAGCGTTGCGAGTCGGGACATCACTGTTCTCCTAGGCGTTTCTTCACTTCATTTCCCAGAGTTTCTCAGGAACATATTATTGAAATTCTGGAAACAAATAATTCAATAGCTCATGTAATCTGCAACATAAGATGTATGTCTGAGGAAATTAAAGAATGTGTGCTTTGATGGAGTGCTTATGTATCATTATTCACACATTTCCTTGTTTCTTTATGTCAGCTCTTCTGAAACATTGCAGTCAACAGTGTAAAAGATAGCAGAAGCTTCTTGTCTTAACAAGGATCATTTTTCACACAGGGAAGTCTCTATGGAAGCCAAGACTATGTTTATCAGCTAGTTGTAGTTCTCTGGTATACCTGTATAATATGTGTGTGTATATATATTAAAGCCTATTACCAAGGAATCGTGGGAAGGTCGAGGGGATAGTAGGGTGGTAGATTTGAGGTGTTTCATTCCTTGATTATCTCCCCCTATTGATTGCAAACAGATTAAGATGGATCCAGAATTGCATTGGCTGAAAGGGCCTTGAACTCAGCCAGCAAAAACTCCATTGGTAGTACCCTAAGGGCACCTTCACATGTGGTGTTTGGAGCATTCCAGGATGAACTCCATGCCACTCTGATCCCACAATGTTATTCTTGTTCAGCAGCTAACTCTTCAGTTCAGTTGCATGAATGTGAAATTGCTGGATTGCTCATTTTTTAAGCGATGTGATTCTGTAGAGCTTGTTGATGGCCTGTTTCTAAATTAGTGGAAACTCTTCCCTTACCCTGATTCCCTGTTCCTGGACTGCCATCACAATAGCCAGTCTTTCAAATGGAAAGTTGGCTTGACAGTTTTTCACTTTCTCTGTCACCTCTGGATAGCAGGCAGATGCACACATATAAACACAAGACATGGAAGGGGAGTCCAAGTAATTAATTTTGTATCTCTGTAGTGTGGAATAGTGTATCTCCTCCCTCCCGACCTTTAGGAAAGAACTGAAGACCTGGTTCTGCCGCCTGGCATGGGAAGGAGGAAAGGATAGTTCCTCATGGGGGTGGCTAATCCCTTAATCTTATAATGTCCTTCCTTTATTAATTCTATCTTCCATCTGGATTTATAATTATTTATTACATGTACTGTATAATTGATGTTTTATATTTTATATTCTATTTTAATTTATTTTACTGTAAACCGCCCAGAGTTCCCCGTTGGGGGAGATGGGCGGTCATATAAATTAAATAAATAAAATAAATAAATAAATAAATAAATAAATAAAAATAAATAAATAAGGGTGAGAGGTTTTGCTGCTGCTGCTGCTGCAGGTCCCAGCAGTATCTGCAGGGGGAAGGTCAAAAAAGTCAAGATGTCAATCACAACTGTGTGATCGAAGTCATGCCTGTTTTTTATGTCTGCCACATAAGGGGCACAGCTGTGATCATGGCTGCCATCTTAACTTTTTTCACCCTCCCCTTGAAGCACCCCTGGGACCTACAGCAACATCAGGTGGGGCAGTGACTTTTGCTCCTTCTCGATACTCTGGTGTCAGAGCAACAAAATCATTTGCAGATTTTCTTCAGTCTGAGCAGCTGGAGCTCCATGATATCCTAACCCACCTCACATGGTTACCGGGTAGCATTGTAGATCTAAAGGATGCAGTGGCCTCTAGTTGAGTATGAACTGCTAAGATTCCATCAGTTTTCTAAGTATCCACCATAGACAGAATGTTTCAACAATATAAAAATATTAAGGTCTAGGAGGGTGGATTTTTTGTTTTGTTTTAAAGCTTAATTAAGAAAAACGATGACCCAGAATGTTTTATGATGTACCTACTTATCTTAATTGACTACAACAGTGAACCCAAGCATCTAAGCATGAGGAGTGACAACTTATTAAACAGGGCAAATGATCATGATACACTCCATGGTGATCTATCAGATGTAGTTGCCATACAAAAGCAGATTTGATTTAAACAAATTCTTCAGGTATTTTTAACTCATAAACAAAAGAAGACGTGGCAGGTCTTAAATGGACTGAACATAGTTGTTCTACCCTTGCTAATGTTTTGCTGGGCTCTTCATAATAGCAATTAATATAAAGAGTCCTTAAAGCATGTCTGGATGTGGTATTTTACTGCTTTGGTTTATTTAGCAGCAAAATGGAAGTGTAGATTCATGCTTTAGCTTCTTTAAGAAAAATAATGAATGTCCCCTGGAGAATTGACAAACTACATGTTAAATGTAGTTGTGTGTGATTGTTTGTATCCTTTTTTTAAAGTAACAAGTCCTGTTCTGCTGGAGAAAAACAAATCCTCAGCCTGAGCATGTCCTCAAAGGCATTTTGGGCCTTAATTCTAAATACTATACTAGGCACAACATATGCAAGATTTCCGTTTTGTTTTGTTTTAATTAATAGAAGAGCTTTGCAGGAGATGTTTGTAGGGATGATTTGAACTACAGTATGTGGAAAGGGTAATGCTTGTGATTTCCTTTCTAGTTATGATCTTGACAATGCTGTAATTAACTCAGGACAAACCAAACCAACCCACATCATATGAAAAAAATATTAATGTGTTTTCTAACTACATATTTAATTTGTTAAATCTTAAATTTATATATTTCCCTGTGAGCCACTGTTCTGCACCCAGCTCCAGTTGATGGAGCCCACAATAAAAAGTGGATGAAGTCTGATTTTGTAGTTTTCTCTCAGTGGTACCTTTTGTGCAAAACTTTGGAGTAGATGTCCATAGGCTTATTTAGTTGAATAAGCTAAGGCAGAGCTTTCCAAACTGTGTGTCGGGACACGTTAGTGTGTCGGCTGCAGTGTCTGGGTGTGTCGCAGCTGCTGCTGCCTCCTAGCCCTGTCAGGATTCCACACAGGTCCTAGTGCCTGCCTTGTACCTGGCTGCCTCCAAACCTGCTGTGATTCCACGCAGGTCCTAGTGCCTGCCTTGTGCCCTGCTGTAAGAGTGTGTTGTGAAATGATGCAGGTCTAAAAAGTGTGTCACCAACATGAAAAGTTTGGAAAGCTCTGAGCTAAGGGGACCCCAGTTCAATGTATCAAATTTTATTAGATTTTAATTTTACATAGATAAAAGTTTGAAACAGAAAAGAAAATGGAAATACAAATCAAGAAAAAAGAAAATATAAAAAAGGGACCCCAGTTCAATGTAGATGCCTTCCTACATTTTGAAATAAGAGAAGCAATGCACATTACCATCTAAGCATGGGTCTTTGGTAAGATAATTAAATGAAGACCCTAATTTACATCACAGTTTTTTGAACCACTTCGGTGGAATGGTAACAGCGTTCCGTGCTTGTCATGCCGGCCACATGACCGCGGAAGCGTCTTCGGACAGCGCTGGTTCTTCGGCTAAGAAACGGAGATGAGCACCGCCCCCTAGAGTTGGATACACTGTGCAGGGGAAACCTTTACCTTTTTTTGAACAGGAGATCCCATGTTCCTCCCATAAGGAGGAAGACACTTCTTTAGTACTGATACAGCTAAGGATGATTTATATCTGGCTCACTCCTAGGCTGGGGATGTGTAATGGTATATGGGAATGACCTTGGGAGATGGTGGGGGGGAAGAGATGCTGCCTAGGGAATGATCAGATAAGAGAGGACATAGCCTACAGCTGCATAATGGGAAGAGAAAGGAACTCAGAAAGGAACCTCCCTAACTTCTCAGGCTGTAAAAGAGACGGTGGGAGATTTGTACTATCAGACTTGCAAAATTCTGTTAATGTAGCCTTACCTGGGCAGGCTGACATCAATCTTTTATTATATTATAGAGATGGTAGATGTGAAGTACTTTCAACTTTGAACTTTGAGGATCCTATATAGAAGTTGAGTAGGCAGAAAACCCATTTTAAGTTAGATGTCATAAATATATCCACTCTTATTTCTGCTCAACATTTCATTTTACATTACTAAATTGCTCAGAAGTTCGGCATTCCACACACACCTGTAGATCTGGTTTCAAGTAAAATAGTCAATATTATGCCAATGACAGATAATACTAAGCAGTCAGTACAAGCATAGTATCTGTGCTGTCATACTTGAAAAACTTTGGCAGTTATTAAATAAACAGTGTTGAAATGTTACTCCAAGCTTTGTTGTTAAAAAATCTAATCTGTTCTTTAATCATCTTTATGCACAAAATATATGGTGTATGAATCAATAGGCATCAATTCTTACTTGAAATGGTTCTTATTTTCACCATAAAAAACAAACAGATAGACTTGTAGACTTATCTACAAGTCTACAAGTCTATCTACAAGATAGACTTATCTTTGTAAGGAGGAATCTGATGCCCTTTCACTGATGTTCTAACATTTAAAATTAGTTTTGTTTGGTTTTGTTTTGATGGAAGAGCAGTACAATGTGTGAGCTCTTATTTGCTCCCAAATATAGTAATGGTTAGAGACAGGTTTACTCACAACTAGACCATACCTTGGGATCAGGGAGATCATAATAAGGACTGTCCCATTCTTCATAAACCCAGAAGATTTATTCTAGAAAATAGGATCCATGGTGCAGCAAAAACATGTTTTATTTATGTGGTCTTGGTAGGTATATGTATAATACTTCAAATTATTATTCCTATGCCAAATCTCCTTCTTGATTCTTGTCAGACTTTGACTTCATTCTGGCCATATGCAGTACTCTAAAAAAATTTGTGGCAAAAGGAAAGGCCTTTATTTACTACATTGACAACGTTTCCTGGATAAAAAAAGAAAAAGGTACTGAATCCTTTGTAGGATTGTTTTTTTTAAACTGTGCCTCATATCTCCTTAGCAACAAAGTGTGTTTTGGAAGGAACCCAGTATCAACAAATCTGCCTCAGAATCTGTTTTATAGAGTTGATCCTATAAGTATTCCCTTCTGGCTCTGTATTACTGAAGGTCAGTTTTATTCATTCTAACTGCGACCATGAGTTAACATAATCACCCAGAAAAAGATACTCCTATAATAGGTTTGTTGATAACATGTAATCTAGAAATCCAGTATCTGTTAACACTCAAGTTCTTTTTTTTGGCTACCCTCTTAATTTCTTCCACTTATAAATTGCTCCTCTCAACCTTGCTACAAAGTTCTTAACATACATGTCATGCAATTGAATAGCTGCTAATATAAGTTGCTATAATATTCTTTGGGAGCGTTTTGGGAAATTCTGGTGAAGAAAGAACACAGGTATTTGAATAAATTGGAATTCATCTTGCAGTCTTTCACATATGTGAGTCAGCTTTCGGGTTACAGTAAAGTTGTTGGAGGAAAAACACCAGCGATGTAGATTGTTATAAATTTGGCAGAGAAATGATGGCTTGATCCCATATAGCTAGAAGGAAGAGGGACATAATAAGAAGAGTTGGACAGATTGCATAACCAATCAAGAAAGCTGTCCTCTAAATGAATTTTCTATCTCAGTAGATGTTCGTTTCTCAGGTTGCCCTCCCCCTTACTACCCCCTCTCCCCAGGTTGAAGGTAGTAAAGTACATTATGTTATCTTGTGTAGATGTTTTTATCCCCAAACTACTGGTTCTGAATGTGTTACATTTCTAATATTCTAATACATTCTTTGATTCAACTCTGAGATCTAGTTATGTGGAGAAATCATACCAGTCAATATAGTAAATAGTTAATATTACCAATACAGTGGCATGCTTGAGACTGAAGACGTACAGAACAATATAATTGAAGGACAATGATAATCAAATACACAGTGCATTAATTTGCTCGGAGTATGCTGGGCATGTATATTTTAAAAAAAAACTAAGTTGAGCAAATAATTTCCTTCACAGGAAGGAAGAGGAAAAAGAATCTTAAGAATAGAAGGATCATCAAGGTTTCTAGGATAAGCTAGTAGTTTCTGCAGCTAGAACAATTTCTCATTGGTATGGGGTGAAATGGAATTATGAACAAAAGTCTATGCCATTTTTAAAAACATTTAGGGTAGTACAAGGCTCCATGTTATTCAAATATAGCATGAATAGATGGCAAGAAGATCTTTATGTTCTGAGAGAGAAAAAGAATGCACATCTAATTGTTATTTTTCTGTGGGAGTAGTAAAGATGGCATTACAAGATTATATGCCTACTCTATAGCGGAAAGAATTGTAGAGTCTCTGCTAAAATTGGAAGTGGTCTTTGCAATAAGGTAAATGTAAAGTCTTTTTTGAGGCCAGGTTGCCTTGACCTACATTCTGAGAAGAGAATGGGGCCAGAAAACTGCTGGACCCACCCACCCCTATTCAGATGGATTGACATGGTTCAAAGGAGGAACAGAACATTCTAGAATTCTCCAGAATGTTCCTTCCCAGAATGTTTGGCTTTGCAGATTTCTACTTGGTGATGTCATGGACCCACTCAGATAATTTTCTTGGCAATAGTATCATGTTTGTCATCATCCCCTTCCATGATTTAAAAAAAAATCTCAATCTAGCACACAGCTCTGATGTTCCCTAAAGATTTTCCAAGAAGGATTAACCAGACCAGACTCTCATTAGCTTCCAAATCTGCCAAGACAAACTGTAGGATTCTAAATGCTGCAGCATTTTATTTTGGTATATCACATGTATTTTGTTATGTTATATTTGTTGGAGTTTATCTGTCTGCATCCTCCTAGACTGACTGTTGTAACAAAATATTTTATAGAACATAAGGAGCAAGAAAGAGGGGGGGGAAATCCTAACACAGATTTGGTAAGATTGGGTAGAAGAGCATAATTAGCTAGGTCCTTTAGTACAGAGGCCAGCATCCAGTGGTGGATCCTGGATCTGGGATTCTCTGCCCTAGCAAGTTCCATGTGCCTTGGAACATGAAGCATAAAGAAACCTTATAAACATTGGAAACATGGCAAAAAGAGGCATATGTTACTTAGAGCTAGAAAAGTAGAATGCTGAATTGCATGTGGAGTCCTTGGTGCTCTCTGAGCCTTGTTGTTTTCTTGCAGACGTTTCATTGCCAGGCTAGGCAACATCTTCAGTGCGAAAAGGGAGTGGAACTTGCTCTCTGTTTATATACCCAGGCTTGTCCTGCCTGTGTTGGTGGGGGTGTTGTACTCTCCTTGGTATTACTTTGATTAGGTTGTTGTTTGTTGCTTGGTTGATTGACAGAGTTAATAGTTCCTTGATTAGGGTCTATTGTGTTGTTTGATTGCTCCTCTGCTGCTAATCTTGCTGTTAATCTTTGTCTATCTTGTTGTTGATTGCTGGCAAAGAGGTGTTCTGGTCTTCTGGCTTTTCTATTGTCTCTTATGAATGGTATGTAAATGTTGTTTACCTCTATGTGTCTATTGATGGCTGCTTTGTCTGAGTGCCAAGCTTCCAGGAATTCTCTAGCATTTTTGGATTTGGCTTGGTTTAAGATGCTCACAGTTTCCCAGTTGAAAGTATGGTTAAGTCTGTCCATGTGTTGTGAGATTAAGAAGTTTTCATCATGTCTTCTGACTGCTAGTTGGTGTTCATGGATGCGATCTGCTAGTCTTCTGCCAGTCTGTCCTACATAGTGGCTGTTACAGTCCTTACACTGTATGTTGTAGATAACTCCTGTTTTTTCTTCTTGGGCTACTGGGTCTTTTGGTTTACTTATGATGTTCTGAAGGGTTTTGGTTGGTTTGTGTGCTATGGTGATGCCATGTGGTTGTAACAATCTATTAGTAGTTTCTGAGATGTTTCTGATGTATGGCAGTGTAATCCTTTTCATAGCTTCTGTTGGTTTTGTTGTGGTGGGTTGAGTGGTCAGGCACTTTTTGATAAAGTTACGTGGATATCCATTTTGCTGAAAGATGCTATATAAGTGGTCTGTTTCCTTTTTCTGGTGTTCTGGGTTGCTGCAGTGCGTTTGTGCTCGTCTGAATAGTGTTCTTACACAGCTCCTATTGTGGGAGGTAGGGTTATTGCTTTGGTAGTGGAGTACTTGGTTAGTGTGGGTAGATTTCCGGTAGACTTGTGTTTCTAGAATGCCATCATTTTCTCTACTGATGAGGATGTCCAAGAAGGGTAGTGTGTTGTTGTTTTCTTCTTCCCTTGTGAATTTTATTCCTTTGAAGATGTTTTTTTGGAAACTGCTTGCTGTTAGAAATTAGGTAAAAGGGCAAGGAGATTATATACTGCTCGCTAAGGATTGTTTAACATACCAGGAGACATGCAGACTGCCCCTGGAGGTCTCTAGGATGCTTACTGCTAGCAATGCAGATTCAGGAACCTTGCCCTTACTAGGAGAGGGTTCACAATGCTTTCTTATTGAACCTGGGAAACCCTATATAAGCACCAAACTTGCGATGTGTGTGTGTGGGTTTCCTCCCAGACTCACATCACTGCCATGATGTCTGTAGAAACCCCACCCAGCTTTACTTGGCCAAATAAATGCTGTTATTTTAAATCTCCAAGCCTCGACTCAAGACTGTTATTGGTAACTTCAGGAACTTGGGTAAAACAGTGTAAGCCAGGGGCCTTACATTCTGGCACCCGAACGTGTCGCAAGAAGGCTTTGTTCCTTTGGGTCAACCGCCCACAGTGTATTTTGTATTGTTTTTTAAAAAAAAAATTTAAATTTTTAAATTTTAATTATTGTAACCCGCCCAGAGTCCCTTGCATGGGAGATGGGCGGGGAATAAATTAAATAAATAAATAAATAAATAAACTCCCTTTGTGAGTTATGGCCTTCACAACGGCAGACAGAAGAAACCGACACAGATCTCCTTCAATGTTGAGAGCGCTCCTGATTATTTTACCGGCAACCTTGATTGGATCTGAAATGTCGGTAGACTCTGTTCTGGCTGAACCTTGAATGTCCAGTGTTAGAGGCTTCGAGTACTTGTGATATTTTTGTGTGGCACCTTAGGAGGGGAGTGTTGCCTTGTGTGTGTTGGAATGTGAGTGTTTGGTTGTGTGGAAGAGTGTGTGTGTGTTGGAATATTTGAGGTTTAGTGGTTCCTAAATATGGGAGGGTAGTGAAAACTAACCCCGAGTCAAAGGAAAGACCCGAGATGTTTAGAGCATATTATGGGTTATGTTTCATGCTAGGCTTTTGTGCAGATGCTAGAGAAATGACTGATTAGAAGCTTTTATAGCAAGATAATAATATTGTAATGACTTTAGTGGCTATGTTATGTTGGAAACTCTATGTGGATTGATGATGTTAGAAAGAATATGGGTACCTACTGTTGTTTATGATACCAACAGTTAGTGAATTGATGTAACAAGATATGTTTTTGTGCAGTTACTGAGGACCTAAAGACCCAAGTGCTAAAGAGAAAAGGACAACAGAATATAACATACAATGTAACTTAATAAGCTTAAAGATTATATGTGCCCAGTCCCCATGATGGGCCTGAGATAGGCTGTGTTAGAAATGAAACTGCAAATGCTTTCACCGTAGTTATATTCCTCCCATTCAGTTGCTCAACCATCCCCAGCACCCAAGGTGATGGTTTTAAGATATATTCCTGAAAAATAGTCGAGTGAAAATCATTTCGCTCTCCCTAAAGTAAAGGGAGGGAGATGAAGGGTTTTAGCATACCCTGAGCTATGTTTTGCTTCTGTAACACGCTTAAATGCATTTTTAGACTGCAAGCTATTTGGACTGGTTCAGTAATATTTTCACTGATTGGAAATGCATTGTTTTTCTGGTTTTACTTACTCTGGGGAGCCTTCTTTTCTTTTTGTTTCATACCCCTTGTCAAATGGTTTGTCTTCCAAATGTCTTCCGTTGATGGGATTACTGTTATTGCCTCACCTTGCCTGTTAACACTGAAACCCAGCCTTCCAAAGTGATGGTACTCAGGTGTGTTCCTTATGAGTGCACCCCTTTGGTGGGATGGCCTCTGTTATTGGTTATTATATACTGTTAGATACTGTTATTGGTAACTTCAGGAACTTGGGTAAAACAGTGTAAGGCAGGGGCCTTACAAGAAGACATGATGAAAACTCCTTAATCTCACAACACATGGACAGACTTAATGTCAGGGGAAGCAGAGAGGAGGACGGAGCACTGGATAAGAAGCGGGCACGCAGCTCAGAGAGCCTAGCCTATTTCCCCAAACGTCAGAAGAAAGCTCCGCCCTAGGTTGAGCTGATATACTTGGGAATCTTCAGGCACTGTTAGTTTAGCAGGATTTCTGCTTGTAGGTATGCAATAAACACTAGAGACTAGATTCCAGGCCTCGGTGTGTTATTTCTGCATCTACACACGACACTTAACCATACTTTCAACTGGGAAACTGTGAGCATCTTAAACCAAGTAAAGGGGCGTGGTAGCTCAGCGGCTTAAACCGCTGAGCTGGAAGACTGCCTGTAAAGATCTGATGGTCGGCAGTTCTAATCCCCGCATGGCGAGGTGAGCTCTCGTCATTCACCCCAGCTTCTGCCAACCCAGCAATTCGAAAGCTAAGGCGAGTACATAAATGGGTACCACGTTAAAGTGGGAGAATTTCCCGGCGTCCTGTGATCGGGGGTCGCCCTCGGAGTGAAGAAGATCCCGGGAATCCCGTTAAATGGCGGCGGAGGACGACGGAGCCCGATCGGCGAACATCCAGGATGTCAGCAGCCGACTCGGAAGCGAGGCATGCTGGGACATGTAGTCCAATGCCTATGGAGGAAGAGTCGGTTCCCCTACGTTCTTCCTGTGCGCGTGGTTAAAATGATATGTATGTGAATTGTTAAATATATATTGAAATGTTGTAAGCCGCCTAGAGTCCTCCAATAGGGAGGGGATAGGCGGGGTATAAATATGATAGATAAATAAATAAATAAATAAATAAATAAGCAAGCCAAATCCAAAAATGCTAGAGAATTCCTGGAAGCTTGGCACTCAGACAAAGCAGCCATCAATAGACACATAGAGGTAAACAACATTTACATACCATTCATAAGAGACAATAGAAAAGCCAGAAGACCAGAACACCTCTTTGCCAGCAATCAACAAGATAGGCAAAGATTGCCAGCGTCCTAGCACAGAACACATTCTCGAGTCCTCCACAAAACGAAGAAAAAATATTTATCACATGAAATAAATTAGCAAATGAACCCAATAAAATATCTGCAGTGAGTGTTCGGATATGTAATGTACTATTATTAAAAACAGGAAGAGAAAAATAAGGTAAATATTGAAGATGAATGGGGGAATCCTGCAAATGTGGAAAAGATGGAAGGGAAGTTATCCTGAAGACTTTGTTTATATTCTGCTATATTTGGAGTAGTAGAACTATAATTCTGGAGTGAATGATAGAAGCTTGTGGGAGGAACAAAGCCTAACATGAAAAGCAATGTAAGGCATTTGTCCAACATAATTGAAGGATGTCTCAGGATGGTTAGCATTTCTTTAATCAATTATATTTCAGTGACAACATCTGGAAGTAGTTTGCTGGTCAGGGTGTATCTTTGACAGGGCAAGAGATGAAGTACAGTTTTCACCTGCTTCCTTGCAAAGATAGATGAAGTACGAATGAGCTGGTGCAGAGAATAAGCATATTTTCTCTGTGTTTACAGGTTTTAAATATTTTCCCTGAAACACCCTGTATAGTGTTAATTACAACATAGTCCTGAGATTGGAACTGCCATTCAGATTTTTCCATTGTAATCTTGTAGGTCATAAGAAGCTTTATCTTCTGACATTAACAAATACAGTGGCTGGCTTCACACAAGCTGCCGAATATTAAACCCAGATTAACAAAATACAAATGCTCTGTTCCTATAAGCTGCTGTGCTCAAATAAGCAAGCCATATTGTGGTTTAAACATAATGGCCAGTTCACACAATATGCTAAACCACAACTTTTAGCCTTGTCAAGCAAAATGTGTGACGCAGGCAAGCGATTACCTTCCTAATCTGAAAAGGATGCTTTGATATCTAGCAACATTTATCAGTGAGTTTTTACTGGCCTCCCCAAGAGATGAAAAATGCACTGCAAGATTTACTGCAGGAATGGATCATTTTATGATGGCTGTGGCCTCCATGACATTTTGGGGGGAAGATAAGGGCTGCAGAGGTGGAACAGTGATGCACATCAGGATGGCAGTGTCATGCATTTGATTGATTGATTGATTGATTGATTGATTGATTATGTGTCATCAAGTCATTTTCGATTCCTATCAACCACATAGATAGATTTTCTCCAGGACGATCTGTCCCTAACCTGGTCCTTCAGGTCTTCCAATGATGCATCCATCGCCACTGTAACTGAGTCCATCCACCTTGCTGCTGGTCGTCCTCTTTCTTCCCGCCTTTCCCAGCATTAGAGCCTTCTCCAGAGAGCTGGGTCTTCACATAATGTGTCCGAAGAAGCATAATTTGAGCCTGGTCCATGCATTTGACAGAGCCAATATTTTCTCTATGGCTTCCCCCCCCCCCTTGGCATTGGCAGGGATGGTTCTTTGCTTTAACTAGATGAAACCTATTTTGGATCCTACCCTGCAATTTTTGTATAGCTCACATCTCAAAATAGTGAGGTAGCATCCTCTACATTTGTGGCCAGAGGAAGCTCCAGAGAAAGACACACAGACACACACACACACAAAAGAAAAAGGGTTTGGGGAACTGCTTGTGGTCTTGGGACCTCAATTTACCTACCCCTAGCTTCCTGAAATAATTGTGATTCCCTAAACAGATAAGTTAAACATCTGGATTTCAATTTAGGCTTTGATCTGCGATACCCAGACTTTTATACTGCAGTTGACTAACATACACCTTTATGCAACTCTCCCTAACCTTTCTGTAAACTGGGGGTAGATGGTTACTAATAGCCAATCACAAAATCCAAATAATTTGAAAATTCTGTTACAAACTGAAAAACTCTCAGACAGTAATACAAATTGTGAGCTAAATGTTCAGTTTTTATTTAGGGCCATGTCCTTGGATCTACATCTGATCCAAGCGAAACTTTGCTATATTTTGAGGCTGATATCAGATGGTTTGGGTTATGGACAACAGCATGATCAGCAAGCAGCCAGCTGTTCTCTTGTAAGCAGCTGTCGTACTTCTCCCTAAGGAGTTAGAGCCTAAAGAATTAAAAGCATATTGAAGTGTAGGAAGGAAATAATTAAATAAATGTTGTTGTTGTTTTTTTGGGGGGGGTTGATTAGGAGGTTTATATATTTTCTTTTCTTTTAATATAAGGGGAGGGAACAATTCTATTTAGTGATTTTTATAAGTGTTAATGGAATGATTTATAGAAATAATGTGAGTTTGGTTTGATACAGAGTAAGGGATTGATTATGGAAATTGCTGTATATTCTTGCTGTTAAAAGTCGGAAGTCACTTCTTTATGTAATCTTTAAAAAATCTTTCTTTTTTTGTTTTCACACCTTTTTAGGTTTTTTTGTAGTTTTTTGCTTTTTTGTAGTTTTTATCTTTGCTTTAAATCTAATACAATTCTTTTGAAAAGAAAAAGCATATCTAAGTGGCACCTTCTTCAGTGACTACAGCAGAGATATTTGAAAACATCTGCTTTGCTGCTATCATAGATAAAGACCGTGGTTTGGTTCTTAATGTTATACGTTTCTGCCATGGCTTCTTTGTTTTTTCTGAAATAAGATGACCAGGTATCCTAAAATTGCCATGGCAGTGCTGATTTCGAGGGAATGTTCCTGTCCCCACACACCCAAAGAGGAAGCTGCCCTGTTTCCAGGATCCTGTCCTGGCTGGCTGGCAGTCAGCAGAAGCAACCGATCATTGTCCCATGTGAATATTGGAATACGGCAATCATATTGTAGCTTCAAAAATTCAAATGACTGCTGAAGGCAGCAAAGCGATACAAAATCTCTAACAGGTTACAGCCACCTAATGGCCATCCAGATTTTTATAGCCTTAACTTGAGCACTAAGGTAGACTCAGCAACAGCTCTGCAGCAAGCAAAAGTCATAGATAGGGCATTATGTAATCAAACAGTCTCGCTAGGACTGGCTTTGCTTTCATTCAAGTTTAGGGCTATCTCCTGGTAACGGGGAGATTTTTTCCATTTCCTGACTGATAAAGGAGTTTATTGCATCTTAAGGAAAGGTAAAGGTTCCCCCCGCACATTTGTGCAGTCGTGTCCGACTCTAGGGGTCGGTGCTCATCTCCGTTTGTTAGCCGAAGAGCCAGCGTTGTCCGAAGATGCTTCCGCAGTCATGTGGCCGCATGACACGCGCGGAACGCTGTTACCTACCCACCGAAGTGGTGCCTATTCATCTACTTGCATTTGCATGCTTTCGAATTGCTAGGTTGGCAAGAGCTGGAGCTAGTGCGGGAGCTCACTCCGCACACAGGGCTAGGGATTCGAACCTCCGAACTTGCGATCGACAAGCCTGGCGTCTTACCTGCTGAGCCACCACGCCCCCATCTTTTGCATCTTAGTCACCCATTAACCTGATTTCACCTGGAAATCATTTTGCACCCAATGCGAAAGCACGTTGTGGAAGAAGCAGCATTAGGGAATAGGAGCCATGCTCTCTGTCTCTGTATGAGTGTCTGTGACTGTGACTGTGACTGTGATAGAGAGAGATAATGTGGTAGGATGATGATGACAACAATGATGATGATCCTAAATCTTCATCTGCATGATGAAGGCCTCTTCACTGAAGGCTGTGAACCATAATCTACCACACTAGTCCAGTGTGAGTTGGTAGATAGATGTTTTTTGACTTGCCAGTCTAGAGCTGAGAGAGAGTGACTGGCCCAAGTCAGCCAGTAGGCTTCAGTATCTATGGGAAGACTTGAGCCTGGGCCTCCCCACTCCTCGTCCAACCCCTTCACCACAATGTTGCACTAGCCCTATGGTGTGCGAGTATATGTATGTGTGTTCATATCAACTTCTCACACTGTAATTTTTATTAGGTTTAAAGGTTATCAAGATACTCCGATTAGCCTTCAAAAACAAATTAAGGAGATCTAATTCAAACCTAAAATTTATCTTAGCAACATGACTCTGCACCTGCCAGAAAATGCTAGGAAGGGGAAAAAACCATGAATTTCAAGGATCAAACAACTGGTTAAATATGTATTTTCCAAACTATTAAACTGCACCATTACTGTAATCCAAGGGCACTATAGTATTCCAGATGTTGATAAACTGAAACTGAAGTTTTTCTAAAATGTGTGATCAGAAGTGAAGAATGCTGGGAGCTGAACATAGCAGTGATATGCCTACCTTTCTTTTGAATAACTCTAATCATGAAGTTTTCTTTTGCACTTTTTCACAACACTTCTCAATAACTCCTATCAGCAACTCCCTTCTCTCCAAAAAATGTAACCTCTTTTTTTTGTCAGTAGATGCAATGACAAACTTAGAACTCTAAATAATTCAACAATATACAGTTCTACTTGGAATGGAAGTATGGAAATAGAAAGTAAAGAATTCCAGGAAATAGTTTATCAATGTGCTCCTAAATTTTTCTCCCTCCTTCTTTCTTCCTCATAGTAGATTTCCAGAATATTATTTCATGAATTTTGATCCTGATATGTATATGATGCTTTTGCTTGACTGTGCAAATTTAAATTTGAAAAGTAACCAAATTAAAATAACTGTATATTGACTTATATGTAACTGTCTCCATGATTATAGGAGTTGAAGTCAAATACATATGGAAGGCATTGGGTTGGGAAATACTGCCATGTTCCAGATAGCTAAAATACTGCAGAATACATGGTTATGTATAAATTATTTGGCTTGTGCTTGGAAGGAACATTAGGAAACTACCCCAGATGATGTGACCATCCTGTGAAGAAGACAATTGTTTTAAGTTGGAAGTATGGTCCCTTCTTTCTCCTCATGACATAATGCTCCTGTCATTTTCCAAAGTTAACCACCATGTTCCATGTTTTCTTTCTCTTTTCTCTGCAGGAACGAGTGGAATATCTCTTTCTCATAATTTTTACAGTGGAAGCATTTTTAAAAGTAATAGCATATGGACTTCTCTTTCATCCTAACGCTTACCTCCGCAATGGCTGGAATTTACTAGATTTTATAATTGTGGTAGTAGGGTAAGTATCTATGTCTCTTTCAAATCTTCCTCCTGTCCTTCAAAGCCATTTCCCATGCCTTCTACGTCAATAACCATTAAGGGAAGAAATCTCCCCAAAATTTGGATCTGTTTCCAGCCTCCCCACTCAATGACTAATTCCAGGATGAAAGTTAACCTCCCTTCTCTGAACCCAGGCACTCTAATTCAAATTTGTTTCCTAGTTAGGGTAAAGGTAAAGGTTTTCCCCCACACAGTCGTGTCTGACTCTAGGGGGCGGTGCTCATCTCCGTTTCTTAGCCGAAGAGCCAGCGCTGTCCGAAGACACTTCCGCGGTCATGTGGCCGGCATGACACGTGCGGAACTGTTACCATCCCACAGAAGTGGTACCTATTTATCTACTTGCATTTGCATGCTTTTGAATTGCTAGGTTGGCAAGATTCCTAGTTAAACACCTCCCAATTAAGACAAAGTATAAGATAGTAGATTTCCAATATCACTAGAGACTCTTGACACCTAGCAGTAATATAGAATGGAGCTTTGTGAATCTATTGATATCAGAGTAGAAAGTAATAGCTCCTAATCTATATATTGGAAGATTTAATTTGGTTGAATTTGCATATTGTCTATTCAATATAGGAACATCAGGCTTGGGTCTCTTCTGCAGATATTTCATGTAAGAAAGAAGGTCCAAAGCCCCCTTGAGGAATTTTACTAGTCTTATTGAAGATGGCATTTTTGACAACTTCTTCACCATAAATTTCAGTTCTCACTATGAGAAGGAACCCACAAATTGACTTATAATTTCATATTAAATGAGTAAAATAAAATTTTGGTGGCAGTTCTATATATGTGAATTTACTTCATTAAAATGAAAAGTGCAACCAAGTTTTGATTTTCAGAGCAAACCAGACATCATCACAAAATCAATTTCTGAGACACATCTCAGAGAAAAGTTACTTCAACTTACTGTATACATTTTAAGATTACAGTTATGAAAATCAAAGTGATTGATTGATTGATCTACCAGCAAGTTGCTGTCAACTCTTAGTGACCATATAGATATACCTTCTCCAGAAGAAAGGGTATTAGTAGTCTATTCAAAAATCTTGGCTTAATGACATACATTTTTCCATCATCAGGAAAATATAGAAATATAAGTACTCTTGATTTTTCTGGGAGCTGATGAATCTCTGAATCCTTTATTTCATGGCCATGATTTTCAGGGACTGTAGAATCCCAGATACACATGGCTTTCTCTTGTCTGTGTAAATCCAAATTCTTCTTCTCTCTGTGCATTCCTGGATTGCATGTCACTGGCTTTCTAGCTATAACATTGAAAACTGTTACTTTTTCTTCTTTTCCCATACATTCCTTACAGTATAGAGAGGCTGCAGGTTTGCAGCCAAAAGTATGTGCATTGATTAATATATTTGTAAGATTAGGTAGATTCTGTTAAATTTGGCACTGATTCTTCGATATCTCTAGACCTTTTTAGAAACTGCAAAACATGTTTGGAAATCGTATTATTGCCATTAACTAATATGTTGCTAGAGAGCCAGTTTGGTGTAGTGGTTAAGGCACCAGGCTAGAAACCGGGAGACTGTGAGTTCTAGCCTCACCTTAGGCACAAAGCCAGCTGGGTGACCTTGGGCCAGTCACTCTCTCTCAGCCCTAGGAAAAAGGCAATGGCAAACCACTTCCAAAAAACCTTGCCAAGAAAACTGCAGGGACTTGTCCAGTCAGTCTCCGATAATTGGACACGATTGAATAGATTTAAAAAAATGTTTCTAACAGGGCATATGTGCATTTTGATTACACCATCATTTTTACATTTTGTAAGCCATATCATGTTTGAAATGGGAAAGAGGTAAAGAAGAGCATGCTATAGGCATTATAGTTGGTTGCATCCATCAGTTACATATCATAAAGAAATACAAATATTTGTTGTATTTGATCTCCCTTATGCAGGATCTTCTGCAATATATAAAGTAGCTTGATTGCTTCTTTCTCCATATAGTATACTAACCATTTCTTTCTCTCTTTTTTCTCTCATTCCTTTCCCTTACCACAGGCTTTTTAGTGCAATTTTAGAACAAGCAACCAAAGCAGATGGGGTAAATTCACTAGGAGGTAAAGGGGCTGGATTTGATGTTAAAGCACTTCGGGCTTTCCGAGTACTGCGCCCTTTACGGCTGGTATCTGGAGTTCCTAGTAAGTAACCAAGTAGTTTTTTATTGCTTTTAGGAGCAAAAGCTGATACCGTGAAAAGACCCAGAAAGAAACAGTTTAGAGAAATATTCTATTCATACTGTGAAAATTAATTTCAGGGTGGAATACAAAACAGGGCTAAGCAGATGTTGCTCATGGCTGAGGTTATAATTTCCATCAAATAATTAAAAAGAATACGGTTGAATGTCAGGTAAGAGAAACAGACAGATTTTTGTAAGAGTGGAGTTGCTATGTGGATCATGTGAGATTGAGCTATTTCTAAATGATATGAAATAATATATCAGTTTAAAGCAACATGAAATGAATACATAATCATTATAATGAATCTCCCATAAATTAAATCAGGGCAAAAAGTGAGATGCTGGCTTTGAAGTTGATGTTTATTAATAGTCTCACAAATGTCTGGCTTGATGAAGAAATCTTCCCATGCAATGCATGGCTGTCCTTTAATGCATTACACTGTTCTTTCTCAAAAGTCTGGACATTTGATCAATCACTTTTAATACAGTGGGGTGATAGGAGCATTATTTCCTGTCTGGAATTTTATTTTATTTTTATTTGTTCCATCCCCACTAAAATGATTTAAGATTTTTGTAATTATTACTTGGCTGAAAAATTCATTATTTGTTATACTGCATTGCTAACCTGTCACATCTGGTTCTAAGAAAAAGTATGTGATGATGGTACAACATGAGCTGGAACTGCCCATAATATAGTGGGGAAATAATGGTATGGCATATTGGACACACACAATAATTTGTACTTGGTAATGGAAAACCGCTATAGATTGTGCGACATAAGGAATGTAGCATGGCGTAGAGCAGTGTTCCTCAACCGTGGCAACTTTAAGATGGCTGGACTTCAACTCCCAGAATTCTCCAGCCCACATGAGAAACACTGGTGTAGAGAAGGTTATATGGAGTGAAGTCTTGAGTCTTAGATACAAGTAGACAAAATAGTTATTTGTATGTTAGAAGAGAGACTTGGCTCAGTTAAAACCCATGGAGGCAAAGGTAAGAGCAAATCCATCAATTGATAAATAAAGTTTTTACTACCAGAGAATCCTTTTAGGGTAGATGTGGCAACCCATGAGGTTTTCAGCTTAACAAAAATCTTGTAGAGCAGCAGGATGGCATTTATGAGGTTCCTTTCCCCTTAACCATGTAATGTTGGGAATTATTTCAGAAAGAAGCCCCGGCAACTCATGAATATTTACCAGGTGCACCATCCATTATAATGCTGCTGTTCAGCTCTCATTCATTTTGGTGGTTCTTGTATTGAAGGTCTTCCAGTAGATTGTGTATCACCATGACTTTGGGCTGTCTGACATTGACTGTGTTGCTGTCAATGTATACTGACAGCTACTACTGATGTGGCTGTTACATGACCCTATGATAGGATTTCCTTTGGGTTCAGATTGTGCAGAAATGAACGAAGGGTAACATTGCCACAAGGTACCAATAAGGTATGCTGCACACTTGCGTTTGTTCAGCTGGGGCAAATGGGCAGTAGAGAAAGTACTTTTCTGTATTGTGACAGCTGAACTCTGTGATGCTTTCCTAAAAGAGCTTTCGTTATCCTCCTTCTGGTTTGCATTTTGGTGTTTAGGAAAGACTTAGCTTCTTTCAGTCAGTGTTGACTCTGCATAAAGTAAGGTAGAGTTATTGACTGAGATGGAGATCAAGATAGAATCCAAATATTTTTCCAGCATTTCTGAACTCCAGATGCCCTTTTGAGTGGGAGTGCAGCTTTCCACTCAAGATGGCTATGAGAGAGCCATCTTCTTGATTTTACAAGGCATATCTCACCTTAGTTGTTAAAATATCATTATATCTCACTTGTCAAAGCGAAGTGTAAGAATCCAGGCATAAATCACCCACCATTAAGCTACCAATGTAAGTAATGTCCTCCAAAGAGTTGAAATGAGATAAAAGAAGGCAGCTGCTTAAGCAGCCATTAGACCAGAAGTCTAGAAAATTACACACACTCTCTCTTTCTCTCTCTCTCTCTCTCTCTCTCTCTCTCTCTCTCTCTCTATATATATATATATATATATATATATATATATATATATACATACATACACACACACACACACACACACACACACACACACAGACAGAGTATATATACTGTATACATACACATATACAGTTTGGTCTAGTGGTTAAGGCAACGGGCTAGAAACCAGGAGACTCTGAGTTCTAGTCCTACCTTAGGCATGAAAGCCGTCTGGGTGACCTTGGGCCAGTCACTCTCTCTCAGCCCTAGGAAGGAGCCAATGGCAAACCAGGAACCTGTGAGTTCTACTCCCGCCTGAGGCATGAAAGCCGTCTGGGTGACCTTGGGCCAGTCACTCTCTCTCAGCCCAACTCGCCTCACAGGGTTGTTGTTGTGGGGAAAAGAGGAGCAGGAAGGAGTATTTGAGTTATTTATTAAAAAATAAATAAAGTCAGGATAGAAATATATATATATATATATATATATATATATATATATATATATATATATATTTGTGTGTGTGTGTGTGTGAGACAGAGACAGAGACAGAGACAGAGACAGAGACAGAGACAGACAGACAGACAGAGCACCAGTGTGGTGTAGTGGTTAAGGCACCAGGCTAGAAACCGGGAGACCATGAGTTCTAGTCCTGCCTTAGGCACAAAGCCATCTGGGTGACTTTGGGCCAGTCACTCTCTCTCAGCCCTAGGAAGGAGGCAATGGCAAACCACTTCCGAAAAACCTTGCCAAGAAAACTGCAGGGACTTGTCTAGGTGGTCTCCAAGAATCGGACATGATTGAATGGATAAACAAACAAACAAATGCATTACTCTAATAAATCTACTATGCATACACACACACACACACACACACACACACACACTGTATATACATACATACATACATACATACATACATACAGTATATATATGCATTACTCTACTACATTTTACCTTTTGTCACTGCAAGACTTAAATTGGTATTCTTAGAAGTTGATTTAACAATTGGTGGGAGAAATCAACAGATTTTAAGGGAGGGTACAGGAAAATCAGTTTATTTAATAGGTAGATTAAAGGGGAATCTAATATTTTTAAAGGTGGATGGGGAGGGGGAAATAATGGCTATTAAAGGAAGGTTGGAGAAAAATCCATTTGTTTTGAAAGTGGATTGCAGGAGGGAAATATTTTATTTAAACTGAGAGCCATTGTGATGGTTAAGATTAAAGTCGAGGACGGCATTGGGGAGACCCAGGTTCAAGTCAACCCACAGTTGTGGAAAGTCACTGGTGGCTTTGGGCCTGAAACCCACTCTCTCGGCCCAGCCTACCTTTTCAACCTGAAAAAGAGAGTGGTTGTTCAAGATGGTGAAGGAGGCAGATTATCTGGACCCCTTTCAGTCAGGATTTAGGCCTGGCCATGGGACCAAAGCGGCATTGCACTTGTGGATGGCCTCTGGTGGGAGTGGGATGAGGTGGGGCGTCCATCCCAGTTCTTCTTGACCTCTCAGGAGCCTTTGATTCCATCCATCACAGTATCCTTCTGGATTGGCTTCAAGAGATGGGAGAGGGAACACTGTGCTGTGCTGGTCTTCCTTCCTTAGCTGTTGATGTGGGGAGAGAGATCAAGCCCACAGGCCCTACTTTGGGGGTGCTACAGGGTTCCACATCCTGTTTAACATCTACATGAAGCCGCTAGCTGAGCTCATCTGACAGTATACTGAGGATACCCAGATTTATATCTCCATCTATGGCCACCCAAGGGATGCCGTGCATCTTGATGTCTGGATGCTGTGGGGGCTTGGATGAAGAAGAACAGGCTTCAGCTCAACTCTAGCAAGACTGAGTGCCTCTGGTGCTAGGGCCTTCAGGTTCTGGGGATTTTCCATATTTGGTTCCGGATGTCTATGAAGGTTCTCAGTCATCCAGGTGGAATTGTCTGTAGCTTGAATCATGTCAACTGGATTTCTATTTTCTTAGTGGAAACGTTTCGCTCCTTATCCAAGGAGCTTCTTCAGTCTGAGCAAAGTTGGTAAGGGAATCCTAAATATGTTCCTAGGTAGCTGTGTGACCTTACACCTGGGGCTAGGTCATGGTTATATTGAGATGTAATTTTTTAAGTCCTTTTATCATCTAATGGAGGGTCGTTAAAATCACCATGCTGCTGTTGAGCTTCTGAAATGGTCTTAATCTTCCTAGGCACAGAAGACAACACAGGGAGGAAGATGGGGGAGAGTTTGTGCCTGAGGCCCCCACCTCTATTCAAGGAAGGATTTTCCAAGTTGGCATAAATGGATTCCTTGACCCCTCTCTCAAACCACCTATCTTCTCTGTCTAAAATGTGAACATTAATGTCCTCAAATGAGTGTCCTTTTTCTTTTAGATGAAGATAAACTGCTGACTCTGGTCCTGTGGTGTTATTTCTCCTGTGTTGGGCCATCCTCCTGTACATAGGTTGTTTGGTTTCTCCAATGTAGAGTTCAGAGCACTCCTCACTGCACTGGATTGCATAAACTACATTGCTTTTCTTATGTTTTGGAGTTTGATCTTTGGGGTGTACAAGCCTCTGTCTCAGTGTGTTGGTGGGTTTGAAATATACAGGTATGTGGTGTTTGCCAAATATCCGTTTTATCTTTTCAGACACGCCAGGCATGTAGGGAATGACCAGGTTCTTTCGTTTACTCTGAGTCTCAGCCCTATCTGTCGCTGTTTTAGGTCTGGTAGATTTAGATTTGGTGAAGGCCCAATTTGGATATCCACAGGCCTTCAGGGTTGTTCTCAGGTGCTGATTTTCATTCTTTTTGGAATCCATGGAGGTGGGGATGGTTTCTGCTCTGTGTGACAATGTCCTGATGACTCCTTGGTTGGTTCCGGATGGGGCTGCACTACCCCAGAGAAGACCGGTGTGCAGTTTTGGAGTCCTCCTGGACTCATGGCTCCTCTTTAAGGAACAGGTGGCAACTGTGGCTGGGAGGGCTTTCCCACAACTTCATATTGTGCATCAGTTGCACCCATTTCTGGGCTGAGAGATTCTGCTCACAGTCACTAATGCCTTAGTCACATCCCAAATAGACTACTGTAATGCACTTTACATGGGGCTGCCCTTGAAGAGCATCCAGAAGCTGCAGCTGGTTCAAAATGCAGCAGCATGGGCAGTTATGTGCACTCCTCAACCAGCATGTATTACACCTCTGCTCCACAAGTTGCATTGGTTGCCAGTGTCCTTTGGGGTTCAATTCACGGTGCTGGCAGTTACCTATACAGGTGGTCCTCATTTAACTTGTTCAGCGACCGTTCGGACCTATGACACTGCTGAACGAATGGTAGTTATGACCGGTCCTCGTACTTATGGCTGTCACAATGTCCCCGCAGTCACATGATTGCGATTTGTGACCTTCTCTGTGAGCTTCCGACAAGGAAAGTAATGGGGAAGCCGGCAGAAAGTCGCAAGTCACAGTCACATAAGGGCCTCACTTAATGACAGCAACCAATACTGTCAGAACTGCTGTCGCTAAGCGGTGCAGTCATATGGTTTTTCAACTTACAACTGTATCACTTAACGACAAAGTCTCCAGTCCCAATTAGTGTTGTTAAGCAAGGACTACCTGTGAAGCCCTTTGTGGCATGGGGCCAGGTTGTCTGAGGAACAGCCTCTCCCTGACTGTGTCTACCTGTCCCATCAGATCCAGTAGGAGAGACAAGCTACGGGTACCTTCTGTTAAAGAGCGCCATCATGCAGGACTCAGGAAGTATTTTCTGTTGGGGCACCCGCCCTGTGGAACATCATCCTCCCAGAGATCAGATTAGCTCCAACCCTGATAAATTGAAGACTTGGTTCTGTCACTGGGCATGGGGGTCAGGACGCATGGCAGAGCCCATGGGATGGTTGTGTTGATGGTTGTGTTGGGCTGTGTTACCTTGGCTGCTGATTTATATTTATTGTGTTATGGTTGTGAAATTGTGTTTTTAATGGTTGTTAGCCATCCAGAGTCATTATGTTGAGATGGGTGGCCATATAAATTGAAATTTATTTATTTATTTATTTAGAATTAAATTTTAAAGTTAAATTAATTAGTAGGGCTGGTAGGCAAGTCTGGACTTGTTTGTTTTCCAAGACCTGTTACTTTGAAGAGGGAATACAAAAGAAAACATTAAATATGGGTTTCTTTTTCAAAATGACAAAGCCAGTGACGTATAGTGATTAGAAAGTTGAAGGGACTTTGATTGAAACTCGAGGTAAGTCATAAAGTTCTCTGGGTGACAGTCAACTATGCACTCATCCAAACCTAATACTAACGTGATAACATTGGATGAAATTAGCTCTTGGGGAACAAAAGAAATATCATAAATAAGAAAATAAAAATTAGTGTTAGCTTTTATTTATTACATGTAAGTTATTTTATACTTCATATATTAAAGTATTTGTCATATGGAAATACATATGAATGAATATGTGGCCAGACATTACAGCTGTGGATATTCAGCACTTTTCATGAGTCTGTTACACTTACTGTATGACTGATTCCAAATCTCATAGGTTCTTTTTTTCTGAAACGAATTACAACCTTTCCATTCCATGTTTTCTCCATCAGTTTGTTAAAATGGAATCAGAGAGTAAATCTGTTGTAATTTCAAAATGGTTTAATATAAAACAGTTTCTCTACCTCAATTAGTTATTTCCTAAGAACTGTGTATAATATATTTGGGGTTGCATCTGCATCTGGAATGTTCCATGGCTGAGTTTTTGGTGGACCTCTACCCACAAGTATCCACGTTCAACCATAATTTCCTCAGTTCGACTTCAAACACAGTAGAAGTAATACTGTGAGGAAAGTCTTCTATTTTTTTTAAAAGCAGATTGTTTGTCTTCTTTCTTTTCTTTTTACTTTTATTTCTTGTTTGTTTCATTTTCAGTAGTGGGGGGCGGTTATGTAGTCACCAATGTGGTACAAACATCCTCACAACTCTTCTTCGACAAATATTCTGGTTTGTGAATAAATTAGACTTGACAGACAGTCATTCACATTGTGTCTTCTAGCCCTCAGAGAGGGCAATGTTTCCCCACTGTCAAAGTACTCTTTAACCCTCTTTAGTGTCATGGTATCATTCTTCTCTGCAGATGACAACACCTGCTACTTGTCTTCTCACATGCACCGTGTGGCCACTAGGGAGATGCTGCAAAGCTTACTCTTTAGAGATGGCACCCCTTCAGCAGATATGGGATGATGACTTGTCATGCACTGTAGAGGGGACAGGTATTACAACAACCTTGGATGCCATGGGCAGGATTCTGAGTCCTGAGAGTGTCTCCTGCATTTCAACTTCTGTGTAAACACCCCAAAGATGATACTGTGAAACTGCAAGAACATAAAAAGTGGAGCTTGATATTAGAGGTCCATATCCTTTAAGACGAAAATAATAATAGCTGCTTGCCTAAAGCCCCACTACCTTCAGTAATAGCCATGGATCCACTTCCTTCCACTTTAGTGCTTTCATTATTTTTGGATCACTTCTGGTGCCTCCTCAAAATTATACAAGTGACTACTAATCCAGATGATCCTGAGGACCACCCACAGAGATCACCCCTCTTTTTCCCTTACTCAGGATGTTTGTCCCTATGTAGAGGAATTGCTGTCAATGGCTCAAGACTAGGGATAAGGCAGCTACCGGGCTGATTTTGGAAGATTATATTGGCTTTGATTGGCTAAAGGCCACTCAAAAAGTTTTCCAGCCTTTCCTTCCTTCCTTTCTACTTCTATAACCTCAGACTCTCAGGACCAGCAATTCATCCACCCACCCTTTGTTTGGGTAACCAACTTCCCTAGCCAAGCAGAAGTGCATGTCCCTGAATCCTAAGCACTTTTTCTCACGTTCCTGAACGTTCCAGAGAAACCCAGAGAAATTGTAAACCTAGAGAGGGAAGCCACAAGACAGCTGCTTCCATGGAAGCTTTGCAACAGAAGATTATTGCAGAGCAGAGAGAAATCATCCCAAATCTGGATGGGCTACTGGATATATTTCTATACTGCTTAAATATTTGAAAGATCCTTGCTTTCTCTCTTGACTTAATGAAATCACTTTGGCAGAACCAAAGGGTTTTTATCTTCTAGGGAAACTGAGTATTGTCTCAGTGCTTCTCCCAATGAATTATAGGTACATTTTTGCTTCTGTACTTTCTAATGCAACTGCCTGCATCAACAGCTATTAGAGACTCTTCCACATCTTCCACAAAGGCCATTTTCGTTTTTTCCTCACTCTTCGCTCAAAAGACTATAAAGTTTTCAGAACTTGGTTCTGATGGAAGGATATATGTTAACATTATTTATTTTCTTCATTCGATCTGGTAGCCCCTGTTTTTCTTAATAAAGAACATAAACATGAGAGCTGTGCCAAGTGTTCATGTGTGTTTTGGAATGGACTGAATTGTTCTACCATCACCTGTCCAAATGTTCATCTTGCACCTCTTTGCAGCCCCAGTCTTTTGCTGCTCTGATGACAATTTCTCCATGTTAGGGGCTCTTGTTCTTCTGTATCATGTAATGCCAGCAAATCAGGGGTCATGTGAAATTTATTTATTTATTTGTTTATTTATTTATTTATTTATTTATTTATTTGATTTATCACCACCCATCTCCCCCGAGGGGGACTCTGGGCGGTTTACAAACAGAGTATAACTCATTAAAATACAATTATAAATAGATTAAAATACATCTTAATTAACAATTTATAAATATAATAAATATAGTAAAGTCCAAATGGCAGAGTCTTCTTAAGTCCATGGGGAGGGCACTCCATGGCCACCCTAGGGCACTAGCCATCCCCAAGAGCATACTTTCTCCGTCCCGCCCCAAGCATATTGGCACAACCAGGTTTTAAGCTTTTTCCGAAAGTCCAGGAGCGAGGGGGACTGTCTTATCTCCGGGGGAAGGATATTCCATAGGGCAGGGGCTACAGCCAAGAATTTAATGTCAAATGACATGTAGGCAGATAAATTATATAAAGTAACTAATGGTAGATAAAACTAATTCAGAGGAAGACTAGACTTTATTGCATTGTCCTCACTCTGAACAGCTGAGCACAGCATGTTTTTGTATGGTAATTCTAAGATTCATTAGCTTTGATTGCGAGTGTAGAACTGGGCAGGAACTGTTCCAGATAGATTTATACGAAGTATGAGTGTGATTTTGGGGAATTTGGCACTAGATTTCAAATGCAGAAGTATCTTTTTGTCTTGTCATTCCATGGATAATAAGCAAGCAAGAAAAAAAAGTCTAATTAAAATGGAAGTAAAAACGTACATATTAACATTTTCTGTCACAAAGTAGACATAAAACGACATGGAATGTATACGGATAGCAGGAATGGCTGCCACCCTTTACAAATTAGGCAACTGTTTATTGGGGAATAATAACTAGAGTTTGTGCCAGAAGATGATTGAGAGAATAGAACACCTTGTTCACCAGAAGGGCATTTCTAAAATATTGCTTTCTATCTGTATGGATTCCAGATGGCTGGCCGTTCCAGAAGGTTATCAGCCGTTCTGTTTGATCACATTTAGTGGGCATTAACCATGGCGTTGAAGTACAAACTGGCTTCTGAAAGGCAATGATACTGCATCTATCTATCTATCTATCTATCTATCTATCTATCTATCTATCAATAATTCGATTTATATCACCACTCTATCTCCCCCAAGGGGGACTCTTAGAACTCTTAGAAATTAGAACTGATTAAGATTGGAGCATGCCTATACTGGGTTTATTATCCCAAATACTCTGCAGATCTAGTATCTAAACCTCTGCCTTTTGAATCAGATTCTTTGTGAAAGGAAATAATTCCACTTATTTTCTGCATTTTTAATATTTGTAGAAACATTAAACTGGGAACATAGAGGGCTCTTCTGTAGATGGATGTTCTCATTTAGGAGAAAATACCCAATTCTGTATGGAAGAACTCAATGTAGCAACTTAGAGTAAGGTTAAAATAAAGGTGGATTTGTATATGAAAAAGCAGTCAGAAAGATACTCTGGGTTCATATTGTCTAGGTGTAGAGCTGTGTTTCCCAGCCAGGGAATTTCCAAATGTGTAGACTTAACTCCCAGAATTCCTCAGCAAGCATGGCCATTCCTGAAATGCTGAGAGTTGATCTCTGCACATCTGGAAGTTGCCCCAGTGGGAAGCACTGGCCTAGAGTCTGTCCTGACATCTGGAATTACTGATACGAGATTGATTTGAATCTGAGTTCCAGATCTGCACTAAAAGTATGCTGCATTCAGTTCAAACCAAAAATACAGCAGTGCATTCACACTTCATATGTTATATGTTTTAACAAGAATTAAGAAATGTGATTGTTCCCGTAGTACACAATTCAGACATTTATTAGAAGTTATACCAGCAGTTATTTTAAAATGGGTTAATAAGCACTCTGACATCTTCTTGATTTCAATAGACAGTTACAGCAAAGTACTAGGCATATTTACCCAGGCACAGGTCTCAGTATGTTCATTATTGCTGATAAATGTAATTAGGATTGCAGTCTTAAGTTTGTACAGCATGTGAGATTCTAGCCCTCTACACTGAGAGTAATTGATCATCCAAGGAAAAACTTCCAAAGAATTACACTGCGTATCTGTTATTGAGATCAATGGAATTTAAAGGTACTACAGTAACCTTTGGTTGGATTATGCTCTAAGTTAGTTGCTAGGGAAAAGGATTGATTGACTGATGAGCATAGGTGAGACGATATTGTATGAAAAGGGCAGGAAAATAGATAATGGTGAGAAACAAGTGAGCCATATCTCTTTCTTTTCATCTCATTTGTAGCAAACCACATTTTTACTTTGCTTTTTGGATTGCATAATCTTCTTTGGATTCATTATTTGTGGGTATGTTGCAAGGCTTGCTTGCCTATCAAATACTATACTCTATGTTTTGGAAGACAGCCAGCACTTCATTATACAAATTTGTGTGAAAGGAAGCAGTCTACAGCAGCAACTGACGGCATTGCCTTTGATCTTAGACCCATAATTTCAATAGTCTCTTAGAGAGAGATATTTCTGTGTTTTGCTAAAACTTGTCAATAATAAATCTTACAATGTTTTGTCAAAAAATAAATATTGGCATAATATACTGATCCCTCAATGCAATTTTACACTTGCAAGATCACTATCTGAATTTGATATACTTTTATGTGCTATAAATAACTTCACAAGTGACACACTGAAGGGCTTCAGTGGTATGTCGGGGTAGAGCCTTGTTCCTGATGGATAGAAGGGGAAGAAGCCATTCTGGTAATAGATGTCTGGAAGCTATATCACCTTTAAAGAACCATTAAGTATCTGATACTTCATAATAATATGAAGTATCACTCAGAGCACACAAAAGAATCATACGAGCCTTGCCAATTGGCCACCATTATGCTGTCATAATTAATTCTTGATGTTGTATCAAAAGGAGAAAACTTTCAGAAGTAAAGTGAAGCCAGAAGCAATTCTACTAGAGTTTGGACTTGTAGACTCTCCAATGTACAGTCTCTGAGATCAGCAGCCGGAGCTACAGCAATGAGAAGTTACGCTGGGATGTAGAGCATGAAGTACAGGAGGTATCTCTATTGCTGTGTTGTAGAAAAGTCAGGGGACCAGTCTCCAGGTTAGGCCTACCCAATTCAGAAGTTACTATTGGAAGTACAGTATAACCCTTCAGCACCTCATATATAGCTCCCATTGTCCCCCCAAGCCTGCTTGCCTCCTGACTCTGCACCTTATAGGATGTAGCTATGGGTCATTTTTTTCATTTGTGGTGATCATGTGATAAAGCTATACCCTTTTGGCAAAAAAGTTTTGGAGACATAAGTATTATCACTAAACAAAAAATTAACTGCTCTCCTGAGTTAGGCTTATTGCATTTATTTACAGGACCAAACCATAAGCTTAAAAATAAAGAACTTATTATCTATTTAATTTTAGCAGCCAAAACAATAATTACGCAACATAGGATGTAGCTAGCTATGAGCTATGCTTGTCCTACCCACGACTCTGTGTATTTACAAGAAGTTGTTACAAGTAGCTGCTTCAGTAGTCCTTGTCCTGGCTGGATTCCCACTCCCCCCAAAACAGATTGCTTCCTTCAGCAATTATGCATCATGCAGAGTTATGGGCCCTGAATAGCGAATGAAAAGTTCCAAGAAAGAGAATCAGGCCTCTGTTGGTGGATACTAGAACTGGAGATTTCCCAGTAATTCAAAGGCATGGATCTCTGATAAGTAATTTTACTACAGGATGAAGAAATCTGCTAAGAGAGAATTCCAGCAACTATCAAGTCTAAAACGCAAAATTTTATTTATAATAGAATTTTGATTCAATTATTCTGTCTTTTATATGCATGATGCAATGGGCTCGAGACCTCACACTTTGGAGTGGGAGGAACAGTTTTTATGTGTCTCCTGTTATAATAATGGGCTAGTCTAGTTTCAGGCTGTTTGCTTCTGTCCTGTCAGAATTAGCCTTCATAGAGAGAAAGGGTGAGTCATCTTGAGCAATTCAAGGAATGATTGGAAGAAGAAAGCAGACAACACTCAGAACGGAGCCAGGAAAATTTCAGCCTGTGGAAAAGCTGGAAGGATCAGAATTTTCCCTTTGGCCTGTCAATAAAAATGCTTCTAAACAATTATTTAGCAGATGGGCAGAAACTCCTTTCAGCAGGCAAAGAGACAGCAAGGTTTCTCTTCTCCACTGAGCAGAATATAAGGTGCATTGTATGGTCTAGACCAATGTCTCTCAACCTTTTGACCCTGGAGGAACCCTTGAAATATTTTTCAGACCTTGGGGAACCCCTGCACATTCAGGCTCAAATATAGGCCAGAAGTTACAAAATTATTATATTCCTTTCACGTGTAGGCCTGTATTACATTACAGTGTTCTTAAACTAAAAATAAAGAATGAAACTTACCTCTTTAATGTGAAGTTGCCCAAATTTGAAATAATTTTTTAAATAAATCGTGATCTCCTGGGGATCCCCTAGTGACCTCTCGCGGAACCCTAGGGAGGAACCTTGGCAACTTTAAGATGTGTGGACTTCAACTCCCAGAATTCCCCAGCCAAACAGAGAATCACTTCAAGAGAATGGATTATTTGAAGTGGATTCTGCAGAAAATCAGGGCACAGGAGTGAAGAGTACAGCCACTGAAGGTTGTTAAGCACAGAAAGATAGGACATAGAAATTCATGTAATGTTTGCAAATTCAAGACTTTAGCAGAAGGATTGAGAATACAGACATGTGCAACTCAATCAAAGTGCTCCTAGTGCAAAAGGGAACAAACCCTCATTTCCAGTTAAGAAAGAGAAATAAATATTTCAGCCCCAAGAGTAATTGCAAATAATTACAGCAAGTAGAAACCGATACCTATGTTTCTACTTTTATAGATGATTACTCTAGATTTACTGTTTGCAATTTGCTCAGTGGAAAAGATTCAGGTACTAGGGAAGTTCAAGGAATATGTGGCTTTGGTGCACTAAATTCTAAGCACAGATAATGGGGGTAAATTTAAGACAGGTAACATGAGAAAGTACCTGAAAGAACAAGGATTGTGCATCAGATTACAGTGCTCTATACCTCAGAAAAGAATGTCATAACAGAGAAGAAAAACACTTTTTAACAAAAAATGGGGAGGTGCATGCTTTAAGATGCAGGTCTGGCAAGTACATTCACCACTGCTACCAGCCAAAGCCATGGATACAGCATCAATTAGAGAATTAGAGAAGGCGGTGAATGTTGGGATACTGAAATCTATGCTTGTGTGCCAAAACTGTAACGGACCAGGCTCAATTGCAGATGCTGGGAAGGAATGCTGCTTGAATACTCACAGTACTGCAAGAGATACCAAAATGTAGATCTCGCCACACAAATAAAACCTGAAGCGTTGCTTATTTTCATGAGAAAGAAAAAGAGAATAACACTGAAGAATCAGGCCTTGGTCCCCATGTCCAGATGAGTGGTGAGTCAGATCCACAAGATCTGTAGGAGTTCTTTGTCACGCACCCAGAAATTGATGACAAGTCAGAGCCAGAAGAAGAAGCTGAGGCATGACAGGCAAGGACCCAGCAAGAGATTCCATACTGAAAGCTGTCTTAGATTGCTAAGAGTGAATGGACTGAAGAATCCTGCTCATAGAAAGAAAGATGAGGAATCTGAGGAATGAAGAAAAGCTGCATAAAAAGTTAATCATTTATTTCTAGGCTTACATGCTGCTCTAATTGAAACTAACTGTGAGCAGCTTACATATCCTATTTACATAAACAAGGTTAAAATGTATGGGGTCTAAGCCACAAATAACAATATAATACAAAACACAGTACAGGTAGTCCTCACTTAACGACCACAATAGGGACTGGAGAATTGGTTGGTAAGCAGCACGGTCATTAAGTGAGTCACCACATGACCAGACCCAATTTTACCATTATTACGATGGTCGTTAAGAGAATCCAGCTTCTCCAACCGGCAAAAGTCGCAAATCGCGATCATGTGACTGCAGGATGCTGCAACTGGTCGTAAATGCGAGCTGGCTGACAAGTGCCCAAATTGGGATCATGTGACTGCAGAGGCGGTGCGACAGTTTGCTATGGTCGTAAGTGTGAGTACAGGTCATAAAGCACTTTTCCTGAGGCCATCGTAAATTCGGACCATCATTAAACAAACGGTTGTTAAGTGAGGACTACCTGTACCAGAAATAAATAAAACTCTCTATTCATTATATTCCAGATCATAGGAGGAAGCAGATCACAGCTTTTCCACGCCCAAGACTAAATGTATCTGGAACTAGATAGGGGCTAGGCTTTACCTACCCTCCCCCACCACCAAGTATTTTTGTATCAAAATTCTTTGTGTTAAAATTACAAAGACCGTCACTAGTCTTTGCTCAGATTAGATTCCCTCTGTTCAAGAACAATACAATTTGTCAAAGGCTTTCACGGCCGGAGTTCGATGGTTGCTGTGGGTCTTCCGGGCTGTGTGGCCGTGTCCTGGAAGCTGTGGTTCCTAACGTTTCGCCAGCATCTGTGGCCAGCATCTTCAGAGGGCAGGAGCACAGACAGAAGCGCTCAGGCCATTCTACCTGAGCACAGAGATTTCGCTTCTGTCTGTGCTCCTGCCCTCTGAAGATGCTGGCCACAGATGCTGGCGAAACGTTAGGAACCACAGCTTCCAGAACACGGCCACACGGCCCGGAAGACCCACAACAACCACAATTCAAATTGTTCTGTTTGCTGCGTACCAGTCATAAGAGACTGGTTTTGTGTATAATCTTTATGTTCAGGTCTCTTCTTTATGAGAGATCTATATGTATACAGTCCAGAGTAACTCACAATGTTTGTGTCATAGTTTTTTTTATAGCATTGTGGAAGGTGAGATGAGAAAACTTTCTTTAGGGCCAGAGAATATATTCATTCTGTTTGAGGGATCTATTCAGATGCAGGTACCCTTTTCCAATTTTCTTTAACTTTTAACCACTCTAAATCTGGCTGCCAAGCATTTTGCAAATAGGGCTAGATTTTCTGAAGAATTATATTACAAAATAGCTGCCCCATGTTTTTTCCCCCCAAACAATGCTTCTGAGAACAAAACTAAATTGCCACATTTTATCATTCCTAGATACATTCTAGTCTTATATGGATAGTACTCAGCAGTTGAATTTGGAGTAATAGTTTAGCTCAGGAGAGGACAGATGTGTTTTTCAAGATTTATTTTATATTAACTCTGAAATCCATCATCTGAAGGTAGGTGCAACATATCTATGCTTGGAATGAAAGAATGTGGTCTTCAGAAAAGATCTGGAATGCAGAAATTTGAACACAGAAACTCACAATCCTTCAAACATTTTTACACTTAAAAGTAGAAATGTGGGATTATATAACATCACCCAATGAATCATATTTTTTCAGTAAACCAGTATTGTATTCAGATGTTAGTTCTTTAACAGTTAGTTAACAGTATTGTATTCAGATGTTAGTTCTTTAACAGTTAGTTATTTAACTAAGATGGATTAGGAGAATCTTTAAGCAAACAATGTGCCACTTCCTCTGATCCAACCCATCCTAAACCAGCTCAGCCAGTCTAAATTAAGGATTTGGGAGTCCTCTGCTGTTTTCACTGTAATCATTTTTTCACTTTGATTTCAGTGACTCCTAAAACATCTGATTTAGGCTGGATAATCCCATATACAGTATTTTTGTCAACACGACTAAATCTCAGACTTTCTTTTATTGGCTGAAATAACTAAAGTTAGTGGAAGTTAACTGAATTACTTTCCATTAATTTCTGCCATATGCTACAAAACCACATGTTTTCTTGTTTGATTTCTTTTCTCTGTTCCAGGAAGTGTCTGATGAATTGCCCTTGCCTTTATGATATGGCATTAAGCTGATTATTAATGATAACTCTGTGGTTATCACAAAGGGGCGTGGTGGCTCAGCGGGTAAGATGCCAGGCTTGTCGATCGGAAGATCGCAGTTTCGGAGGTTCGAATCCCTAGCCCCGTGTGACGGAGTGAGCTCCCGCACTCACCCCAGCTCTTGCCAACCTAGCAATTCGAAAGCATGCAAATGCAAGTAGATTAATAGGTACCACTTCGGTGGGATGGTAACAGCGTTCTGCGCACGTCATGCGGCCACATGACCGTGGAAGCGTCTTTGGACAACGCTGGCTCTTCGGCTAACAAACAGAGATGAGCACCGGCCCCTAGAGTCGGACACTACTGCACAAATGTGCGGGGGGAACCGTTACCTTTTATCAAAAAGGTAGAACTTTCTGAAGACCTAGAAGGAACACATCTTTATCTCATAAATTTACTTAAACTGTTATTTGATCCTCTGAATCACAGACTGGAAACAGTCTTGATTGTAGTCTGATGTCAGGATAAGCAGGTTGTGCTGAACCGGAGTGCAGCACGGATTAGTTTCTTTTAAAGTAGGTGTCTTGCTGTTTTGAAACACTGCCTTGCATTTTACAATGTTATAATAATACTTTTTTGTGTGGTTTGAAAATGAACAATGCAAAAGAAGTATATTCTAGGAAGCTAGAAAGGAAGTTCCTTAGCTCATCATATTTTGGGGTCTGTACTTCAAGCAAATTTCTACAGTATGAAAACTAAGAATGGTTTAAACGGGAAAGATTAGAATAAAATGAATAACCTAGTTCTTGAAAAGGACTGGAGGCTAATAACTTTAGGCTACTCTGATGCATGCTGATTTTAATATTACCAATAGTCTTGTTGACATTTTTATTTGAGCAACAATGTATGTTGATCATCTTGTATCCCCAAGATGTTGGAAAAATACTTTCAAATGTTACTTTCAGTTTGCAAGCCAAGCACATTCCTTCTACATTATGGCACAAGGTTATTTATAGAACAGAATCTCTGGCATCTCTTATTTTTATCTTATTTCAGGTTCCTTCATATAGTATGTTCCAAAAGAAACAGATGAGCAGTTGAATATATGAACTCTACCCTGAAAGGGCAAGAGAAAGTCATTTCAATTCACGTGGTTCTTCAAGTCAAATGACTTTTTTCTGCTCAGTTTCATAAACTAGCCAGAGAAATTAGTTAAAGAGCACCCAACATATTAATAATTCATGGCAAAATATGTGTATTGATTACAAATATAATAATTTTGTAACTCCTGGCCTATATTTGAGCCTGGATGTGCAGGGGTTCCCCGAGTCCTAAAAAATATTTCAAGGGTTCCTCCAGGGTCAAAAAGTTGAGAAAGGCTGAGTTGTGGTGTTGGACTAGGAGCCATTCTTTTTTTTGTTAATGTTATTTTAAGTAAATATGCTGTGCAAGTGGCAAACATGCTGATTTTTTCTTGTACTTTTTTTCTTGAACCTTCCAAGATCATTCACAATCTAACAAATATTTAATAGAGTTGAAATAATGGAATGGTTAACCATTTTATTTCTTCACTTTGCCATACTTTTTCAAAGATAGACTTTATCTTTTAATGTTTGCTTTATCAAATACTATACTATAGTATAGTAAGCATAAGATATATAGCATCTTCAAATAACTTTCAGAGTTGTGAGAGTTGCTAAAGATGTCCAAAATCATGCAAAGAACTAAGATATGACCTTCAGACTGACCTTGATAGTAATTTTAGAGGACTCGATGAGTGCCTGCATTTCACATGCCAGTGCTGGGCACTGTTAAGAGCAGTAGGCATGTTTATCACTTGCAGCAAAACAAGAGTCTTCTGGCACCTTGAAGTCTAGCAAATACATTGTGTCATGTATTTTTATGGACTAAAGTCCACTTTATCATACACATAAGCTGTCACTCTCAACTTTGTTTATTAATTACTTTTTCATTACTTTCAAAATTTTATTGTTCTGTCGTGTTGGCTGCTTTTTTATTTTATATTCCTGTGTTTGGGAATAGATTTGTTGCTTTGAACTGCCTGGAATTTTATAGAGGATGGGATATAAGTATTTTAAATAAATTCAGTAAATGCAAGGCAGGAGTATATCCAGACAGATATAGAGAATAATATTTTAAACAAAGGTGGAAAGGTAACAAAAAGTAAAAAGTAGAGTTTCTGACTGTTCACTGACGTATATTCAAAATCGGTAAAGTGAATATCTGTAATATCAATAATTGATTGTAATGTTACCAAGGATGTTGTTATTTTCTAAGATTAAAAGATATCTGGTCAAGTTACCTATTCTGTCTCCTCTTTATTATTCAGTGTCTGCACTTTCATGTTTTCTCTGATTTTTTCCACCCAAGTAAGATAGACAGTGTACCTTCAAGAAACAGAGAGCTGCCTTGCCTGAGTATAAATACTTCACAGTGGATTGTTTCAAGTCAAGAGGCAATATTGTGAGAAGATACCTGTTTTCTCTTCCTGGGAAACAAATTATTTCATATGTCAAATGAGCCCAAAGTCTTTCAGAGTTGCATTTATAGAGATCTGTAAGCTGAAATGTGTCCTTGAATGTCTGGATAGACATTGAACATCAGCACACTAATTAATGCAGATATTTGAAAGAAAAAACAATTTGTGGTGGTGGACTTTAGTAAAGCATGCACCTTTGTGCATAATACCATCTTGCAACCATGTTCCTCTTCAAAGTTAGTTCATTATGTTATGTAAGGTTCTCTAATTAATCTATCAGAAGCAGCCATAAATCTCTTGGTACAGTTGTCCTTTGCTGTGTTGTCTGCACTGACATCTCCAGTTGACAATTAAAGCTTTGTCTTGGACTTTGATAAGTTTGTAAGCAATCAGGATTGTGGTTATGTAAGCAGTGGACCATAGCCATTGTCTGTCTTCTGCCTCTGCTGTACACTTGAGTAGTTTAATAGAGTGGTTAATTATGAACAGTCACTTGTGCATCTGGAAAGGCAAAAGGTGTTTTTCCCCTCTCTGTACGGTCTCAAATGCTGTGAAAAGATCTGACTATATTGATTAATCATGGAATCATTGGAATGCTTGCTTTTTGCATTATGCTGATCTTTAACATGTAATTCCCCATCAAATGTTTGTTCCCTACTAACTAGCAGTACAGACAGTATATTTGCCATTATAACTAAAAGTTTTTTATAACCTTAAGTTACATGAACTTGTACAATTTCTCTCAAAATTATGAAGCCGCTTAAATATTTCTGGAGTTTTTAAAGACTTTACACATCGTCCATCGTGTCTGTGTAAGCAATGAATTATAAATGTGAAAATTGGATAGGAAATAAGGAAGTCAAGGAAGTGGATTGTTCCAAATGGGCCATTGAGATCTCAGTACGCCAGCAGTACATCACTCCTATTTTTAACATGCCAGTATTTAGATACCTAATGTTGGCTTGTGCCTATAATAATGCTAGTGCCATTAAAAAGGAGAGGTGATGTCAAAACAAGCTGATACTGTGAGGAATGCAGCATGTCTCAATCTCATTTAGTTTTTTATTTAACAGCAGGGCAAATTACAGTAATCAGCTTGAAATGCCATATGGCAATATTTTGAGCAATACATGCTTATTGTTATTGCTGTTCATAATACTTAGGGTATGAGGTCCATGGCTCAGTTATTAATAATTGTTTTTTTAAAAAAAAAACATAGTCAATAAAAAAGGTAAGAAAAGTCTCATAAATGCCATGAATGTATATTTAGGCAGGAGTTAGTTTTGCACACTTAACTGTTCAGTCGTAGAATGTTTAAAATCACAAGTGAAATAGTAAAAGGAAGATATTATATATATATATATATATATATATATATATATATATATATCCCTCCCTCCCTCCCTCCCTCCCCCCCCCCTTGGGAGAGTTGGGTGGTGATAAATTTGATAAATAAATAAATAAAATATTAATGGATGTAGATAAATAGATTTGAAAGTGAGAGAGAGAAAGATGAGGGATAAAACTATTGCTAAATTTCATTTCCAGCAGCAACAGGAGATCTTGGACTGAATAATATTGATTGGTGAGGCTATGTGTCGTGGTTAGGCGAAGAACAACGCTGAGCCTCGGAATTAAGCTCTAGATCTTTATTGTTCTACCTTACACAGAATCTTCCCAAACTAAGCTACACTAAGCAGTTCTCTGGGGAAAAACCCCAGGCACTCTAAGGCGGGTCCGGCCTGACCTTCTTGGATGGGCGCCCAAGGTCTTCGAGGCTGTGAACGCGCTTCTCACCCTGGAAGGCGCCCCCTCCTCCTTCGCCCGCCATCTCCATAACATCACTTTCTCCCTCATAGACACATTCCATCACACTATGTTAGGGCACAAGTTAGGGAAGGTTTGAGACAAGAGGTTCAAAACCTATCAGGAGGTTTTTGTGGGGGGTTTTTTGTGGGGGTACCTTCAAGTGAATCTTGACTCCTGGTAAGACCCATGCAGTTTTCTTGGCAATGTCTTCAGAAGTAGTTTGCCCTTGCCTGCTTCTTTCTAGAGTTGAGAGAGTGACTTACCCAAGGTCACCCAGCTGGCTTTGTGCCTAGAGCAGGACTAGGACTCACCGTGTCCCAATTTTTAGCCTGATGTCTTAATCACTACACCAACTGGGACTCTCAGAACTTATATCAGCTCTAAATTAGGTTTGGATTAAAGTTAAGAATATCTGAATAGAAAAAGAAGACTCTTCTTATGTGCTTAAATTACTCCAAAGTTACAGTAGCTAACTTTGTCACTTTAATGACCAAAGCATCTGCATACCATCAGTTCTGGATTCACCAATTTAAAAAACCTAGAACACAAAGACTGGTGTTTTAGATGGCTTAAGGGATTAGAGCTTCTCTTTAGACTTGTCTAGTTTCTACATGATAAAAGGTGACCCACAAATGAATCATCTTTGTGCGTAAAAGTAAAGTCTCCTATAAGTCAAACTTTGCTCCTGGTCACTTCATAGACATTCCATAGATTGTTTTTTGTTTGTGTGTTTGTTTTTGGCAATAGTGGTTTGCAATTGTACTGAAAGTTGCCAGCGTACTCTGGACAGTTTTCTGCATCCATTGCATTTTTCCATCAGTCACCACAAATCCAACTGTAACGTCACTGGAATATTAGTCAGAATACACCACATAATAGAGGGTAATAATTCCAAGAGGCTAGGCTGGAAATTGAAATATCAATGTTCTAAGGGGAAGATCACATACTGTACTGTTCATTACCTGTACACAAATCTCATGAATTTTATAAAACTAATCTCTCTGCAGATTTTTGGTGCTCACAGCTTTGTAAAAGCCATCTTTCTGAGTTTATGTTATATTTTGAGTTTTCTGATAAGAGATCAGTTTCATAGGGAATCACTGAATGGCAAACTCTGGGTAAAAAGCTATCTAAGGAAGGTTTGTAATTGTTGGTCATTTCTCTGGCTATTAGGTTCTATGATGCTCTCTTAGAATGGTAATGTTAAATATGGTATGGTTAAATATGGATGCTCTAATATGGTAATGTTTATTACAATAGTTTTTTTTATCTGTGACTCTCTAAAAGGTTGCAAACATGAGCATATCTACTGTTCCATTACAAAACCTATAAAGTTATTCCCCAAAGGGTAATTTAGAGCTAATTTTCTAAAACCACCAAAAACTGCATCTCTGTTGTTGTACTTCAGAAGTTTCCAAGTAACAAATGATGTGGCGTCCTTATACAGTTAATTTTTAAATTAACAAAACTGAATTTACAGAAATATATCAATCTGTTGTATCAGATTTGCTCTCTCAATTTAGATGTAGGGTAAGGAGATATAGGCAGTAGACAGTAATAACCAGTCGTCTTAATTTCTAAAACCAGCAAGCAAGCAAGCAAACCTTACATTTAATTTTATAAGGATCAGGGAGTATCACTTCACCACACTTTCCTTGTAGATTAAGGAAATGCCATAGTGTGGCTTACAAATTAAATTCCTACCTGGTCCATCTATAAATCAGGATCCTTTGTAATACTTCTGTCCTTATTTCAGTCAAAAAAATACTTTAGACGGTAAAACAAAGCACATTATAAATGTTTGACAATCAGTTTAATTTGTAGACCAGATTCTACTGTTGTAACCATGCACGTACCCTTTTGTAAACAGAATAGAGCAGGGCTTTCCAAAGTTTTCCCGCGGGAAAACCTGGAAGTGCCGGCGTTGCGGCAGCGCGCAAAAACCCGGAAGCACTGCTGCCGCTTTCGGGGTTTTGCGCACCGCCGTTGGTGTGTCGCCGCGGGAAAACCCGGAAGCGCTGATGATGATCAGTGCTTCTGGGTTGTGTGGCGACACACCAGGCTGTGTGTGGTGACACACTTTTGTGTCGCGACACACAGTTTGGAAAGCTCTGGAATAGATAAACAAATGTCAAGGAAATATCAAGTCAGATTGTAAATTCACAGAGGAAGCAATGACCTCCATGTATTTTCTTCCATTAACCATTCTGGTTTGTTCTTACAGTGCTATCTTTGTCATTCCAGGCCTTCAGGTGGTGTTAAATTCCATTATCAAGGCCATGGTCCCATTGCTGCACATTGCCCTGCTGGTGCTGTTTGTCATAATTATCTATGCCATCATTGGGCTAGAGCTGTTCATGGGAAAGATGCACAAGACCTGCTACATAACAGGGATTGCCACAGGTAAATAATGTACTGAATTAGTCTGCATTTTGTAGTAGCACTTAATGTATGTGGAAAACAGGTATAATGTGTAACAGTGCCTTGCAAATTTCCTAGAAAGAAGGGATCTTCTGTGGCACTGCCCAAGCTATGGAATCTTTTCCCAAATATTTACCAGATAGTATTGTAGTCACCTTTTAAACAGAAGTTGGACTATCCTTTTCTGTTATATTTTAAAAGAGTAAAGATTCTTTAAACAAGGTTTTTAGTAGGGGTATGTCGATGTTTGAAGGGAATTTGATTGAATCTCTGAATCAAATCCGATTTCTGAATTGGCAAGTCAGGTGAAATTTTTAATGAATTGGAGGGCTCTGAATGAATTTGGATTACTTCTGAACACATTTAGAAGCTTCCCCACCCACCCCCCAAATCAATTTGGAAATTGAAATTGGAAATTGAAATTGGAAATTGAAAGTGGATTGGACTGCAGATTCAAACTGGATTTTGTCTAATTTGCATATCACTCGTTTTTAGCAAATACGTTTTCCTTGTTTATCTTGCTGTTTCTCTGCTGGTGTTGTTTTCTAATTCATGAAGCTTATTATTTATATTTTAAATCGGGGTTTATTCATAAGCCACTGTTGTGGATATTGCACATTCAGACATCCCTAATGCATATCCAGAGACAAAGATGTTCTTTGTCAAGTACATGCACAATTAGAGTATCCCAACCCCACCCTCTTTTGAGGACATAGGCAAGTTTTTGGTTTTTCTTTTTCTCTGTGTTATGAAGTCTCATGTTCTTATTCCTTCATACAAATTAGAAAGTTGAATGTGTAGTCTCTACCTTTGCATTCCATGGGCAGGAAAATATTAATTTTACTTTTGATCTTCTGATGGTCTGTATATTAAGTTGTATCATCACCTTTTCATATAGAAAAAGCATTAGTTTATAGCTGACCGCCATCGTCTTGTGGTCTGCCTGGAACAATGCATTTTCTTTTGTAATTTTTGGGGTTTTTATAATTTATCTTTTCTTTTTTAAACAAAGTTTGATTTTGTTTACCTCTGATGTGATCTATTTCCCAAGCAGGGAAGGAGCGGTTAAAACATCTGGTCACATGCCCCAATGCTGCATAGCCAGGAGGTAGCATTATAGAAATTATTTACATTTTTTTTACCCACTGGACTTAGGAAGAAGGCACAAGGTGAGATGCCTGTTAGAAGATAGGTAGTGGCAGCAGGAACTATCCATTAACCAAAAGCAGAAGTCAGGGCCAGGGGGCGAAGACCCAGAGATTCTGGGAGAGGAGGTTTGAGACCTCCAGCATTCCACCCTACAGGCTCAGCTATTCCATCACTACCCCCTTACAGACTTTTGTTTATAAATGTTAAGGCAAGAAAAAAAAAGTTTCTAAATAAAATGGAATGTGTGCAAGCTTTACCGGAGCATAGACTCTTGGCTGTATAAAGGTGATCATTGCTAGACAAATGAATCCTGAGCTACAGTATAATTTAGCATAATAAAGAAATGCAGGTTGTGCAATAATGGCCAGTTTGTTTCCAGAGGGTTAGGAGGCCAGGTACGCATTGTTTATGGAAGCTGCTCGCCTTGTCATGTAAATAATCTGCCATGTGGAAAATTAAAATTCTTTTAACAGGAAGAAACTAAATGTGAGCTTGACAGTAGCATGAAAGATAGAGAGGAATGTTTCAGACTTCCCATTTGGAACAAGTAAAAGAATGGCGGCAAGCAGACTCATTCTAGTCCTCCCTCAGCCATGGAAACTGAGTGGGTGGCTTTGGGCCAGTCACAATCCCTCAGCCTGACCTTCCTCACAAGGTTGTTGTTGTGGGGGAGACCAGGAGGGGGTAGTGCTATGAATGCCACCTTGAGTTCCTGAAGGGAAGACAGGATATAAGTCTAATGGCCAAAGAAATACAATTTTAGACTACCGAAAGTGCCAATTATTTATTTCCTTCTGGATTTCCTTCTGAGGTATTGGTTTCATAGGCTTTTGCCTTCTTTCACACTTGCTTTGCCAGAAGAATACATGTCCCACTGAGTTTAAGGTCTTAGGTATCTAATGGCCATGTGTGTTTGTGTGCTAGTGTAACAATAGTTGACGCTAGTGTATTGCAGAAGGCTGAAATGCTTCCATGTACTCTCCTGCAGTATAACAACATGATGGTGGTCCAAGATCATAAGCATAATGTGTAAATTGGAAAGTTAAAGGAGAATGACGGAGCAATTTCTTCACCGTAGCCTGTTCCGTATTCATTTTACTTCCGTGTTTTGTTCACTAGTTTGCAACACAATCGTTTCTTTATTCATGTCCTTTTTATGGCTGCCATAATTTCTTTTCTAAGCTTTCATTCTTTGGAGAGTAAAGGGAAGGAAAAGAAGATAAATGGAACGTAATGTCATGAATCAAGGAGTAACATTAACCAAGTAATAATACAGAACATAACCTGGTTTGCATTGCTCTCCGGGAGGTTTTAGGTGCCTTTTAGAGAATCTCTGAATGAATATCTGGAGCAGTGTTTCTCAACCTTGGAAACTTTTAAGATGTCTGGACTTTCACTCCCAGAATTCTGGGAGTTCAGACATCTTAAAGTTGCCAAGGTTGAAAAACACTGATCCGGAGGCTGGGGAAGATGGAGCAGGCGTATTCCATTAGAGCAGAATAAAAGATGCTGTCTGACATGAGACAGGTACGCAGGTAGCATGTAATACTTCTAAGAAGTGTTTTATTCCATGCAGAGTAACTCTTACAGTATTAAAGGACTTAATGGTCTGGAGAAAATTGCATATTTTATATCTTTGTTTATTTAACACGAAAAAATACCACCCTTCATCCTATTTGAAGCAGCCAATAAGGAGTCAGGGGAGCATATAAGATAAATTGGGGAAATGTTCGCCAGTCTCTTCATTAAGGCAGACAGACAGATGTCTCAGATTCATAATAGCAGTTTGAAGCACATAAGCTGTTACTGTTAGAAACCCTAACATCATGTAAGCATGGGGAAATCTTGATTTTTAAGCATTTAGGAAGGAAAAGGTTTTCCTTTTTAGTGCTTTTGAAGAAAGCAGTCTTTTTAAACAGTAGAATAGTAGCAAAAACAGAAACTCCTATCTTTCTGTAATGGTATGTGGGAATGACCTTGGGAGAAGGGGCAAAGAAATGCTGCCCAGGGAATGGTCAGATAAGAGAGGGCATAGCCCACAGCTGGATAGTGGGCGGGGCAAGAGGCTCAGAAGGGACCCTCCCTAGTTTTGCAGGCTGTAAAGGAGATGGCGGGAGACTTGTACTTTCAGACTTGCAAGATTCTGTCAATACAGCTTTACAATAAAGTAGAATTAGCTCATCTGGTCGTGTTCCCTGTCTGGTCTACCTGGTAAGGCTGACACTTTGATACTCATAGGAGTCTGCTTTGGCTGTTCAGACATGGTTCAAAACAGTGGCAAAACTCTCAGCTTCTGCATGGAACATAGTATTTTTCATGAGATGGACCATTGCCATTGGCAATTAAGGTCTAAAGTTCATCATAGGCCACAACATAAGGACTTTGGCTTTGTCATTAGCTTATTGATCTGGATTCAAGTTGGCAACATTAAAAGCAATAACTGTCATATTCTACTATTACTGCAGTTACTGTTGAAAATGTTAGCAATGTTTGTTTGTTTGTTATATTTATACCCTGGAGTACTTTGCAGACTCCTGATGGTTTACATCCATAAAATACAGACATACAAAACACTTTAAACCAAAGAGTAAAATAATTCTAGCACAAAAATGCAGCACAAAAATACTATAACTATCAAGAAATAAAAATACAGATGGTGACTATTCCTCAGCACCCCAATACCCTCCACAATCATTCCATTACGATGAGGTCATTAATCTGGCCTTGAAGCAGAGAGGGCTGCTACCCAAAACCATTGTCTGTGGGGCCCTGCCTTCCTCACTTCATGAAACGGGGGACCATTAAAGATTTTGCCAGGGCCCATCCACTGGTGGGTCAGGTGGTTTGCTTCTATGTGGAAAAGGCAGTTCTGCCAGTCCCCAGGATCCAAGCCATGTAGAACTTTATAGGTTAAAACCAGCCCTTTGAATTGCACCAGGAAACCTACTAGTAACCAATGCAGCATCCCCAATACAGGGGTTGTGCAACTGTGCAACTCTCATTCAGCAATAAGGGGGCTGCTGCATTTTGGACCAATTGAAGTTTCCAAGTGGTTTTCCAAGGCAGCCCCACAGGCAGCTTATTGCAGTAATCCAAGTGGGTGGTGATAGGACCATGAATAACCCAAGGGTGTCCACAGGGTGTGGTTTAAAAAAAGGCAAGATGGTGGCTGCGGTGATGGGATTAAAGCTGCACCTGTTTTTTATGTGCATTGCATGTGCAAAGCACGTAAAATATGGGTGGAACCTCAATCCCACCATCACAGCCTGCCCTCTTAACTTTTTTGATCATACCTTGTGGACACCTTCAGTCACCATTTCCTGTATATAGTGTATGTATGGTTATATAATAATTAATAATAATAATAATAATAATAATAATAATAATAATGATGTAGCCTGGAAGGGATGTTTGTAATTTGGTTGACTCTGTGATTTGGGGCATAGATGCACCTACCTTGCTTAACTTCAACTTCTGTGTATTTTCTGATCCTTTTTCTCCACAGAGGAAAGGATTGCAACTGAGGGATCATGTGTATGTTAGAATTACAAAAATACAAAATAAATGAATTGGATCTTCTTCTTTTTAACAGCCCTCTCCCCCCACACAAACTTATATATCTCTATCTCCTTCCACTCTGACCTTTCCCTATTCCCAAATGACCTAATTTTTGGAGTAAAAACCATGTTGGCTTTGTGGGATTCACATGGCTGTGTGATACAATGCAATATTACTTTGCGCAACGCAAAGCGAATCAGAGAGCTTCATGAATGTGGCTTCAGAGTGCAGCATAAAAGCAGGCACTGGTAGCATGTTTCTCTGTAAAACACCAATATCAGGAGGAATGTTAAGAAGGAGAAGGAGAAGACGAGTGCAGTTGAAGTGACTGATACATTTAGCTTTTAATAATAGAAGAAGGCTCCGCAGGGCTTTCCAATCATAGTGTTTTGAAGAAGTCCTTTACCTAGAGCAGATGGTGCCATAGTAAAATAAAAAAGAGGGTATCAAAATGCCCATTATAAAATAATAATTCATTCCAAATGGCCAGAAGAGATAATTAGGAGACTTTTGGGATCATCCCCAAAGCAAGTAGTTTATTAAAAAGTAGTCTTTTCAGCAAATGACATTTAATTCTGTCTAGAATGAACAAAAGAATTTCCAGTTCCTGTTGTGTAATTTGGCAGGATTCTTACTGAGAGTACCTTTATGGCTTTGTGTGGTTTTCATCAGCATTCCCCATCAAACCAAAAAGGAAGATGAATTATTTTTCTTTAATCATGCCAAAATTTTAGAGAGCCCTTCTACACAAAAAAAAACCCTCAACCTGCCTGTTTACAAATGCAGAATTGCCTTGCATTCACATAAGGGACAGCCCTCGATTTTGAATATGTCTTCTGTTTTGAGACATGATGCAACACTATCAGTGACTTAGATTGCTTGTCTCCATTTGCAAGCCAATAACTGGCTCAGTGGGTAAGACGCCAGGCTTCTCGATCGGAAGATCGCAAGTTCGCAGGTTCAAATCCCTAGTCCCGCGTGACGGAGTGAGCTCCCGCACTAGCTCCAGCTCTTGCCAACCTAGCAATTCGAAAGCATGCAAATGGAAGTAGATAAATAAGTACCACTTCGGTGGGTAGGTAACAGCGTTCCGCGTGCGTCATGCCAGCCACATGACCGCGGAAGTGTCTTCGGACAATGCTGGCTCTTCGGCTAATAAATGGAGATGAGCACCGGCCCCTAGAGTCAGACACGACTGTGCAGGGGAACCTTTACCTTTTAACCTTTAACTCTTTCCCTTGCCACTTCATTGCACTATTTTAATTGTTTGATTTTTCTCTTTCTCTTGTTCTCTCCATTGTTTAAGATACACTTGCAGAAGAGGAACCTGCTCCCTGTGCTCCTGTATCTCAACATGGACGGCAGTGTCAGAATGGCACTGACTGCAGGCCCATATGGGAGGGACCCAAACATGGCATTACCAACTTTGACAACTTTGCCTTTGCCATGTTAACTGTGTTTCAGTGCATCACCATGGAGGGCTGGACAGATGTACTGTACTGGGTATGTATGTGAAATTAAGCCTATGGCAAGAAGGATGCACCCCTCTTCTGCCATGCTCAGGACATGGGGCTGACATTGTCACACTGTTGTGCTGCTCACTGGATTGTGTCACACAAAACACTTCCTAAACTGTTAAGTCAAGTTAACGCAGTGCATTATAGAGGTAGAATGATATAGCCTTTTGTTATTACGTACTTTCCTTTTGATATTAATTTTCTATTAACATATTATTTGTTTGTTTTATGCATTTTTGCTGCATTCTTCCCAGGATTCTTATAAGATAAACAGTAAAATTCAGTAATAAAATATATACCCAGCTTAAGTTTAATTTAGTTCAGGGTAATCAATATTATGTAAAGCACAGTAAAGAGTAAGAAATAGTGAGCCAAAGAAATTAAGGCATGAGATAAAAAAGAGAAAAAATATCATGAAAACTAGTTTACACTGCCATTTACTCTGTCTCTCGTTCTTTTCTTCCTCTGCAATCTGTCCTTGCTTCCACCATGCCCATGTACTGATTCATACATTGCTTTGTTCTTTAAACTTCTCAATGCTCTGTTCTTGAGGCTCTCGTCAATTCCATCCAATCACAACTTTCTCATTCTTGCCCTTCCTCTCCACCCGTTCACTCTTGCTTCACATACTTCGCAATTCATTCATTCATTCTCTCTATATGACCAAATCACTTCACTGTACTTCCTTCATACTAGTCACTCGCTTTTGTATTCAACCCAGAATTATTCAGCACCCACTAATTCTCTTTTTTTTCCACCCACTAATTCTTGATAGTACCTTTTCTTGTTTTACCAGACATGGCTTCTTAAATAATCCATTTTCGCAGCATTTAATTTTTCTGTTCCTCCTGAGTTACTCAACAGTATTGGATTAGGGGAAAGGAAACCCAAATTCTAGTCCACCTTCAGGAACAGAAACTCACTGGGTGACTTTGGGCCACTGACTCTCTCTGAGCCCAACCTATATCACAGGAGAAAGCACCACAAACACCACCTTGAGCTCCTGAATGAAACTCAAGATATAAATCTAATATATAAACAGCAAGCTTTATATACAGCCATTTTCACTTCATTTGGCAAACATTCATTCTTCACAACTAACCACGTCCTGCTTGCTACCCTCCTACCACCATGTCTTAATTTTTGTCCATACATTTTCCCAACTTTAATTAACATTCTACCAAGGTATACAAATGTATCAACTTGCTCTATTTTTCCCCATTTATGAATAACTTACAGTTACCCGTTCTACTTGGTCATGGATACATTAATTTTCAGTTCCTTGTTATATCATAAAATCTAACAGTCACTGCAAATCATTCAGGTTCTTAGCCAACAACACAGTATTTATTGTCTGCCTACAAAAATTCACTGTCATCTATATCTCCAACACACTTCTACTGTCAACTATCATTCATATTCAAATATGGAACATAACTCCACAGACCCGTAGAACATAATTCTTTTCTTCTTCCACATCAACTTTTCTTATGTCCACTTACCATGCATTCAGTTGAAAGAGCAATCTGTCATTCAATACTTTTTCAAACAGGACTCTTTCCGCAGTCATTCTGCTTTCATTCTTGTTTCTTTCATGTTTCTGCCATGTCCATTTTTTCCCAGAATCCCCCCGTGACATTACCAAAAAATGTCTGACCCACATTCAAATCCTCTTGTCACTGTTCACTAATTGTCTCAATTTTTCATCATCAACGGATCAATCATTATTTTAGATCTACATTCATATCTTTGCCATGTGAATATATAAATAGACCTATGTTTAAACCACATATTCAGAACAAATGTTTTATAAGCACATGTTCACCAAAGGGTCACCATCTCATTCATTCTTGGGTCTCCAAAAGGTCCAATCACTTTTTCTGTACTCTCCCATCTCAGTCTAATCTATATATTACTTTTTTCCCCAGAATGTTACTGAATGTCCCCAAACTCATTCCTGGTTCTTACACTGTTACAGTTGACTGGAGTATAACATGCATTCCTATTATCATATGCATCCACAACAATCTAGATCATACTAGTTCATGCTTTCTGACATAAATTTTAGGGTTTTTATTCGTAATTAAAACTATTCCTTCCATGGATATATTCATCAGTTCTGCTCCAGAACCACCTTCATTCAAATCTTTCATATCCTTCCCCTTTCTCTTTTTTTCATAAATGCATAAGACATCTGTTTTTCCCCTTCCATTTCATTAACTTATTCATGTTCTTGATCATATACTTCTCTTACATTCCAAGTCTCAAGGTTCCATAGTTGTCACCAGATGGGCCTTTGGATGTTGACCTACACTGCTTCTCATGGTTTTGGTCAATCAAGGTTGAAACAGACTAGGTTGCATATTTAACATTCCCTATTAATGGCGAGGATAGTAGTGTCTATTTTCGGCACATTTTGACCAGTATGGTCCATTTTACCCCAAGCATGTTCATGCTATTCTCCAATCTAGGGACAAGCCAACATATTTTTGCCTCTATCCTCCAGTTAGGAAGTGTGATACTAAGAAAGTTCAAATAAAATCCAGCATACAGTTATGAGAAGTGATATTTATATTAAAAGATTTCTATCCTTTTACTGATCAGTTATTACTAAGGGTCCGTTCTTGCTTGTGAAAAATTTTATACAGCTCCAAAAAAAGCAGCAGTTTCTTACTGATTAAGGAACTATATTTCACTTAAACATCTTACTATCACCACTTATTGTAGCTGCCAGTTAATCTACATTGAGGAAGGGACTTGGATCTAAGTCAGGGATGAGGATGTAAACATCCTTCTTCCCACATAGAAAGTTGCAATTAATTTTTTTTATCCCTTCAAATCAGTGTTGACTCCTGGCGACTGCCTGGATTAGTCCCTGAAGTTTTCTTGGCAAGATTTTCAGAAGTGGTTTGCAATTGCCTTCTTCCCAGGGCTGAGAGAGAGTGACTGGCTCAATCACCCAGCTGGCTTTGTGCCTAAGGCAGGACTAGAACTCACAGTCTCCTAGTTTCTAGCCCAGTGCCTTAACCACTACACCAAACTGGCTCTCAATTAAATCATAGATGGGGTTAATTTTGCTATCAATCAGGTGTGCTGCCATGAGTCTATAGAACTTTGCTCTACAAACTTCTCATGGAACATCTCCATTGAAGCAAAAGCTTTCTGTGCAGTGACTCTCCAAGGAGACTGCAAACATCAGGAATCACTGCACTAGAAGGCAGGCTTAACTCTTGATTATTCCACTTTTATTTGTATACTGACATATAAAAACATCTGTATGGTTTGAGCCAATCAGTGCTGCAGGAGCATGAGCATGATTTGTAGAATTCAATATATAAAATATATAATAGGGGAAATGTTATTTTCAAAGGAGCCAGTTTGAATTAAGTAGTTATTCATCAGGCATAGTATTGAGAACAAAAATACCTTTAAAGAGAATGATGTTCCCTCAGCAGCATCCCCAGTGCGGGTATGGGGGGGGGCGTCTTTCAAGGTAGGCAAGATGGCAGGTACAGTGTCATGATGCAAATCCCATCCACAATCTTCCCTGTTTTCACACACACACACACACACCCTCGCAGACATCACTCTCCTTATTTAAGGCTTTACTATGGTATGGCATGGGTTTAATTTATAAATGGCACTTATAACCAGTTTTTTTTTAAAAAAAAAAACAGAATTCCAAATAATAAAGGCATATCTTGAAAATGATAAACTATTAATTCTAGCTTCCTAGATCTGACCTAAGTGAGAATGATGTCAGACCTCATTCCTGCTACACCAATGTTTTTTCAACCTTGGCAACTTGAAAATGTGTGGACTTCAACTCCCATAATTCCCCAGCCAGCAGGGGAATTCTGGAGTTGAAATCCACACATCTTAAGGTTGCCAAGATTGGAAAACGCTGTTCTGCCCTGTCCCTGATGAGTCTCTAGGGATGGAGAATTCTTTCTTTAGAGTTTACGTAAAGGTTTTGCCCCAATATCCTTGTAAGATTGCAAAAGATTCCAGGCTATACAGCTCAGATTGTCCTTTCGCTAAAAGGGACGCTGCTTAAGTATCTGCCTTGGTTGCACGTAAATTTTCGGTCACCCTGTTGCTGAGTAGATAACAGTCTTAAAAAGTAAGGGAGTAAGCTTGAAGATCCAGGTTTAGGCGTGCTGACCTGTAAAATTTCCTCCCATCCTCCAACGTCTTTGAAATTGCATTCTTGAGTTTCACTGGAAAAGCTTGAAACTGAAGCCCACAGTTACCCTGGAAACTCCTGTCAGGAAATCAAATTGGGGAAGAAAACAGGCAATAGATATAATTTACTTTCCTGACGGCCTTGACGTGTACTGTGAGCTTCTCTCATCCCTTTGCAACCTGTTGAAACCCATTGAGCGAGAGGTGGTGGAATGCAGCGATATTGTCACAACGTTCCCCCGAAAAAAGTTACACGCAGAAACATCGCCCCACAATTTTTGCCAGCTGTGTTTATGTTTTCTCACCCTTAAGAGTACACAGGCTTGAATTAGCACAGTCTTCACACGCAAGGGAGTTATCTGTTTTGCAGAACTCACCTCTCTCCGTTTGTTTGAGATGGGCTGGTTTAAACGGAAAAGAGAAAAGATACATAAATCACAGCAAATTTTGGCAGGGTTGTAAAAGATATCAAATAATTCAAGTAAAGAAGAAAAATTGCATGCAGTCAACTCTGATTAATTCCAACCATCTCTCCAACTCTTGTTCATTTGCAAAAACCATTGCATTTTATTTTGTTTAGATTTCCAAGTGCCATATTGAGATTACGATTTTTTGAAAACAGCCAAAATTATTCAACAAGAGGTTTTCCCCCCAGAAATGCTTATTATATTGTATCTTCTTCAAAGGGAACTAAATGTAATGGATTGCTTATTGGTGAATATTGGGGGGGGGGGAAGTGTTCTTGAAGTTAATTGGAAAGGAATGGGCTTCTTACAGCCTAACTGTTAATATTCTACTTGTATCACAAGGGAAATATTTCAGAAAACATTGTTTATGCTTCCCCTGCACACCAGAATCATAAACCATGGTTTGATGCTACTGCATGAAATAAAAAGAAATTGGTTTTCCCCAAATGAGAGGGAAGATTGCAGTGAGCTTCATGAGGAGCATGGTATCTCATGCTCATTCCAGGCTTGTTCACTTAATCCTAAACCATGGTTTCATAACACAGTTGTAACAAAACAAGATATTTCTGTGACTTGGTTTAACAACAACAAAAGGAAATTCCTATCCAGTGTCCTGCGTGGGAAGGATGTCTTCAATATTCTTCTCTTTCTCTTTACTATATGCTTTATTATTTTACTCCTTTCCAATTCTTTTCCTAACTGATCCTTTCACTCTTACTTGAAATTAATTTTGGTGCCAATGTCGAAGACTGTGTTGATAACAATAGTGGATATTTATTTCAAAAGACAGCAAACAATGGTGTAAGGAGAGGTCATAATTCAGTGGAGGTGCTTAGAGATTATATGGAGGTGTCTGCAGGGTGTGGTCAAAGAAGACACACATAAAAAGGGGTGGAGCTTCAATCACACCTTTGTGGCTTCCATCTTGACTTTTTTTTTTACCATGCCCTAGGGCAGAGCTTTCCAAACTGTGTGTGGTGACACAAAAGTGTGTCGCCAGACACAGTCTGGTGTGTCGCCACACAACCCGGAAGCGCTGATCATCATCAGCGCTTCCGGGTTTTCTCGCAGCGACACACCAACTGCAGCGCGCAAAACCCAAAAGCGGAAGCAGCGCTTCCGGGTTTTTGCGCGCTGCCGCAAGGATGGCACTTCCGGGTTTTCCCGCGGCGACTCACCATCGCCGGTTGGTGTGTCGCCGCGGGAAAAACTTTGGAAAGCCCTGCCCTAGGGAATCCCCATGAGGTCATAGCTTGTTGCATGCATATTAATGTTCAGTATCTTCCACTAAGAGGATCATCCGGCAAGTGATGGGAAGGATTCCCAGTTCCAGACCTTGGGAAGCTCCTTTAAGCACTGGATTACATAGAGACAAATAGTCCTACTCAGTTTGGGGAAACAGCTTCATTCCCATTAGCAATACACATATTTGTGTGTGCATTTTGGGAGGGTATCTATTTTGTTCTGTTATGTCTCCAGGTTGTTATAGTAATTCAGTCTGATATCCCTTAAAACAAAATCTCAGGGTGAAGGAAGAAAAGTTCTCCTCTTCTCTTCTCCTGTGAGATGGAGATATTAATAGATGTTAAAAGGAAGGATTTAGTAAGACAATTACATGAGAAGTATGGCTGATAAAAAAACAAAATAAGAAATTATGATTCTCACATTGTAAAATGTGTGGGGCTGCTGGTTGAAGGAATGCAAGTAACTTGCTCCCAAACCATTTAGAGCTGTACAGATTATTACTAGTATCTTCTGCTGGGAAATGTACCAGTAATTAGTACAGCTCATATAAACTGCACTGATGACATACATATTATGCTCCTAAGAAAAAAATAGGAAAGACATTTATGCTAAATTTTCTGCACTATCTTCAAAGGCATCCCCCATGTAAATTACTTTACATAATCCAGCATAGATATTATAGTGTATGAACAATCCACCTTTTCCAGATGGGGTCTTAGTTTTTAAGCAGGGAGAAAACCTTGCTGAATTACATTTCCATTTTTATTTGCTTTGGTAGATATCACTAATTTCAGAATTGAAACTGGTACAACCTCATTCAAGTCTGCTGCACATCATCTTATAGCAGTCAATTTCTCAGAGCATATCCATGTATATGAATAAATCTTTAGTTTGTAAACTTTTTATCCACTCCACGTTTCCAGGTACCAGTAAAAATATCCCATAATACCCTTAAGATGAATGGGTGAAAGCAAAGAGGAAGAGCATAGTTCTCCTATATCTTGATGATGCTCCCCAAGTATGCACATAACTTTATAATCCCACTATTTTCATCTTAATTTCGAATAAAATAGGAAGAAACTTGAATTTGAAAAACTAGGTAGCTAAATGGCAAACCTCTACAGTTCTGTTGCTTAAAAACAACATGGACACGTTGTGGTCACTACAAGTCAAGCTCAGATTGAGACTTTTACCTTTGATGCTTCAGTCAACTCAATTCCCATCTTGAATTCCATTGTGACTGTCTACATTTCCAATATTGGACCACAGATACTAGCAATTCCTCTTATTTATAAGCTTTGAATTTTTTCCACAAATATATTTTAGTTATATGTGTATTACATTCAAATACATCCACGGAAAAAAATCAGAGCTTATGAATAAGAAGAGGAATTGCTAGTATCTGTGGCCCAATATTGGAAATTCCAGTCACAATGGAATTCAAGATGGGAATTTTGCACATCCACATCTGTTTTAATTTTCTTCTCTTGCCCCACAATGTATGGGGCAATCTGTATGAGGCAGGATAGTCTATAGATTGATGAACTTTTACTAAGAGAAATGAGGAAAAAAAACTTGGAAGTTTCTGAAACTTTAAGGCATTCTCTTGCAGGGAACAAATGACAAACTGCAACTATATTATTGCCAAGGAACCAACCTGGACATGTCAGTATGGTCACTAGGAGTCAAGCCAGGTTTACCCAAGCTGTAGCCAACAATAAATATACTATCCATCATATACACCCCCCAAAGTATTCTTGAACTAAGATTTACTGTTCAGGATCTCCTTTTTTATCAGCAAGAGTGCAAGACAGTAAGATGGAATATTAGTGATGTTAGGACAGCAACATCCTTTGGAAACTTTACATTCTACTGTTCAGAATTGATATTAGGCTATATATTTTGAGCCTCTTTGTATAAAGAAGTGCATTTATTTCCTCTACAATAAGAGGAAGCTGGAACCTTCCCCCTAACTTCTGTCTTGATCAGTGTGTTCTATTTTGAAGTGGATGCACTAATGTGCTTGGGAAATTAATAGATGGCCCAGCAGCTTTTATGTTATAGCTTGAAGTGTCAAAATATCATTACTAAATAGGATGGAAAATTGAAAGCTTATATTACTGCTTCTTATTATTGTTATTGTCAAATGTTCTAATTGATTATGTAAATCACTGCACAATATGCATATTTGTGCTATTGCATATATATGCATAGTGGTATCTTAGCTCCTTCAGTTTTGGGAAATAGAAAACTGGGACTGGAGGGGTGAAGTAGTGTTATAGAACAGCCAGCAAATCTCTTTCTCGATTATCAACCTTGTAGAAGGCAAATATTTTTGGATTTTTAATCAATCGTATTTGGAGATTCAGGATCCTAAACAATATTTTCAAGCATGTAGCTGTACTTTATATTTTTTGGAATGGATTCTAAAAGCCTTTTGAAAATGAAAAGGGTTTTAAGTAACTAAGATTAGAAAGCAGCATAGACACAAACATAGTAATTTGTAGAACAGGTAAGGAAGGAATAATCAAACATTCTGTGTAAATAACCTTTGAGCCTTATGGATAGCACTTTTCTGAAAAGATGATGCAGAGAAGGAACTAACGTTTCACATAAAAAATTATTATACTTCTAACCAAGGTGACCTACTAAGCAAATATACTATAATCGAAGTCATTTTGAAGATTCTTCTGAGACTCCAGGCAGGTCACATTCGAATATACTGTACTGCAGTCATGCATTTATACATCACTTTGCTGAATGAACTAAAGTTATCTTGCAGACTAGCAAAGTAATTTTGTTTGGCCAATTCCTAGTTGGTTTCCTTTTTTTGTTAGCTTATCTTTACCATGCACCTTTGTGAATGGATTAGACCTGAGCAAAGCATAAACATAAACCAACAGTAAGCCAGAAAACCACAAACCAACCAGGCCTCTCTTTCATACATTTCTTTCAAGAGAAAAAATGCCATTTGAAATCTCTTTAGTTTTATTACACTGAATCATTGCTATCATTCCCAAACTTGGTCAACTCATGGTTAGCCTCTAAACTCTAGATCATTTACAAAACAGTTTAAAAACCTCATCAAAATTCAGATAACTGGGAACGGTACTTCTTAATACCCCAAAATGATTCACACTACACAGGGATAAAGATGTGCCTTGTAAAATCTTGTTTTATTAATCCAGACACCTTTGGAGACCTGAACTCCTGATCCTAGTTTTAGTCCTGAGCAGCATCTTTGCTATGGGGAACAATAGGGCAAGAAGAGAGAGTTCACTCATATGAAAAGTAAGGTACATGTGGATATTTGTAATGGATAGAAGCAAGAGAAAGCCTTAGAAGCAGAGAATACAAAATATTCTTCAACATGTTCACAGTCCTGTTGTACAGAGGAATCTAACTGGATTCAAGGACACAGCATTCCTTCCTCTTCCCGAGTTCTTGTCCTTTCCATCATGGATTATGACATCAGTCTTCAAATATGGGTCAGGGCTGTGACTGTATAGAGGCTATGTGGTCTCATGATAGCCATCACAAAGGTGGGTCCCTATGAAAAGGATATTATTCACCTGCTCCAGAACTGGTTCTGATTTTGAGTCATATATGGAATCACAGGTACAGTGCTTATACCGTGTGTGTGTGTTTGATATTCCCTGTGATCTTGGGCTGAATTTTACGATTTAGAACAGGGTTGCAGTTTCTGGCCTATACTGCCATATCGCACCATCACTAGTAATGAAGCATCCTGTAATGGATGGGGAACGCTTTGTGGATATTTCTTCATTTATGGGTAATAGACTCTGGCTTACAGGATACATCATATAATGATGAAAAGTGTCACCTTTTCTGTAGGCTAAACATACCCTGATCAGTGGAGTCCTTGGTGCTCTCTGAGCCTTGTTGTTTTCTTGCAGACGTTTCATTGCCAGGCTAGGCAACATCTTCAGTGCGAAAAGGGAGTGGGACTTGCTCTCTGTTTATATACCATGATACCCTGATCATTTAACTGTTTCTCATATGACTTGATTTCCAGACTCTTCACAATCTTGGGTTCCCTCCTCTGAATTTGCTCCTATTTGTCACTGTCTTTCTGAACTGTGGCACTGTGGAACTGGATACAGTACCCTAAATTAGCGTAATCACGCGCACACACACACACACACACACACACACGAACCCCACACCCTCTTTCTCCAGCCTCCCTGCAACAGGTGCGGGTGCATTTGGTCATGGGGAGGCTGGAGAAAGAGGGTGTGGGGTGCGTGTGTGTGTATGTGTGCGCATCTGATCGGGCTTGGCCGAGGGAGGAGAGTTGTCGGGCCTCCGAGCAGGAGAAGCCAGCTGCGCTCGGCTGCTTCAGCCACTCCACTCCGCCCCTTGCTGCCCGCTGAAGCTCCCCAGGGTGGCCGCTCCTGCTTCTCCTGCTCAGCGGCCTGACAACTCTCCTCCCTCGGCCAAGCCCGATCAGATGCACACACACACACACACACACACACACACAGGACAGACTGCCCTGACAGGAGCTGGCCATGCTGGGGGGCTTCAGCGGGTGGCGAGGAGCGGAGTGGTGTGGCTGAAGCCTCCTGCTCTGCGGCGGTGGCAGCAGCAGCGACTCTCCTCCCTCCCTCGGCCAAGCCCGAGGGGGATGGGGCAGTGGTGGGCCTCCATCCCCTCCATCCCCACCCCTTGTTCCCCAGCTGATGACGGTGCTGTGTGCACAGTGTGTGTACTCCGGCCTCCCCCAAACACACCAGCTCTGCCGCACCATTTACTGCTAGAAGAAAAAAAAACCTTTAAAAATCGGGGGGAAAAATTAAAATCCGAGCCAATCACGCTGATGGGTGCGGGGTTTGCAGGCGGGAGCCAATCGTGTGGGGCAGGGGTGGGGTTTGCAGGTGGGAGCCAATTGCGTGGACTGGGGGACGGGGTTTGGAGGCCAGCATGGTGGTATAAGACCCTGTCCCGTTTTGCCATCCCAAAAGTCCCGTTTTTGTCTGAAGGAAATATGGTCAGCCTACCCTAAATGGGGTTTGACCCAGGCAGAGGGGAATTGGAGTACTTGGAATTCCAAAAGTAGGGAGGGGGAAAGCCTAACCTCTTACTCCTCTCTGGCTTCTTCTGGCTTGGACTACTCCCTAGGGACCCCATCCAATTGCTACTGACCTTTCTGCTGCCATGCAATCTTGAGGGAACGTACTTCACAGGCACTACCTCTCCGGGGTACCCCTGCTCTTTCTCTCCTACCTTGGGTTAGGGCCTGGCACTGCCACGTCCTTCTGGCATCTCCTTTCTGGCCTTTCTTTCCTTCCCACCTCTGCTATGGAGGAATTCTTCTGCCACCCTGCGCATTGCATGCAGAGCACACTTACGTTGTCTGCTGCAGGTTCCTTTCTCCAGCAGTGTCTTTGGACTTCTTGCTTCTTTCTATCTTTTCTTCTTCCAGCCATACTCATCCTGCTTTTTTTATTCCATTCTCACCAAATCTTTAGCTTTTCTTCTTCTGTCTTCTGACACTGAAATCCAGCCCCATTCCCCCAATGAATAAGCTCCCTACTGAGGCAAATGTATTCCTCTTAAAGAGAATAGCTTCCTTTTCTCCTGGATGATGCCCTTCTTCAGTTATCAGGGAAATGAGAGGAAGTGGCATTTTTTGCAGTCCACAACCCTTGTCTATGTCCTACTGTTGAACGTACCCTTGTGTCCGTGGGCAAGGAACTGAGAAAAGATACTAGCAACGGCTTGTATCACTTGAGCCCCTCAGGGCCCAAACTCCCTTCTCTTCCTGGTGGTGACTTCACTCTACTGTCTTGTCCAATCACTATCTTTCTGAGTAAGGCACTATCCCACCCCTAACACCAATTGGTTCATTATGGATAAAAGCAAGCACAGATGACAAATCCTGAGAATTGGGCATTTGGGAAAATGTTGGATAGAACAGGTAGTATTTTTTCTTCTTCAAGCTGTCTCCCTAGACTCTAGATTCAACCAGTCTAACTTTTTTCCTTCCTAGTAGTGATTGGAAGATCTGCAGCCAACTTAATTATGTCAGTTAGCTGTGGATGATGGAACATACAGGCATCTCTTTTGGAGCTTTCTGAGCCAGCTCTTCTCTGGGTCTACCCAGAGTTCCGCCCTGGGAGTTCTTCCCACTGTGAACTGGCACCTCACATCATCCTCTCCTAAGAAGCCATCGCCACTTCCATTCTTAGCCCAACTCGCAGCAGGCTCTCACTTTCTGCTGACAGATCTCTTTGTTGGGTTGTTGCCACTGAAGTCTCTTCAGTAGGACAAACAATCCCCATTCTGGTCTGCCGCTGGGCCTCTTTGGTTGCCCCAGCCATTGTACAACTAACCACCAGGAAGCCTCTCTGGTGGACTCTCTCTCTTCTGGTTCTTTCCATCAAATCTGATGATGGGCCTCCAAGGAGCCCTGCTGCTGCTGATGGACCACCATAGGTTTTAATGCTCCACTGTTGTTGGGCTACTTCCTGGTCTTGCCACCCCCTTTTCCTCTGTTGTTTCAGTTGCTGCAGGTGCAGGTAAGATCACCTGGGCTGCTGTTTTCCTGGCTCTTTGGCTGCTCATTTTTCAGCTCTTCAGCTCAGTGGGAAAACTTCCCATGCTCTCTGGCTTCCAAACCAAAATAACAATGTCTTGCCCCTGCAGCTCCAAATGAAGGGAAAAACCTCGCTTCATGTCTCCTACCAAGCTGCAAGCTGCGATTGCTCCTTTAATCTTGACGGCACTGCCAGGGTCAGTAGTGGGGTCATTTGAAAAGAAAGGAAAAGGAGGCACTGCAGGGCATTCCCTTCTCCATGACAAGCAGCCACGTCCTTCCACAGAGTAATAAGGGATAAAGAAATGGCCTTTATTTTATGATGGAACACTGCGCATTTTTGTTAATATTTGCAACAATAAAAGACAACATTTTACATTAAAATAGTTGTTATTATTTAAAGGATATATGACTCATCATGTTTAATGAGGAACAACAGATAACGATAGACATTGGATTAGTCATATACACACAGAGAGAGATACAAATACAGACACAGACACACACACACACACACACACACACAGACACACACATATATGTATGTATGTATGTATGTATAAAATCTCACAGCAGAAGACAAGAAAAGAGTTTAAACTACAAAGGACAGATCTGTTGTCCAATATATCTAAGATTTCTATTTATTTTTTATTGCTTTTTAAAATGATAGAAAAAGAAAACAAAAAGAGACAATACACAAAAATACATACATTATCAACTGGGACACTCTTAAGGGACATAGTTAAAAAAGAACCCACATAACATAGTTAAAGGGGAACCCACAAAACTTTGCCTTTTAAACTCAGAAAGACAGAAGAACCTGGCCTTGTCTTATGTGCAAATGTCCCTGGTCCTCACCTCCAAGAAATATTAAATGTGGTTCTTAAGCCCCCCAAGGTTGTCTATGCTTTTCCTAGGTGCTAACAACCTTCCATTGAGGTTCTTCTGGAGAAGGGGGGTTGCAGAACTGGAAGCAGAGTTTCTGTTTTCCCTGCTTTCCTTATTAATATGCTTCTCATTAAGGAAAGCTCTTTCTCTAAACAAAATACTCAGTAGCAAAAATTTGATTCCCTTGCAACAGGAAGTTGCAACAGGAAATTACCCATACAAAATGAAAATTGGTCTTGAATTTATTTCTAGACAATGTATAAAGTGTACTGCCAGTAGGATGGATGGAAACCTTTATGTATATCCTGTTGATCCTTTGAGAAATTTTCAGGTTTGGACCAAAGGAGGCAGTCTCTTAGGGGGGAAAAAATCAGCCAACTTGTATTTTAGTGTATAACCCACCTCAAACTTTCAAATTCTCCAACTTCCTTCAAAAATCAGTGCTATGTCTTCTTTTGCTTTTACAAAATTGTCTATGGGTGTCTGTTTTGGTGGTGGGGAAGGTGGGAATCATTAGTAATCTTATAGAAAAAGCATGGCTTTGAGCTGTTGGCGTTGGAAATTCACTCTTGTTGGAGATGAAAATGTTGATGCAAGTACCTGTTCCTGTCTGCTTGGCAAATTGATGAATACTGTGTTCTAAGATGACAGTAAATCTGTGCTTTTCATAGACATTTTCAGGCCTGATGGCTATGTAGCTGGATACCTCTGGGGTGATGCTTTATTTCTGCCCCTCAGGAATCATTGTTAATCCATGGATCAGCTGAATGTTCTTTGGGTAATTCTCTGCAGTTTTACCAGGGTTTTCCCTCTCTTGCCTTGTTGCACTTTGGAAAGTAGTCGTAGTGGCTGAAAATATACAGTAGCTCCTCTCCAGTTCTCCTGCAGCTATTGCTGGCAGCTGGCAGAGTGCCAGACTATCTTGTTGACAAGCTGACTTTTTGCTTTTAATTTGTTGTCCTTACAGAAGAGTGTCAGACCATCTCTACCTGGGTTAATCTATCTAGATAAATTGCCCTTGCATAAGATGATATCCTGTTCATTGACTATTATTATTGTTGTAAGTACTGTACATATATAGCATCCCAATGCCAGTATTTCTTTTACAAACATGCCCATTTCTTTCCATATGAATTCAAGCAGTGGGCGTCATTGGTTTGAAATATATTATGCAAAGTAGCATCTTCCCCTTTAATGGATAGCACTTAATTGCACTGAGTTGCTCATTGTTCTTGTAATGACGGTTATCCTGCAAAGGTTAAACTACCACATAATGAAGGAACCAAGGAATGGCCTAAACAATTAAAGCAAGTCTTGCAAAAAATAGGAGCTTAATCTCTGATGTTGTTATCTCCTTTAAAAGCAAAATCTGGTTCATTTTTTTTCTTACCTTGAACTGTAACTCATTTCTGTCTTCAGCATTTGTAACTGCAAAGCAGGTTCTTTTTAGGTCTGTTTCACTGTCACCCTAATTCTAAGCATATTTATTTATTAATTTGGGCCTTTGAGTCAGTGTTGACTCCTGGCAACTACCTGGACTAGTCCCTGCAGTTTTCTTGGCAGGATTTGAAGTGGTTTGCCATTGCCTGCTTCTTCTGAGGGCTGAGAGAGAGTGACTGACCCAAGATCACCCAGCTGGCTTTGTGCCTAAGGCAGGACTAGAATTCAGTCTCCCGGTTTCTAATCTCGTGCCTTAACCACTACACGAAACTGGCTCTCAAGCATATTTATTTGGAAAGTTATAACTCAAAAATTCTCTCTATCTCTATCTATCTCTAGAAATGTCCCCATATGTTCACTATGGCTTGCACATTTGTAAATATGTTTAGGTCTGGAATTGTAGGAAAGGAAAGGTTCCCCTGTGCAAGCACCGAGTCATGCGACCCCTGGGGAGATGCCACTTTCACGACGTTTTCCTGGCAGACTATAGAGGTTTGCCATTGCCTTCCCCAGCCATAATTACCTTTCCCCCAGCAAGCTGGGTACTCATTTTACCAACCTCGGAAGGATGGAAGGCTGAGTCGACCTGAGCCGGCTACCTGAGAACCAGCTTCCGTTGGGATCGAACTCAGGTCGTGGGGAGAGTTTCAGCTTCAGTTGAAATACTGCCACCTACCACTCTGCGCAACATGAGGCTTCTGAAATTGTAAGGATATTGATATTAATTGGGGCTACGATGTGCTATACCACTAAGGCAGAGCTTTCCAAACTGTGTGTCGCGACACAAAAGTGTGTAGCCACACAGAGTCTGGTGTGTCGCCACACAACCCGGAAGTGCTGATCATAATCAGCGCTTCCGGGTTTTCCCGCGGCGACACACCAACTGCAGTGCGCAAAACCCGAAAGCAGCAGCAGCGCTTCGGGTTTTTGCGCGCTGCCGCACTTCTGGGTTTTCCCGCGGCGACACACCAACGCCGGTTGGTGTGTCGCTGCGGGAAAAACTTTGGAAAGCCCTGCACTAAGGGCTTAAGATGGAGCACAGTATTTGCTGTGCTGCAGTAACAGTAGAAACGGCCAACGTCAATGCATTTGGCAAATTCACATGATGTTGCAACAAGGACTGAAATTTTCTTCAAATTAATTATTGCTCTTGGACTTTAGGAAACACAGACTTCTTTATTAATGGAATTTAAACCTTCTTGGGAAAAGTACAAACTCCTTCTGCAAAGCGGAACAAATAAGAAAGATTGGGGTTCGCAAAAATGGTAGCATTTTCATAGATTTTAATGAGGGGTCACACAACCTCCTATATACTTCCTCCCTCTGTTTCACCCAAAACATCCCTTAAAGAAACAAACTTCTGATTTTCAACACTTCATGCTACTGTTGAATGGATTGAAAAGGCAACATATTTCAGCCATCAAATATCTATATGAAATATAGAAATATTTCAGCCACAAAGGCAGTCCACATATCTAATTTGATTACAAACGGCAAGATCGAGAGCAAGGTGCGCTCCCTATCTTGACTTTCACAAGATACAATTGCAGATTGTAGGAGAAAATATCCACCCATTATATGAATGGGTGAATTTTTATTACAGCCAAAGGCCACCAGCTTAAAATAGTTTCCAAGAACAAAATGTCCAGATAACAATACAATACATGATAAAACAGACAGTATCATAATAACAGTGAAATTATATACTAAAACTGGAAAGAGAAATGAATGGCCAGCCTGCTGGCGTCCCCTCATTATCTGTGGCAACACTTGACATGCTGCCATGCAAAATGTTGTTATATTTTAGGTTGTAACAGGCAGTCTGTAAAAAACAGGTGAAAAGGAATTTATCTGGGTAGAGCTAATTATGCGTATCTGTGATGCTTTAACAGTATCATATTTTCCTTACATTAGTCTGCTTCTGCTTTTGGAACTGCTTCACCTTGAGATTAAAATAATAAAAAATATAAGAAAGTAGAATATTAACAAGACCTGCAGTACCTGAGTAGCTATGGCAGTTTCACATACATCAAATGAATGCAATTCATTCAATATCCTATATCAGGGGTCGGCAAACTTTTTTTGCCGGGAGCCATTTTGACATGCTCGTGCACATTTTGAAGTGCTCGAGAGCCAGGGGGCGGGGTTTGTGGGCGGGGGCCAATCGCGTGGAAGGGGGTGGGGTTTGCAGGTGGGAGCCAATCGCGTGGAAGGGGGCGGGGTTTGCGGGCGGGGGCCAATCGCGTGGAAGGGGCGGGGGTGAGTTCAGCTGCGGAAGAGCCACACTCAAGGGGCCAAAGAGCCGCATCTGGCTCGCGAGCCGCCATTTCCGACCCTTGTCCTATATAATGAATAAGATGCACTTTAGCAAATTCCATCAAGAAGCAGCTGGTCCAATACTGGGCATAGTCATCCTTGAGAACTGCAACCATTAGACATATATGGGATGTTCCAGCTTTCTTCTGGGAGAAGACAAATTTCTTACTCAACTCCTGGAGTGGTGTCGGTGTGGGTGTGGGTGTGGGTGTGATTGAAGTTACCATCTGCCTCAACTGCAGATCAATACTGCAAGACGTGCAGCAGCTTTTAGTGGGTATGATAGCGTGATTGAGCTATTGCAAGAGATCCTCAGTGAAGTGGAAAACTTTCCATCTGATGATGCTAAAACCCAACAAAATACAACAAATGAAGACAACATCATAGAAAGAGGAAATGTCACAGAGTCCTTCATGCTCTACCGCTCACTTCCATTTATGTTTCCAATGTTCTACCTCTCACTGTCTGACTCACTGTTCTCCTTTGAAAGGCATAGACAAGCAGGCCACTAAATGCTCCTTTGCTAGATATTCATCTTTTTACAAGTGAAAGTCTGGTAGCAACTCTGAGTAGTGTTTTTTACTCCAGTTGGACAATCAAGGCTCTGT